>NW_026844367.1:675339-841062 GCF_025583915.1 Anolis sagrei ordinatus | reverse complement strand
GGCAGAATGGGGTTGGACTGGATGGCCCATGAGGTCTCTTCCAACTCTTTGATTCTATGATTCTATGATGTCTGTGTTTTAGATGGGTTAGGGATCAGTTGGTTTTCCCTGTAATAGGCAGGAAGAGCACCTAGAGCTTCGGAGAGTTTCTGTTCAACCATCTCGCTGAGGTGAGAAGGTCAGTATAGAAAACTTCTAAATAAATAAATAAATAAATAAATACAACGTGCGGCAGCCAGGCTCCTTACTGGCGCAAACTATAGGGAGCATACAACACCCCTATTAAAACAGCTTCATTGACTGCTGATAAGTTGCCGAGCCAAATTCAAGGTGCAGGTCATGACCTATAAAGCCCTAAACGGTTTGGGACCCGCCTATCTTTGCAATCGCATCTCCTTCTATGAACCGGTGTGAACTCTTAAGATCCTCCTTTCACTCCCACCACTGTCACAAGCACGGTTGGTGGGGACAAGAGAGAGGGCCTTCTCGGTGGTGGCCCCCCGCCACTGGAACACCCTTCCAAGGGAAATAAGGCAGGCCTCATCCCTCCCCTCCTTTTGTAAGAGTGGTTTCAACAAGCCTTTGCGAATGTCCAGTTCTAGCCCAGCCCCAAACATTGTTGAATATGGCCTTATACTTCCTACCTATTACCCTGGTCATCCCTATAATAGGCCCTGGAAATGAGCAGCCACAGACCCGTACCTGCTATTGCTGTTAGCCGTTTATAGCACTGTACTTAATTCCCGGTCCCCTCACATTTTGAGTTTCAACTAGCCTTGGCCCAGCCTTTTAATTGCTCTGAACAGGTTGTGGCGCAGCTGGCTGGGAGTGAACTGCATTAAGATCACTACTGACCGAGTAGTCATGAGGTCATGAGTTCGAAGCCAGCCTGGGTTGGAGTGAGCTTCTGACCAATTTATGTAGTTTGTTGTCGACCTTTGCAGCCTGAAAGACAGTTGCATCTATCAAGTAGGAAATTTAGGTACTGCTTATGCGGGGAGGCTAATTTAACTAATTTACGAGGCCATAAAAATCTCCAGCAAGCATGCAAAGAATGAGGAAGTACTCCATCAGTGTCACAAATGGACGGTGAAGCGACAGCTCCCCGTGTGGCCAGAATACCCTCATGAAAAGCTGGAATGTTAAATAGCCTCTGAGTGTCTGTCTATATATGTTGTGTGTTTATGGCATTGAATGTTTGTCATATATATATACACTGTAATCTTCTCTGAGTCCCCTGCAGGGTGAGAAAGGTGGAATACAAATACTGTAAACAAATAATAACAATCAATATATGTGTTATTATGGTAATTTTATGCTTATGTTGTTTTGTTAATTTTATGTTATGCTGCTTACTCTGTATGTTTTGGTGATGTTGCTTCGAAACCGCCCTGAGTCCTCCTCGGGGAGATAATAATAATAATAATAATAATAATAATAATAATAATAATAATAATACCCTTTATTTATACCCCGCTACCATCTCCCGCAGGACTCGGTGCGGCTTACAAGAGGCCGAGCCCAAATACATCAATAAAACAACCCGTCACCCTGCGTGACCGCATTTCTGTATACGAACCCACATGATTTCTTTGATCATCTGGAGAGGCCCTACTCGCGATCCCACCTGTGTCGCAAGTGCGATTGGTGAGGACGAGGGACAGGGCCTTCTYGGTGGTGGTCCCTCGACTCTGGAACTCCCTCCCCCAAGGACATCAGGCATGCCCCAATCAGGCAGWCTTTAGGAGGAGCTTGAAAACATGGATGTTCCAGTGTGCCTTCCCAGAATAAGGAAATCCAAGYAATGTGTCCCAAATGCACTTTACGAGAGATTTAGGATTGTCKGCATGCCCACCTATCCCTAAAATATCTTTCCTATTTCACTTGGACATGCCCAGCATTTTTTTAAATTTTAACCATTCCATTTGGCCCTGCCACAGGTTTTTGAATGCGTCGTGATATTATTGTTATTGTTTTTGCTTTATGAGWTTACTTATTGTTGTATTGTTGTCRTTGTGTTTTATTGATGTATTTGGGCTCGGCCTCTTGTAAGCTGCACCGAGTCCTGCGGGAGATGGTAGCAGGGTATAAATAAAGGTTTATATGGTGTTGGCCTATAAAGCCCTAAACGGTTCCGGCCCAAGATACCTATCCGACCGCATCTCGACCTACGAGCCCAGCAGGACTTTGAGATCGTCTGGGGAGGTCCTGCTCTCGATCCCGTCTGCCTCGCCTGGCGGGGACGAGAGATAGGGCCTTCTCGGTGGTGGCTCCTCGGCTGTGGAACACCGTTCCCGTGGACATCAGACTGGCTCCTTCCCTGATGATATTCCGCAGGAAACTAAAGACTTGGCTGTTCAAGAAGGCGTTCGAACAAGAAGTGCAATAATTGGTAATGACGACAGGAATGGAACAACGGGAAATGATACTGGATTGTGGTTTAGACCATGAGACAACGTGGAATGGCTTTTGTAGTATTGATGATGTTTTTTGATGATGATGTTTTTGGTTAATGCTGGACTGATTATTTTACATTGTGTCTTGAATTTTGAACCTTCTATGTTGTACACCGCTGTGAGTCGCCCCTGGGCTGAGAAAAGCGGTATATAAGCAAAGTAAATAAATAAATATTATATTATATTATATATTATTATTATCCCCAGTGTGGACTTCATGGAGCAAAAGGAATTCAGCACTAAAAAGAACCCAAAGTGGAAGGAAAAGTGTGCAGCAGGGGAGTCAGCTGTACTTCTTTGGATTTCAGATAAGAATGTTTCTAGCACCACTGATACGACAGCTCTCTGACTGAAATATATCTGTGGGATGGGGAAGGCAAGGCATGCAAAGCAGTCCCTTGGGTTTCTCATCTCCTACTTGCTCATCATTCCAGACCTCTCGGGAAGTCAAAATAAATCAAGATGAGTTTGCAAGAATGTGGAATGAAAGAGGAGCACCTTCCAAGAGCTCTCCCTCCTCGCCGTAGCTGGCAAAGTCAAAGGAAACAATTACCATAAATTTGAAATAAGCCTATAGCCGAGGAATATAGCAGAAGGCTTTGCACATGCAACAGGCGGGAAAGGATTTTGTTAGATGTGACAGTCTCCGTGAAAGACACATGTTCACACCTTTGCCTAGAGCGCTCACACTGAGTCTCACAAGGCATTTCCCAGAAACAAAGAGAGATGTGCAGCAAGCAATGGAATTTGTATTATGTGTATAGTTAAAATACACATAATACGTGGAGAAATATGATTTAGTCATATTAATTTGGTAAATTGTGCATTAATTTGAGGTGATTTTTTTAAAAAATGCACAGCAAAACACAGAGCAGGAATCCCATCCCAGTGTTTTTCCCGTATTTGCACCTTGTTAAAGTATTTGGGAAATCATTCTACAAAGCCCCCAGTGGTGCAGCTGAATAAACCGCTGAGCAACTGAACTTGCTGACCAAAAGGTCTGTGGTTTGAATCGAGGGAGCAGGGGGAGCTCCCACTGTTAGAACCAGCTTCTGCCAACCTAGCCGTTCGAAAACATGCAAATGTGAGTAGATCAATAGGTACTGCTCCCATAGGAAGGTAACAACCACTCCATGCAGTCATTACGACCACCTAACCTGTGTCCAGAGGAGAGCGACCAAAATGATAAAGGGTCTGGAGAACAAGCCCTATGAGGAGCGGCTTAGGAGCTGGGCATGTTTAGCCTGAAGAAGAGAAGGCTGAGAGGAGATATGATAGCCATGTATAAATATGTGAGAGGAAGCACAGGGAGGAGGGAGCAAGCTTGTTTTCTGCTTGCCCTGGAGACTAGGACGCAATGGAACAATGGCTTCAAACTACAAGAGAGGAGATTCCATCTGAACATGAGGAAGAACTTCCTGACTGTGAGAGCCGTTCAGCAGTGGAACTCTCTGCCCCGGAGTGTGGTGGAGGCTCCTTCTTTGGAAGCTTTGAAGCAGAGGCTGGGTGGCCATCTGTCAGGGGTGATTTGAATGCAATATTCCTGCTTCTTGGCAGGGGGTTGGACTAGATGGCCCATGAGGTCTCTTCCAACTCTTTGATTCTATGATTCTATGATTCTATGAAGCATCTACAAACAACGCCAGCTCTTCAGATTAGAGATGGAGATGAGCACCAAACCCCAGAGTTGGACGTGACTAGGCTTAATGTCAGGGGGGAACATTTACATTTACCTTTGCAAGAAATATACATGTATTTATTTGCTTAGGCATTCCATGGGATTTTGCATGGACAGCCATTTTCTGCACAAAAGGTAAAGGTATTTTTTCCCCTGACATGAAGTCCAGTTGTGTCCAACTCTGGTGGTTGGTGCTCGTCTCCATTCCTAAGCCAAAGAGCCGGCATTTTCCGTAGACACCTCCAAGGTCATGGGGCCAGCATGACTGCATGGAGTGTCGTTACCTTCCAGCTGGAGCAGTACCTATTGATTTACTCACCTTTGAATGCTTTCAAACTGCTAGGTTGGCAGAAGCTGTGGCTAACAGCAGGAGCTCACTCTGCTCCCCAGATTCAAACCTCTGACCTTTCGGTCAACAAGTTCATCAGCTCAGTTGTTTAACCCACTGTGCCACCTGCACAAAAACAAATAGATTTATGTGCAGAATAATTCCCTGGGACATTTTGTATTAATATAAGGATAACCCAAAAGCTGTTTTTACTCCATGAAAACTTATAAAAATAAATATCTTCCATCCATGCAAAGGCTGTAACAAAGAGCTGCTCCCTCCGCGTCTTGTAATTCAATTTGGTTAGGTCCTGTGATGACATTTCCCAAGTAGATATGTGGGCAACTGGGTTTGCCCACACATCTACTCAGGAAATGTCATTGCAAGACCTAATCATATCACCCACAATATTAGAGGCACCTTCACTTGCTCATCCTCTAATGCAATATATGCCATCCTCTGTCCACAACGCCTTTACATTGGGCAAACAAGCTGGTCTCAGCACCTGAAGATAAACCAGACATTAGGAACTGTCCCCTGGCCCCCTCTCTCTTCACTCTGGCCTAGAGTGGCAGTTGGTGCTGGGGGGGGGGGGGGGGGGTCCCCAGCTGATGACATATGCAGGAGACAAGGTGGAACTGTCCCCTGCCCCCCTCTCTCTTCTATTTATTATTTATTCATTTCGGTTACTTCTACCCGCCCTTCTCACCCCGGAGGGGACTCAGGGCAGCTTACAAAGGCACAATTCGATGCCGGCATCAACATAACAATAGAATGAAAACAATATAGCAGCGATTAAACAATTAACAATCAGTTTCTGCATTACAACAATAAAACCAATAAAACCGGTTTCATCTAATTACCGCTCAGCGTTCACCATCTCATAGTCCAAATTCCAATTCCACTTTGTCAGTCCTGTCAGTCCTAGTTGTCAGATTGCCCGAAGGCCTGGTCCCACAACCACGTTTTTAATTTCCTCCTGAAGGAGAGGAGGGATGTTGATGACCTGATTTCCCCCGGGAGTGAGTTCCACAGGTGAGGGGCCACCACTGAGAAGGCCCTGCTCCTCGTCCCCACCAACCTCGCTTGTGATAGCGGTGGAGTCGAGAGCAGGGCCTCCCCAGATGATCTCAAACTCTGGGGTGGAACGTAGAGGGAGATACATTCGGACAGATACACTGGACCGGAACCGTACAGGGTTTTGTAGGTCAAGACCAGCACCTTGAATTGTGCTCGGAACTGAACCGGCAGCCAGTGGAGCTGACACAACAGGGGGGTGGTGTGCTCCCTGTATGTCGCTCCGGTGAGCAATCTGGCTGCCGCTCGCTGGACCAGTTGAAGTTTCCGAACAGTCTTCAAGGGCAACCCCACGTAGAGTGCGTTGCAGTAGTCTATTTGGGATGTAACAAGAGCGTGGACCACTGTGGCCAGATCAGGCTTCCCAAGACCTGGGGTTCCAGGCTCAGCGATGAGTCCAGGATCACTCCCAAGCTGCGAACCTGCGTCTTCAGGGGGAGTGTAACCCCGTCTAACACAGGCTGTAACCCTATGCCCTGTTCGGCCTTACGACTGACCAGTAGGACCTCTGTCTTGTCTGGATTCAGTTTCAATTTGTTAGCTCTCATCCAGTCCGACACAGCAGCCAAGCACCGATTCAAGGTCTGGACAGCCTCCTTGGTGACAGGTGAGAAGGAGTGACAGATTTGGACATCATCTGCGTAGAGATAACACCTCATTCCGAAGCTCCGGATGATCTCTCCCAGTGGCTTCATGTAGATGTTAAACAACATCGGGGACAGAATTGATCCCTGAGGGACCCCACACGACAACAGTTGTGGGGCCGAACAGGTGTCACTCAGTAACACCTTCTGGGACCGTCCCTCAAGGAAGGATCGGAGCCACCGCAGAGCAGTGCCTCCGAGCCCCATGTCCATGAGGCGCCCCAGAAGGATACCGTGATCGACGGTATCGAAGGCCGCTGAGAGGTCCAGCAGAACTAACAGGGACACACTCCCCCTGTCCAGCTCCCTGCGAAGATCATCTACCAAGGCGACCAAGGCTGTCTCAGTTCCATGTCCCGGCCTAAAGCCAGACTGTGCCGGATCTAGATAATCAGTGTCTACCAGAAATCTGGCCCAGAGCAGCAGTTGGTGCTGGGGGGAGGGGTCCCCAGCTGATGACATATGCAGGAGTCAAGGTGGAACTGTCCCCTGGCCCCCTCTCTATTCCACTCTGGCCAGAGCAGCAATTGGTGCTGGGGGTGGGGGTGGGGTCCTTCAGTTCCTTCTGCCAATTCTTTTAATACAATACTCAAAAGCCCTCACCCCAATCCATCTTGGCAGTCATATGGCTTTCCCACCAGCCTTAGATGACAATACTTTAAATATCGGAGAGTGAGGGGATTCGTGACAATATGTCCAGGTATCGTGCTTGAGCTAGAAGTGGTACTTAGGGGTGTCCCAAGGATCCTTAAAGGTTGCCGGTATACCCAACTAAAAGAAAATACTGGTACTAGCTGTGTTGTAGTTTCTTTCGGGCTCTATGGCCATGGTCTAGAGGCATTCTCTCCTGACGTTTCACCTGCATTAGTGGCAAGCATCCTCAGAGGTTGTGAGGTCTGTTGGAACTAGGAAAAAGGGTTTTTGCCTAGTTCCAACAGACCTCACTACCTCTGAGGATGCTTGCCACAGATGCAGGCAAAACGTCAGGAGAGAATGCCTCTAGACCATGGCCATAGCGCCCGAAAAAACCTACAACAACCCAGTGATTCTGGCCATGAAAGCCTTCGACAATACACTGGTAGCTGTGTTTCTGCGTACTCCTTTAATCTCTTGTAACCTGGAAATGACAGTGTTGGTACTGTAATGCTGCACAGATTGAGTGGATAGCATCAGGAAACATACATATTAAGTTGTAGCTACCTGAGGCACGTATCTTTTCTGGAATGGAATCTCGGTCTCAGTTTAGCCTACTGTTGAATACATTTGTCATGCTGCATCGCAAACTCAAATGCAGATGTGAAATCTCACTACCAAATCTGAACTAGTCAGGGCTAGAACATAAAGCATCTATGCTAGGAGTTGAGCCTACACCGGGGTCAATTGTCGAACTCACGAAACAACTCCTAGTCCCATTAAGGCCACCCACCCTCACCTCTCCCATCCACTCATCTGCCTGCCAAAAGGGAAGGCTATAAAAACGTGAGCTGATAAGGGATTGGGACACAAAAACTGACTTTTAAAAATTATACTTTGCTATTAAGCTGAAGCACAAAATCATCTCACGGACAGTTAACGTAGTCAATATATACCGTTAAATTGACAAGTGACCTATATATATTTAAAATGGGATGGCTCGGCAGCTTCCAGCGTCAAGGGATAATTTACCCCTTCTCCTCTGCCTTTCATCTAAAATGCTGAAAGCGCCAATTTGCACCTGTGAAATAAGGAGTAGCCCCGTGTGCCAGAAGCAGGACATTAAATGGCACAAGAAACGAAGAGCCTGGCTGGAGGACATCCTTGTTGGAGAACTCTGCGTCTGCAGTTTGTGCCAACCAGGGGTGTGAAGCAGCGAGGACAGCAATTCTATCTGTGTCACTTTACTTAATATCTCCTTCGAACTTTCTCTCCGCCCACCACAATCCCACTTCTAGTGCTATTAGAGAATTAGTTCCTGAAAACTCACTGCTAACTAGATGCAATGGGTTAAACCCTTCTGCTGGCAGGACTGAAGACTGACAGGTTGGAGGTTCGAATCTGGGGACAGTGTGAATGAGTTCCCTTTGTCAGATCCAGCTCCCCATGTGGGGACATGGGAGAAGCCTCCCACAAGGATGGTAGAACATCAAAAACATCTGGGCATCCCCTGGGCATCATCCTTGCAGATGGCCAATTCTGGTGAACAAGCCCTATGACTGGAGAACAAACCCTATGACTGGAGAGCAAGCCCTATGAGGAGCAGCTTAAGGAGCTGGGCGTGTTTAGCCTGAAGAAGAGAAGGCTGAGAGGAGGCATGATTGTTGTTAGGTTCTTGTGGGTTTTTTCGGGCTATAGAGCCATGTTCTAGAGGCATTTCTCCTAGAACATGGCTCTATAGCTCAAAAAACCCCACAAGAACCTAGTGATTCCAGCCATGAAAGCCTCCGACAATACATGATTGTTGTTGTTGTTCATTCGTTCAGTCGTTTCCGACTCTTCGTGACCTCATGGACCAGCCCACGCCAGAGCTCCCTGTCGGCCGTCACCACCCCCAGCTCCTTCAAGGTCAGTCCAGTCACTTCAAGGATGCCATCCATCCATCTTGCCCTTGGTGGCCCCTCTTCCTTTTGCCTTCCACTTTCCCCAGCATCATTGTCTTCTCTAGGCTTTGCTGTCTCCTCATGATGTGGCCAAAGGACTTCAACTTGTCTCTAGTCTCCTTCCCTCCAGTGAGCAGCCGGGCTTTATTTCCTGGAGGATGGACTGGTTGGATCTTCTCGCAGTCCAAGGCACTCTCAGACTTTCCTCCAACACCACAGCTCAAAAGCATCTCTCTTCCTTCGCTCAGCCTTCCCGAAGGTCCAGCTCCCACATCCGAAGGTTACTACAGGGAAGACCATGGCTTGGACTAGGCAATGGATCTTGGTTGCCAGTCTGATGTCTCTACTCTTCACTATTTTATCAAGACTGTATTTATACATGGAGGCATGATAGCCATGGATAAATATGTGAGAGGAAGCCACAGGGAGGAGGAGGGAGCAAGCTTCCTTTCTGCTTCCTTGGAGACTAGGACGCAAGGGAGCAATGGCTTCAAACTACAAGAGAGGAGATTCCATCTGAACATGAGGAAGAACTTCCTGACTGTGAGAGCCGTTCAGCAGTGGAACTCTCTGCCCCGGAGTGTGGTGGAGGCTCCTTCTTTGGAAGCTTTTAAACAGAGGCTGGATGGCCATCTGTCAGGGGTGATTTGAATGCAATATTCCTGCTTCTTGGCAGAATGGGGTTGGACTGGATGGCCCATGAGGTCTCTTCCAACTCTAGGATTCTAGGATTCTATTATTCTCTCACACCAGAGGCAACTTCTCGAGTCAAGAAAAAAAATTCAAAAAGGGACCACGTGTCAGCCAATCACAGCTTCTCCTCCCCTATTCAGCATCACAGTTGAATCTTTTTTTATTTTAATGCATTTTCCTGATTCTTTTTCTTTAGTCGGACTGACTGCGAATTGGGGGACTGAGGGACAGGGTGGGGCATGCGCACACACGTGTTTAAGGACTTGGAGAGTCACCCTTTTAGCTTCTTTTTCTCCTTCCCTTCCTCTCTTTCAGAAAATGCATCTAAAAGATACTATTATTAATAATCCCAGAAAACAAAAAGTGAAGCCTACTTCCCCTCTAGAGTAGAAAGTAGAAACACTTTAAGGAAGTAAAACCCAAGCAGAAAGGAGATTGCATGCAATAGAGAAAACAGAGGGGATTTTTAAGGTAGTCCACTGAGCTATAGGCCACAGCTCTTCCCTCCCGGGGCCTCCTTAAAATTTCTTGGAAAGCTGGGTGGCCTGCTGTGTGCTGGTCGTGGGAGAGAAAGCACATGCCTGAACCTCCTCTCCTCTAGAGTAAACAGCTTTAAGAAGCATTCAACCTGGACTCCTCTACAAACAGAAGGGAAAGGATCCAGAAAGAGTGATATCTTAACTCTGATGCTGGAAGTTCTCTGCTAAAGAGGGATATGAAAGGGGAGCCTGTGGGAAGTCCCCCCTCCCCATAATGGGCTGGATAGAGTGGTTTCTTAACCCCGTTACTGGCACTAGGCTCCCTTGAAAGGAAGAAAGGAAAGGTTTCCGGCAGAAAGGGGAGCCTCGTAGTTGTCCATTGCCACCAATGAGCCAAAAAGAGCCCGTTTTTTTTTAATGTGGAATAAAAACTCCCATTCGACAGAGCACCTGTTTTCGGGAGGCATGCAAAAATGGATATGGGAGCTTCAGGTATCCAGCAGGCAGAAATGGATAGTGATTCTTCCAAAATGCACAAGACTAATAGATCAAGGGCAATTTCCCTCTCTCATGCAATAAAGTCCTAATATAGAATCATAGAATCATAGAATCAAAGAGTTGGAAGAGACCTCATGGGCCATCCAGTCCAACCCCATTCTGCCAAGAAGCAGGAATATTGCATTCAAATCACCCCTGACAGATGGCCATCCAGCCTCTGCTTAAAAGCTTCCAAAGAAGGAGCCTCCACCACACTCCCTCCGGGGCAGAGAGTTCCACTGCTGAACAGCTCTCACAGTCAGGAAGTTCTTCCTCGTGTTCAGATGGAATCTCCTCTCTTGTAGTTTGAAGCCATGGCTCCACTGTGTCCTAGTCTCCAGGGAAGCAGAAAACAAGCTTGCTACCTCCTCCTCCCTGTGGCTTCCTCTCACATATTTATACATGGCTATCATATCCCCTCTCAGCCTTCTCTTCTTCAGGCTAAACATGCCCAGCTCCTTAAGCCGCTCCTCATAGGGCTTGTTCTCCAGACCCTTGATCTTCCTCCTCCCTGTGGCTTCCTCTCACATATTTATACATGGCTATCATATCTCCTCTCAGCCTTCTCTTCTTCAGGCTAAACATGCCCAGCTCCTTAAGCCGCTCCTCATAGGGCTTGTTCTCCAGACCCTTGATCATTTTAGTCGCCCTCCTCTGGACACATTCCAGCTTGTCAATATCTCTCTTGAATTGTGGTGCCCAGAATTGGACACAATATTCCAGGTGTGGTCTAACCAAAGTGGAATAGAGAGGTAGCATTACTTCCCTAGATCTAGACACTATGCTCCTATTGATGCAGGCCAAAATCCCATTGGCTTTTTTTTGCCACATCACATTGTTCTCAACCTGGGGTCCCCAGATATTTTGGCCTTTGACTCCCAGAAATCCTAACAGCTGGTAAACTGGTTGGGATTTCTAGAGTTGTAGGCCAAAACACCTGGGGACCCACAGGTTGAGAACCACTGCTCTGGATGGTTTTTTTTAGAAAGATCTTAAAGCTGGCCCAGTAGGACTTTTTACATCTATGCTATGTGCTATTTGTGAGAGACTAATTTATCAAAATGAGTCCTGGTACTCAGTTAAGACTGATTTATGTTTATCACCGAGACTCTAATATGACCAGCCTTCAAAAACAGCCATGTAATAGCTGTGCTGATTAAAAAGTATATTTTACCCCTTATTCTTGCTTTCGCTCTCTTTCGTTGTTAATTAGTTGTTTTGAATTCTGACCTCAGAGAGGCTTTAAAGGACAAATTCGCCCAAGGCTCGGTATGGTGTCAAAGAAAGTCTCTGCAAGCTGTGAAAAGGTCATTGGTTTGGTCACCAAACTTGGCTGTGGCAGTTTCAATTAGTATGAGTTGCAAAGATTTCAGGCTGATGCAGATAACAATGATTGCTGTAAATTGTATGTTTGCTGAAGCTTTAATGATATGAAAGCAACAGACCTCAGCTTATTGGACAGCAGTTCCAAATCTAAGTTTCGGTTATGAATCCAGAAGTGAAATACAAGGCACCAGCCAAAGAACAATAGTTGCTCTTTGATTTCAAAACAAGTGGAGGAAAAGTATGGGGTGGTTTGCTGGATGCTATTTTTCTTCTTCTTTCGAGCAGCTCACTGAGACCATCTGTAGCTTCTTGTCTTGGACGAAAAGCCTGGAACCAGAACGATGGCACTGACCGCCAAAGGCTGAGACAGATTCCTCACAACACATGTTTATACGTGCTACCCTTGCAGGACCTCAACTGCAGACTGTCCGGCGCTATTGAAAAGCAAGGTGTTATGAAAATACAGTCAGCCCTCCACATTCAAAGGGGTTACGAATGCAGATCCTCGGTGAAAGTGGAAAAATGTCAAGCACATTTAACAACAAAAAAGAACAGTACAGAACTGTAATTTCCAAGCGTTGAAACATTGGGTTTCGTCAGTCCTTGCTTTTTATGGATACTTTCATTGGACAATGGGTGCAATTGTGTGTTCCTTGCAAAAAGCAGGAAATATGGAAGATCAGACAGATGAAAAGGAATTCCTCCTTATAGAGACTTTCCTTGGGTGCAATTGTGTGCTCCTTGCAGCAAAAAGGAAGGAAGATACAAGATCAGGTGGATGAGAAGGAATTCCTCCTTATGGAGACTTTCTTTGGGTGCAATTGTGTGCTCCTTGCAGCAAAAAGGAAGGAAGACACAAGATCAGGTGGATAAAAAAAACCAAAACACCAGGGTGGATCTACCCTCATTCATAATCCAAGTCCAAGTAGGCATGCTGGGCATCAGATTGCTCAAGGCTTGGTCCCCACAGGGACTCTGCAGAAATGGGTTGTTGTTTATTTGTCCAGTCGCTTCCAACTCTTTGTGACTTCCTGGACTAGCCGACACCAGAGCTCCCTGTCGGCCATAGCCACCCCCAGGTCCTTCAAGGTCAAACCAGTCACTTCAAGGATACCATCCATTTATCTTGCCCTTGGTGGGCCCCTCTTCCTTATTCCTTCCATTTTCCCCACCATCATTATCTTCTCCAAGCTTTCCTGTCTTCTCATGATGTGGCCAAAGTACTTCCTCTTTGCCTCTAATATCCTTCCCTCCATTGAGCAGTCGGGCTTTATTTCCTGAAGTATGGACTGGTTGGATCTTCTTGTGGAGTCACTCTCAGAACTTTCCTCCAGCACCACAGCTCAAAAACATCTCTCTTCCTTCGCTCAGCCTTCCCTAAGGTCCAGCTCTCACATCCATAGGAGACTATGGTGAATACCATGGCTTTGACTATGCAGATCTTGGTTGCCAGTGTGATGTCTCTACTCTTCACTATTTTATTGAGACTGGTCCTTGCTCTCCTCCCAAGAAGGAAATATCTTCTGATTTCCTGGCTGCAATCTGCATCTGCAGTCATCTTTGCACCTAGAAATAGAAAGTCTGTCACTGCCTCTATTTCCCAGTTATCCATCAGTCTGGTTGCCATCATCATTCACATAACTCAAAAACCACTGGAGGAATTACCACCACATTTGACCACAAGACACCTACTAACCCAAGGAGTGACCATCACTTGGGAGCTGTAGTTGCTGGGATTTATAGTTCACCTACAATCAAAGAGCATTCTGAACTCCACCAATGATGGAATTGAACCAAACGTGGCACACATGACTCCCCTGACCAACAGAAAACACCAGAAGGGTTTGGTGGGCTTTGACCTTGAGTTTGGGAGCTGTAGTTCACCTACATCCAGAGAGCACTGTGGACTCAAACACGAATATTCCCCAGATTGAGTTTGGGGGAAAATAGACCTTGACATTTGGGAGTTGTAGTTGCCGGGATTTATAGTTCACCTACAATCAAAGAGCATTCTGAATTCCACCAACGATCGAATTGATCCAAACCTGGCACACAGAACTCCCATGACCAACAGAAAATACTTAAGGCCACCCGGTCCAACTCCCTTCACCAGGGCAAGAAAACATAATCAAAGCTCTCCCGACAAAGAGCCATCCAGCCATAGATAGAGATAGATCGATATGATTCACACACAGAGAGAGATATAGTATCATAGATTTGAAAGGGACTCCTAAAGAAGGACAATTTGCATGTTGCATGTTCCAGAGTAGGCAAAACAGACAATCTCCAACACTGACAAAGAAACAGAAAGAAATACTGTTTACCCACAAGCAGAAAGAAATTGCATGTATTAGAAACCAACACTTTCTCATTACTTTATTTTCCAGATCACCAGACGGGGCCACAGCAACGTGTGGCAGGGGACAGCTTGTGTGTGTGTGTGCGTGTGTGTGTGTATCACAGTGTTAAAAAGCCCTCTGTCTTGAGAGGTTTGCAGAGAGAGCCACAAAAATCCCTGATAAAGATGCTGTTGGGTAGCCTTGGAGATGGTGGCAAGTAATTGCAAATAATCAAATCTGCAAAAATCCATAGACGTAAGTGCAAAGAGGCCACTAGAATAAAGAAATAACGATTGCAAATACTGCAGGCACTGGCTGTTTTCTTTAAATGGGGCCTTTGGCCTCATAAGGTATTTGTTATGACTGTTGTAAATGCTTCAATTCGCTCAACTGCCTGTTGTTTTTATTGATGCTTTATCTACCTGTTTTTATGTTTTGATCATTCTTTTGTATTTTGCAAGAAAGTGGTGGTGGTGGAGGAGGAAGTGGAGATGGTTGTTCCTTTCTCTCTCCCTCTCTGGTACTCTCTGGAAAGAAAGCAGTTTATACAATCACACCAGGGACAATTCCAACCTTGTTTTAGTGGTATATGGAGTCTTAGGGAAGGTTTTGTCTTTCAAGAAGTTATAGAATACAAAGAGGAAACTCTTCTCCAGCCATTAGCTGGAATGCCTCTGCAAAGGTATGCTCGCCCTCTCTTTCTCTCTCCCTCTCAGAATTTCCAACCATGTGTCTAGGACTGTGTGTTGTATCGGCAAATAATGCGTGCAGATCCTAGTAAGGTGGCCTTCTGCAGCTGGTGGATGATGATGATGATGATGATGATTATTATTATTATTATTATTATTATTATCTGTATCTAGCAGTCAAACTGACCAAACTGAGACTAGATATTTATTTATTTATCGTGTCATCCGCAACCAAAACATTGTATTACATTTCTAACAGAACAAAAAAAAAACCAAACAGATCTAAAGAAACACACACACATTTTGCAAACTTGGTAGCTGATGAATGTCCTTTGACCAGTATCTGGCCACTTGGAGTGCCTCTGGTGTTGCTATAAGAAGGTCCTCCATTGTGTATGTGGCAGGGCTCAGGCTGCATTGTAATAGGTGGTCTGTGGTTTGCTCTTCTCCACACTCGCATGTCGTGGACTCCACTTTGTGGCCCCATTTCTGAAGGTTGGCTCTGCATCTCGTGGTGCCAGAGCGCAGTCTGTTCAGCGCCTTCCAAGTCGCCCCGTCTTCTGTGTGCCCAGGGGGGAGTCTCTCATCTGGTATCACCCACGGATTGAGGTGCTGGGTTTGAGTCTGCCACTTTTGGACTCTCGCTTGCTGAGGTGTTCCAGCGAGTGTCTCTGTAGATCTTAGAAAACTATTTCTAGATTTAAGTCGTTGACGTGCTGGCTGATACCCAAACAGGGGATGAGCTGGAGATGTCTCTGCCTTGGTCCTTCACTATTGGCTGCTACTTCCCGGCGGATGTCAGGTGGTGCAATACCGGCTAAGCAGTGTAATTTCTCCAGTGGTGTAGGGCAGAGACGCAGAGTCAATGATGAGCCACATCCACTGTGGTGAGATGTGTTCCACACTGGGCATGTGTACTCAGCAGCAGAGTAGCATAGCGCAAGGGCAGATGTCTTCACTGTGTCTGGTTGTGATCCCCAGGTTGTGCCAGTCAGCTTTCGTATGATATTGTTTCTAGCACCCACTTTTTGCTTGATGTTCAGGCAGTGCTTCTTGAAGGTCAGAGCATGGTCCAGAGTGACTCCCAGGTATTTGGGTGCGCTGCAATGCTCCCGTGGGATTCCTTCCCAGGTAATCCTCAGAGCTCGGGATGCTTGTCTGTTCTTGATATGAAAAGCACATGTCTGTGTTTTAGATGGGTTGGGGATCAGTTGGTTTTCCCTGTAATAGGCAGTAAGAGCACCTAGAGCTTCGGACAACAAGTGAGTCCACAGCAAACAAGGTCACTCTGCTGGCTGTCGTATTGGATCACACGTCGGACCCTTCCCAAGTGTCTAGGACTGTGTGATGTATTGGCGAATAATGAGTGCAGATCCCAGTAAGGTGGCCTTTTGCAGTTGGCAGATAGTAATATTATTATTATTATTATTATTATTATTATTATTATTATTATCTTCTCTAGCAGTCAAACTGACCAAACTGAGGCTAGTGTATTATGACTATATCACAAGAAAACATGACCCATTAGAAAAGATGAGAATACTTATTAAAGTAGAAGGCAATAGAGAAAGAGAAAGACTGTATTGCAAAGGGGATATATATAATAATAAATAATAATACACTTTATTTCTACCCCGCCACTATCTCCCCAATGGGGACTCAGAGCGGCTTACATGGGGCCAAGCCCGGACAACATAATGCAGCAATAAAATCAAAGCATATACAACAGACAACAATAACATTATCAAAATGACATTAAAATAGTAATAAAATAATAGTAATAATAAAATAAAATAAAAATTCCAATAGACACAATCACGATAGAGATGACAATGGGCGGGCCACATATTCCAAATAAAAAACAATTAACAATTAATATAATAATAATAATAATAATAATAATAAATCTTTATTTATACCCCGCTACCATCTCCCACAGGACTCGGTGCGGCTTACAAAAGGCTGAGCCCAAATACATCATAAAAACATAACAACAACAATACAACAATAAATAACTCATAACAAAGCAAAAAACAATACAGTAATGACACGATGCATTTAAAAACCTGTGGCAGGGCCAAGTGCAAGGATTAAAATTAAAAATGCTGGGCATGTCCAAGGGAAAGAGGATGGATATTTTAGGATAGGTTGGCGTGCAGACAATTCTAAGTCTCTCATAAAGTGCATTTGGGAAGGCACGCTGGAACATCCACGTTTTCAAGCTCCTTCTAAAGACTGCCAATGTAGTCAACCAAAGAAGCCACAGCTGCTCTGAGTGTGTAAGACTTGATGACAAGTGTCCTAGAGATCCCTCCTTCGTATGGTTGCCATGGGTAAAGGCCAACTTGATGACAATTAACAACAACAACAACAACAACAACAGCAAGATCTTCCATGATTTCTCTTGCAAAGGAACTGCTGACTCTGCATCATTTCACTTTTCAGTTGATGTTTCATGAATGATATCCCTTGCCTTCCCTGATATTTATACACTTGATAACTGGCAGCCAGACACATGTGAACTGACTCCATTGAAAGTCACGGTATTCATTATGAAGTCAGGCGAATGAAGGCTCTCTCATAGCTCATCCTTGCAAATTGCAGTCATTAAATGTCGAATGGCTCTGTGTGAGTGATGCCTTCGGGATCTGTTCCACTTGTTCCACACCTTTGCTCCACCACTCTCTTTCCAAGGTGATCTCCCTTTCTGACAGGGACTGAGGTCCCTTCTACACTGCCATAAATATCCATACTATCTGCTTTGAACTGGATTATAAGCCAGTGCAGACTCAGAGAACCCAGTTCAAAGATAATGCGGATTATCTGCTTTGATAATTTGAATTATATGACAGTGTAGAAGGAGCCTTAGGTTCGTGCAATTCATGAAGTTTTCCTTCCATGTGTTCAGTGTACCTTACTCACAAGTAAGTGACCTGTTCAGTGTGCCTTACTCCCAAGTAAGTGACCTGTTGCATTGAAAATGTATTTCTTGCACTCCCACCTGGAATTCTTTCCTGATAATCTTGGCATGGTGAGCGATGAGCAGAGAAAACACTTACACCAAGATATTCAGTTGCTGGAGCAGTGCAAACCAAAGTGCTCTTCCAGCAGTCACCAGCCAATCTCTTTCCAATGCCAGAGATACAGCTTAATGGTGGAACATTAGAAAATGTTGGCCATTTCTGCTCCCTTGGCAGCCACCCCTTCACAAAAGTCAACATTGACACTGAAATTCAACACCGCCTGAGCTCTGCGAGTGCAGCATTTTTCTGAATGAAGCAGAGAGTGTTTGAGGACCAGGACATCCGTAAGGAGACCAAGGTGCTTGTTTATAAAGCTATTGTCCTCCCAACCCTGCTATATGCCTCCAAAACGTGGACTGTCTACAGATGTCACATGCAACTCCTGGAACGATTCTATCAGCGGTGCCTCCGGAAAATCCTGCAAATCTCTTGGGAAGACAGGTGGACAAACATCAGCATGCTGGAAGAAGCAAAGACCACCAGCATTGAAGCGATGGTCCTCCGCCATCAACTCCGCTGGACCGGCCACGTTGTCAGGATGCCCGACCATCGTCTCCCAAAGCAGTTGCTCTACTCCGAACTCAAGAACGGAAAACGGAATGTTGGTGGGACAGGAAAAGAGATTGAAAGATGGGCTCAAAGCCAACCTTAAAAATCTGGCATAGACACTGAGAACTGGGAAGCCCTGGCCCTTGAGCTCCAGCTGGAGGTCAGCTGTGACCAGCAGTGCTGCAGAATTGGAAGAGGCATGAATGGAGGGTGAAAAAGAGAAATGTTCCAAGAGGAAGGTGCATCAAGCCAACCCCAACCGAGACCGCCTTCTACCTGGAAACCAATGCCCTCACTGCAGGAGAAGATGCTGATCAAGAATAGGGCTCCACAGTCACCTACGGACCCACCAGAACACTGATCCTGGAAGACTATCCTACTCAGCCAATGAGGGATCACCTAAGTAAGTAAGTAAGTACCAAGTAGGCATGGGCAATGGTCCTAAATGGTTCTAAAGTACTTACAAAACTAGGGAGCGCTGGTCCTTTGGTTCTACAGTGTTGCTAAAGTTCTGGTGGTGAAAATTTCAGAACTCTCACAAAACTTTCAAAATTTCATTATTATTTCATTATTTGTGATTTTTATGACAGACCCAATTAGGAACTGCCAATTATAACAAAATTTTGAAAGTTTTGTTAGATTTCTGAAATTTTCACCACCAGAACTTTAGCAACATTGTAGAAGCAAAGCACCCCCTAGTTTTGTAAGTACTTTAGAACAATTTAGAACCATGGATTCCCCATTCCTACCCAAAGTTTGTGGAATGCGAGCATGATGGGAGACTATTGCTGGATGTTGTACTGTGAAAATTGGGAAATTATATACACCAGAAAATCATCTGCAAAACATTTCTGATCAAACATAGATAGCTTAAGCTTACTGACTGACATTGGAACTTGCAAGCACACTGCAGTTGAACTGTTTGTATTTGATTACTCTGTTTGGATTGCCATTAGTTAATTAGATTCTATTGATATCAGTGCATAAATGCATTAATTATTAAGAATGAGGTATTGTGTTTTTAAATGTTTAATTGTATTTATTTGTTTTTATCTGCTATAATATTTGCATTGAAATGCGGCACTGAATTTTGCTGAATTGTAAGCCACTCTGAGTCCCCCTCGGAGTGAGAGACAGCGGGATAGAAATATAGGAAATAAATAAAATAAATACATTGTTTGATCCAGGAAGAGTGTGGATGAGCGCCTTCTGTCAGCTCCCCATGAGGGGACATGAGAGAAGCCTCCCAAAACAATGGTAAAACATCAAAAACATCCGGGGATCCCCTGGGCAACATCCTTGCAGACAGCCAATTCTCTCACACTTGCAGTTTCTCAAGGCGCTTCTGACCCAAAAATGTAGCAAAAACTATACACCTCTAGACTGGATTACTGCAATGCACTCTACGTGGGGCTGCCCTTGAAAACGGCTCGGAAATTCCAGATGGTCCAACGGGCGGCAGCCAGGTTGTTAACCGGGGCTCCTTACAGGAAGCTGTCAACCCTCCTCTTCAAGGAGCTCCATTCATCTACCGGACCCAATTAAAGGTGCAGGTTCTTACCTTCAAAGCCCTGAACGGTTTGGGACCCGCCTACCTGCGTGACCGCATCTCTGTATACGAACCCACACAATCTCTTCATTCATCCAGGGAGGCCCTGCTCTTGATCCCACCAGCATCACAGGTGCGATTGGTGGGGACAAGAGAGGGGGCCTTTTCAGTGGTGGCCCCTCGACTCTGGAACTCACTCCCTAAAGACATCAGGCAGGCCCCAACCCTGGCAGTCTTTAGGAAGAGCTTGAAGACGTGGTTGTTCCAGCGTGCTTTCCCGAAATAATGATCCCATAGCATTTTGTCCCTCCAAAGAAAGCACTTTACATTTCTTTAGGTCTGCTCGTATGCCCTTCCCCAAACACCACTATCACCTTTTTGTCCATGCTTCAGCACAATTTCCAATTTTAATTTTACATTTGGCCTTCCCACAGTTTTAATTATGTGTTGCTTTTTTGATAATGTTGTGTATTTTATTGTCTATGTTTTTAATTGCTTGTATTGATGTTTTAAAGCTTGTACTGTTGTGTTCGGGCTCGGCCTCATGTAAGCCGCACCGAGTCCCTTGGGGAGATGGTAGCAGGGTACAAATAAAGTGTTGTTGTTGTTGTTGTTATTATTATTATTATTATTATTATTATTATTATTATTATTATTTTGTCCTCCCTCCTTTCCTTTACTGTGAGTTGCGGCATCTAATTGTTGATAGTGTTAACCGCCACTCTGAGTCCTCCCTAAGGGGTTGAGAAGGGTGAGGTAGAAATGTTGTAAATAATCCTATAAGGCAGTGGTTCTCAACCTGTGGATCCCCAGATGCTTTGGCTTTCAACTCCCAGTAATCCTAATAGCTGGTAAACTGCCTGGGATTTCTAAGAGTTGTAGGCCAAAACATCTGGGGACCCACAGGTTGAGAGCCACTGCTTTAAGGAAATTGTGATGGAATTGTGATTGAAGTGGGAAGTTCTGGAACCAAAACAGAAAAAGAGAAAATATGGAAAAAGGGAAGGAGGAACTATTTTCTTTGTAAACATCACCTCTCACTTTCTCATTCTCCCTGCCCAGTAAGTTTCTGGAGGAGGGGAAAATGTCATTTCTAGGAGTGGGAACAGATTGCCACTGGGCTGTGAGCCTTCAAACTTGTCCGATGGCCACAGGTTGCCTGCTCTAAATAGAGGTGATGGTATCAATGTGTGCCTTTGGACCACATTCTCTGATCATGTGGAGAAAGTGCCGACTTTAGTATGTTCATGGGCATGAAATGTGCAAGACGCATTTTCCTTCAGCCATGTGACAACGAAGCTACTTCTCCCAGCAACAGAACCCAGGGGAGCTCCATCCGAGGTAGTAGCTGAGGGAAAACACCTGAGCAGAATTACAATTGCAAACAGATAAACAAGCCTGGAGTTAATCTCAAATTGTTTTACACTCTGTTTTATTAAAGTCAATGCATTTCCGTTCCTCTGTGTAGAGCCCGGCTCTGCTTAATTACCATGACTCAGGGTGAATGCTAATTGGAGGAGCAGTCTCAGCAGGAGCGCAACGGAGGCTCTTTCCTGACCTCTAGAGGCAAGATGCATCACGCAGAGCCACTCTTCAAGCCAGGAGGTTGCATTCGCACGTAAGGAAGCGCTTCGATTTTCCATGGCATCTTTCTGGCTACCATGTTATGTCCCTTCTTGTTGCAGCTGGAAAGCAATGTTTGGAGTTTGGGAAGTTAGTGGGGATGGGGAAAGAGCTCATAACAGTCTAAGATTAGGAGCCAAGCCACTAATCATGTGTGCGTGTACTTTCAAGTTTTTTTTTTTGTCGTGTCAGAAGTCGCTTCGGGTGTGAGAGAATTGGCCGTCTGCAAGGACGTTGCCCAGGAGACATTGCCCGGATGATTTTGATGTTTTTTATCATCCTTGTGGGAGGTTTCTCTCATGTCCCCGCATGAGGAGCTGGAGCTGATAGAGGGAGCTCATCCGCTGCTCCCCAGATTCGAACTTGTGACCTATTGGTCTTCAGTCCTGCCGGCACAGGGTTTAACCCACTGCACCACCATCTGTTGACTTAAGGTGATTCATAGTATTTCCTTCGACAAGACGTCTTCAGAGGTGATTTGCCAGTCTTTGCCTCTCAAGTATAGCATACAGCACCTGACATCCTTTGGCAGTCTCCCTGTCATATATCATATTCTGCAGTTAGTGGTGGTGGTTGGTGATGGAAGGGTTAATGTAAGTCTTAGTTCTAAAAGGTTGAGTTATCTGTAAGTAAGAGTTCATGGGTGAAAGCAATTAAGGGTGGAGGGATGCAAGAGATAGGTTGCAGCTGGGTGTTTCTGGATATAAGGAGCTAGCCTTGGGGCTGATCTTTGGGAGAAAAGTATTTGTCTTATTTTGGTGGTAGATGCTGCTGGTTTTCCCCCAGGTTTGTGGATTTTCGGTATCCTGACCTGTCTCTTGAACCCTGGAACCTTGAATCTTTGGACTGGCTTTTGACTACGGTATAGACTCTTTGATTCCTATGATTTTGTTCATTGAACTTTTGGCATTTGACCACTGGAATGGACCTTTTGACTACGGTGTTATCTTGAACCTGCAACAGCATTTGCTGTCATTTTTGTTTTATATTCTGTGGCTAAGTGCTATATTTATGTTTTGGACTATTAAACAGCCAGAAAGTAAGTGCTGCTTTAATTAAATTGTTTAACCCAAACTGGGAGTTTGTTTGGTTCATCTCTACCTGAATAAGGCAGAGCCCTGGCATTGTGACACTCCCATTCAAGCACAAAACAGAGCTGGCCCTGGACCTCTTCACACTGGCTGCCGGAATCAGTATGCATCGAGGTGAATCCAGCAACTGTCATTGGGAGCATGGGGAACCCATCACCCACACCCATGTTACCAGGCTGACAGGCAGGGCGATCCCATTGGGGGAAGTGTTGGCTGTCCGTCCCCCCCCCCCATTAATCCAAGGCAATACAGGAAGCCTCCTGTGTTGCTGCTGTGGTGACATACTCCACTTCGCTGCACCTTTAAGCACAGAGCTCCACCAGAAGTAGTAGTGTGCCATATAATGGGAGCCAGCAGGCTCTGTACTTAAAAGGATGGCGAAGTGGAGCATGCCCCCCATCCCCCCCCCCCCCCTTCAAGAGAGTCTGAAACAGCAACAGAAGCTTCCAAACAGAATTTTGCCAGGATGTGTTGTTCCCAGTTTCCAGAGACTGGTACTGCCTATCTTATAATATTGATATCTCCCATCTCCATATGGCTTCCTAGCTATTTAGCTAACCATTCTCAGATAGGTATCTCTGTAGAAGACCATACACTGAAGAGGAGAGTTAAGGCTAGCAATTTTAATTTATGCATTTTTTCTAGGAATGAATGAACTGGTTTATCTGAAAGAAGAGAACTTCTTGGCAGGGAACACATCTACACTGACACTTATTCTGGGGTAAATCCAACATAGAAGGAAACGGTTTCACTGTGGGATGATTACACTGTAAGCCATGGAACATGACTGAGACCCAGATGTTGCTTACACACACCAGAGAGGCTGGCCTTGAACTGGATCCAGGATCCACAGTATTTGCAGCTTGACAATGATGGAGAATGCATTTTTTTTTTGAACTCTGCATCAGTGGAGAGCTTAGGGTGTCCACACAACATTTGACATTCTGCAGAGTGTATTTCACCTTGCAATGTGGTTTACAATAGAGCACACTAGACATGCCAGGAATCTATTTCAGAGTATCCCACAACTTTAATTATCTTAGTTTAAAGGCCTTAAAGTGCATGGCAACACATGTTTGTGGTGTGCATTATGTAAACATTGCACTTCAAACTGCATTAAATGGTCAATGTGGATCTGATGGCATGGTTAAACCAAAATAACTAAAGTTCACGAGGAGCCCTGAATGGGACCATAACAAGTTTTAGTTCATGTCTAGGTGTACACTAGCAAATCAAGGGTGAAAATATAGAAAAATGAGTGGAGGAAGATACACATGCAAAAATGGACAATATACCGGAGGTAGAGGAATGGTTCAATAAAATCCAAAAGATTAAAGATATGGACAAATTAACCTTTCTGTTGAGAAATCCAATAAGAGAGACAGACTGGTCACTTTTTGAAAAAAAAACTTTTAAGGAAAAGAGGTAAGAAGCTCTAAGATGAAGATAAGGTAATAAGGACAATATTAACTGAGCAAAGTCACAGATTGGAAGTCAACAATGTCTTTTGTTTTGTTTTGGTTTTTTTTTTTTGCTGTCGGACTCTTTTTTTGTTTTTCTTTTTTCACCTCCTTTTTTGAGGCTAATTTTGGTGTTTGTTTTAAGTCTGATTTATCCAAATTTCTTAATTTTCTATTTTCCTACTTTCCTATACCTCAATGTTCTCCCACTTTCCCTGTAAAATTTCTATGTTTATATAATGCAATAAAAATTTATGGGGGGAAAAACTGCATTAAACGGTCAGTGTAGATATGCTGTGGATCTGATGACATGGTTAAACCAAAATAACTAAAGTTCATGACAAGTTTTAGTCCATGTCTAGGTGTACACTAGCAAATCATTGGTGAAAATATAGAAAAACGAGTGGAGGAAGATACACACGCAAAGGGACAGATGGGTAACATGAGAGAAAGAGAGAGAAAAGTAAGATCTCTAAGCAGACAGTGTAACAGAGGAAAATTTAAATAGTAGAGAAGGAGTTATCACCTATGATAAAGCATCCTTGCCCAGAGTTAAGTTGGATCAGCCCCATGTGGCATTGATCCAGCGACACACCGATCTAAGTAGTTGGTGTGGATAAGCCTGTAATAATGGAAAGGCACTCTGGCTTTCTGTCCTTGCTGCTGCTGCTGCTGCTTGTCATCTGTCTGGTTTTTCCTCTACTCAAAGAAGCTGTCAGGCAGTAAAGATAATATAATGAATGACATTTCTACATCCCATTCTATATGCTGTACCAAGCTCTGAGCTCTGCCTTTGACCTGGGAAGCATTAGAGAGGCCAAGAGTGGCAGAGTTACTGCCGGTGGTATTCTTGTACTGTCACAATTTCCCCCTCTCTCTTTATTATTATTTTATGACATTTCAAACATTTTCATGACACAGGACTGAGGGGGGAAAGTCAATCACATTTACTACTAACCCTGGAGGAGAGATGAATCCTCCTCGGCAAATTCTAATGCTCCAACGCTCACACCGAGAAGTGCTGAACAACTGATGCTTTGGCACTGATGCTCCAAGCAAGTTGGGGAGGTGGAGGGAACATATTGCTCTCTCTACATATTGGGCGGATCTGGTGTATGGACCGCAGAGGAGATGGGTTTTTTTGTATGTTTCTGTTCCACTGAGAAGTAAAGAGAAGTAGGCAATTTCATCATGAAGAGCTAATGGCATAAAACTGGGAGAGTAGCAAACACATAGGAAAATAGAAAGGAAACACAAAAGGACTGGAAAATTGAACCCAACAGACTGGAATTTAGCAAGAAAATGTGCTGAGTTCTATATTTAATCCGCAAGAATCACAGGTAACATAGGATAAGGAATACTTATCATTAGTAAATATGAAAAGGATTATTGTTGATCATTAGGGATGTAATTATTGCCAGAAATACAGCTTAATGGTGTAACATTAGAAAATGTTGACCATTTCCACTTCCTTAGCAGCCACCTCTCCACCAAAGTCAACATTGACACTGAAATACAACACTGCCTGAGCTCTGCGAGTGCAGCATTTTTCCGAATGAAGCAGAGAGTCTTTGAGGACAGGGACATCCGTAGAGAGACCAAGGGGTTTGTTTATAAAGCCATTGTCCTCCCAACCCTGCTATACACTTGCGAGACGTGGACAGTCTAAAGACGTCACATGCAACTCCTAGAACAATTCCATCAGAAATCCTGCAAATCTCTTGGGAAGACAGGAGGACAAATGTCAGTGAACTGGAAGAAGCAAAGACCACCAGCATTGAAATGATGGTCCTCCGCCATCAACTCTGCTGGATCGCCCACATTGTCCGGATGCCCGACCACCGTTTCCCAAAGCAGTTGCTCTACTCCAAACTCAAGAACGGAAAACGGAATGTTGGAGGGCAGGAAAAGAGATTTCAAGATGGGCTCAAAGCCAACCTTAAAAACTCTGGCATAGACACTGAGAACTGGGAAGCCCTGGCCCTTGACCGCTCCAGCTGGAGGTCAGCTGTGACCAGCAGTGCTGCAGAATTGGAAGAGGCACGAATGGAGGGCGAAAGAGAGAAATGTACCAAGAGGAAGGCACGTCAAGCCAACCCCAACCGGGACTGCCTTCCACCTGGAAACCGATGCCCTCAAGGTGGGAGAACATGCAGGTCAAGAATAGGGCTCCACAGTCACCTACGGACCCACCGCCAGAACACCAACCTTGGAGGACCATCATCCTCGGAATATGAAGGTTCGCCTAAGTAGGTAAGTAATTGTATTGTTGAAGGCTTTCATGGCTGGAATCAGTAGGTTCTTGTGGGTTTTTTCGGGCTATAGGGCCATGTTCTAGAGGCATTTCTCCTGACGTTTCGCCTGCATCTATGGCATGCATCCTCAGAGGTAGTGAGGATGCTTGCCATAGATGCAGGCAAAACGTCAGGAGAAATGCCTCTAGAACACGGCCCTATAGCCCGAAAAAACCCACAAGAACCTAAGTAAGTAATTATTTATGAAGTTTCTTCTTAAAGATAGCAACCAGCAGTCTCAGCAGTTTCCTCCCTACTGCAAGAAAGTCTTTTTAATTTCATTATTTGGGGGTTATTCTGCACAAAATTCACAGGTGGTTGTTTGTCTTGGCAACAGTATTTTTGTGCAGGAAAAATGTATTTTATGAGTGGAAAATAATTTTACAATACAGAACTTGTATTGTATTGTATTGTATTGTTGAGCCTGTTCGAAGTCTCTTGAGCCTTGAGCCTGTTTGAAGGCAGTTGAGCCTTAAGCGAGCTTGAGTGTAGAAGTCTTTCAGAACACAGAAGCTGTTGTTGGAAGCTAGAAACTGTTGAGGCTTTTGTTTTATTCAAAAGTAAACTGTTATTAAAGAAAGCCGTACAAAGCAACATAGTTTTTGAAGAAACAGTTAAGGATTATAAGTTTAAGATACAAACTCTTTGAAACGTTTTGAAGTTTGTAACTCTTGACAAGAAATGTGTCTGTATCTTTAAATACAGGAAGTTATTAGTAAACAAACTTATCTTTAAAAGAAATCTGCTGAAAGCCTCAAACAGAAACAAAATATCTATGTGCCCAGCGATCATCAATTATCAAATAAACTCTGCTACCCCGATTAGGTTGTTATCTATTTCCTAATAGGTTGTGATACTTAACAGGTCATGATTCATCCCAATCCCCAATAGAACTATTAATTTCTGCACAGAAAATATGGCTTTCCTTTTTGGAAAATATGGTTTTTGTGCAGAAAATCAACCAGGTGCAATTTTTATGCTGACCAAATCCCCAAAAACTAATTGTTTTCATGTTGTGACAGAGCGAGTGGTGCCACCTATATGTAGAACTGTAAGTTGCAAGATTTGAACTGTTGTATAATGCCTGATTTTGCCTTTTTACCCTGTAAATGTATAGTTGGATTGACTGGTTATTTAAAGCTGTCAATCAATGTTGTTTGCACCAGTTATATTGCTTCCTCACCTCAATTGTTTGGCTCCACCTCTTCCTGGAGCAGGACAGTGTTTCCTTTTTCATTCCACCATCAAACTTTCTATCAGATGGACGTGAGAGAGAGACTTGGCTCTAAAAGCCCTTGATTAAGTTACCTCTCAGCACCAATTCTGAGGTTCTTACCCTTGAGACTTATGCTTCATGTTCAGATCAACCTGGAAGTCTCAAGTGCCTTCAAACCAGTCCTTTGGCAGCAGAGTAAGACTTTGTGTCTTCAAACATAGGCCACCTGGACTGGGGTTGTGGATTGCTCTGGCATTCACAGCCATTGAGAAAGAGGGACCTGGAAAAGCTTCTCAGCTTCAAAACTTCTTGGACCCAAGGCAACCAGAGACTGTAATGTATGTTTTCCTTCACTCCTTTGAAACTTCCAGCTTTTTGCCTTAAAGAGATAACTCTTTGTGAACAATAAAACTTATTTTGAGTTATCTACAGTGTTTTGGTCCTTGGGAGTTCCAGTTTCCTAAAGGAGGGCAAGAAGCAATCCCCTGGGGAAAGATGTCACGTCCACGCCTCTTTCACTAAGAGATATAGCCCCCAGGCGCGATGGCACATATGTAAAATGGGAATTGATATTTTTGCACTGAAATATTATTTTCTATGCAGAAGAAAATAATAAATTGTTTTCTGTATAAAATTACCTTATGTGAATTTTATGCAGAATGTATCCTGAATAGCAAAGATTCTGGTCAGTCCTAGATTTTTCTCATCAAGGTTTCAAGTGGTCAGAAAGCATATTTTGAGCTTTTACATAATATTTTCATCTACAACCGTATTGGGTAGATTTTGTCTCATCATTAAAAGGAATTTCATGATAGTAAGAGCAGATCAGTAGTGCCAAAAAAGGTGGTGGATACCATCTCTGGACATCTTCCAAAAGAGGTTGGGTAACTACTCGCTGGGGATGTTCTAGACCAGTGGTTCTCAAGCTGTGGGTTCCCAGATGTTTTGGCCTTCAACTCCCGGAAATCCTAACAGCAGGTAAACTAGCTGGAATTCATGGGAGTTGTAGGCCAAAATACCTGGAAACCCACAGGTTGAGAACCACTGTTCTAGTCGGAGATCTATACATTGAGTAGGCAGATGTACTTGGTAGCTTATGAGGCCCCTTCCAATGTAATTCAATGTTTACATCCAGGGCGTTTGACAAACAAAAATCACTTGGACTAGAATCTCCTTGGAATCACCTAACTGGATTGTTGGACTTTTACTGGATTAAGAAAGAAATTTGAGATATTTTAATGTCAGCATTCCCTCCAATTGTGCAATGGTCCACCATGCACCAAGAAAGAGGCTGAAGATGCATAGCTTTATCCTCCTCACTGGCCTAGATAACTGTTTCCTTTGCAATTCTGTGGAGTTATAGAGCTGTAACATTGCACAATGCCAGCTCATTCTGAAATTGTTTGGCCAGGGGTCTCCAAGTTTTTATCTGCGCTATGTTGGAAGGCATGCTTTGAGGATTCCTGGTCGTCAATTCAACCTTTTCACTGGAAGAGGCATTCTTTCATTTAGCTGCAGTTGTCAGTTCCTGATGTTTGGTGAAAACGCACAACATTCATACTGTGCCCTCTAAAGTGATTGCGCATTTCACCTTCTCTTGCAGAAATTCAATGAAATTGGGGGACGCATGGCTCGAGAGCAGTATGTGTGAAAAAGATCTTGGGGTCGTTGTGGACAACAAGTCAAACATGAGCCAACATTGTGATGCGGTGGCAAAAAAGGCCAATGGGATTTTGGTCTGCATCAATAGGAGCCTAGTGTCTAGATCCAGGGAAGTCATGCTCCCCAGGCTCTATTCCGCTTTGGTTAGACCACTTTACCTGGAATATTGTGTCCAATTCTGGGCACCACAATTCAAGAGATATTGACAAGCTGGAATGTGTCCAGAAAAAGAGGGTGACTAAAATGATCAAAAGGCTGGAGAACAAGCCCTATGAGGAGCGGCTTAAGGAGCTGGGCATGTTTAGCCTGAAGAAGAGAAGGCTGAGAGGAGACATGATAAGGGCCAGGAATCAATATGTGAGAGGAAGCCACAGGGAGGAGGAGGGAGCAAGCTTGTTTTCTGCTTCCCTGGAGACTAGGACGCAAGGGAACAATGGCTTCAAACTACAAGAGAGGAGATTCCATCTGAACATGAGGAAGAACTTCCTGACTGTGAGAGCCGTTCAGCAGTGGAACTCTCTGCCCTGGGGGGAGTGTGGTGGAGGCTCCTTCTTTGGAAGCTTTTAAGCAGAGGCTGGATGGCCATCTGTCAGGGGTGATTTGAATGCAATATTCCTGCTTCTTGGCAGAATGGGGTTGGACTGGATGACGCCCCATGAGGTCTCTTCCAACTCTTTGATTCTATGATTCTATGATTCTACTGCAATGCAGTCTGAGCCCTGCCCCATGTACTCTTTCTCTCAAACTACCAGAAGGGAGATTCCATCTGAACATTAGGAAGAACTTTCTGACTGTGAGAGCTGTTCAGCAGTGGAACTCTCTGCCCCAGAGGGAGTGTGGTGGAGGCTCCTTCCTTGGAAGCTTTTAAACAGAGGCTGGATGGCCATCTGTCGGGGGTGCTTTGAATGTGGTTTTTCTGCTTCTTGGCAGGGGGTTCGACTGGATGGCCCACAAGTTCTCTTCCAACTCTATGATTCTATGATTCTATATATTATTATTTTTATCTTTATTAATTTCAGATAGTCTTTAATTGCTTTCCGTTCCATTTGAGTTTTTGGTGTTCCTTGGTGGATTGATAACAATTGTGTGAGTCTATCCATATTCATAAGCTCTGTTATTTTGATTGGCCAATCTTTGATCAAGGGTGTTTCTTAGGGTTATATTTCTGCTTCTTGGCAGAATGGGGTTGGACTGGATGGCCCAGGAGGTCTCTTCCAACTCTAGGATTCTAGGATTCTGTTGCTGTTTCTCTGGCAACAAATAAGACAGAGAGCTTGAGAGGTCATTTGGACACAACTTTAAACATGGCAAGGGATCATTCCCTTTTTTATATATATGGCACTTAGATAATAATATCAGCAATTGAAATACAAACACAACTGGAGAAAGACATCTGGGACAGGAACTCTCACCAGCAAAAAAATTATATAGATGCAAGTAGTGACCCATTTGCTTATAGTTTGGGAATTCACAGCTCCACTGAAGACCTAGAGAAGTGTTGACAGCAGTGGGACACACTTGCTACCAGCCACTTGCCGACTGGTGATGAAGGTGAGCTCCACGGGGCTGTGGACCACACACCTGCCCTGCATTGGCTTCTGATGCTTCTGTCCTGCCTGCAGCCCTGGGGGGACACTCTTGGGTTTCTTCCTCCAACTCGGAGAAATCCCCTTCCTGGTCGGAGCAGCTGTCAGTATTATAATCCACTTCATCTCCGTAGGGAAGTTCATCATCTGTCTCCAGGCTGCAGTTGCTGTTACTTCTGCCACAGAATCAAAGACAAGGAGAAGAAGAGAAGGAAAGAGAGGATTGAATGATGTCACTACATCATGGAGTCTAAGGAAGAAATAGCTACTGGAGCAAGGCATAAAGTGAGAATAAAGCTATAAAACAGAGCTTCTCAAGCTTCCTAATGCCGCGACCCCTTCATACAGTTCCTCATGTTGTGGTGACCCCCAACCATAACATTGTTTACGTTGCAACTTCATAACTCTAATTTTGCTACTGTTATGAATCGTCAGGTAAATGTATTGTCGAAGGCTTTCATGGCTGGAATCACTAAGTTCTTGTGGGTTTTTTCGGGCTGTAGGGCCATGTTCTAGAGGCATTTCTCCTGATGTTTCGCCTGCATCTATGGCAAGCATCCTCAGAGGTAGTGAGGTCTGTTGGAATTAGGACAATGGGTTTATATATCTGTGTCCACCTACAATCAAAGAGCATTCTGGACTCCACCAATGATGGAATTGAACCAAACTTGGCACTCCCATGACCCTTTTTCCTAGTTCCAACAGACCTCACTACCTCTGAGGATGCTTGCCATAGATGCAGGCGAAACGTCAGGAGAAATGCCTCTAGAACATGGCCCTAGAGCCCGAAAAAATGCACAAGAACGTCAGGTAAATATCTGATGTTCAGGATGTATTTTCATTCACTGGACCAAATTTGCCACAAATACCTGATACGCCCAAATTTGAATACTGGTGGGGTTGGGGGAGATTGATTTTGTCATTTGAGAGTTGTAGTTGCTGGGATTTATAATTCACCTACAATCAAAGAACATTCTGAATTCCACCGACAATAATAATAATAATAAAATAATAATAAAACTTTATTTGTACCCCGCTACCATCTCCCCAAGGGACTCGGTGCGGCTTACATGAGACCGAGCCCAAAATACAACAATAAAAACAATAGCAACAGTAATACAAACAATAAATAAAACTCATAAGCAGAAAATAAGCAATAACATTAACAATAACACAGCGACGTTTAATAACCTATGGCTGGGCCAAATGTAATAATTAAAAATTTAAAAACAATGGAATTGAATCAAACTTGGCACACAGAACTCCCATGACCAAGAGAAAATACTGGAAGGGTTTGGTGGGCATTGACCTTGAGTTTGGGAGTTGTAGTTCACCTACATCCAGAGAGCACTGTGGACTCAAACAATGATGGATCTGGACCAAACTTGGCACAAATACTCAGTATGCCCAAATGTGAACACTGGTGGAGTTTGGGGGAAATAGACCTTGACATTTGGGAGTTGTAGTTGCTGGGATTTATAGTTCACCTACAATCAAAGAGCATTCTGAACCCCACCAACGATAGAATTGGGCCGAACTTCCTGTACAGAACCCCCATGACCAACAGACTTTGGACTTTGGCGACCCCTTTGACACCCCCTCGCGACCCCTCCAGGGGTCCCGACCCCCAGGTTGAGAAACACTGCAGTACATGATGGAGTCTAAGGAAGAAATAGCTACTGGAGCAAGGCATAAAGTGTGAATAAAACAGAGCTTCTCAAGCTTCCTAATGCCGCGACCCCTTCATACAGTTCCTCCTGTTGTGGTGACCCCCAACCATAACATTGTTTACGTTGCTACTTCATAACTGTAATGTTGCTACTGTTATGAATTGCAATGTAAATATCTGATGTGCAGGATGTATTTTCATTCACTGGACCAAATTCAGCACAAATACCCGATATGCCCAAATCTGAATACTGGTGGGGTTGGAGGGGAGGATTGATTTTGTCATTTGAGAGTTGTAGTTGCTGGGATTTATAGTTCACCTACAATCAAAGAGCATGCTGAACTCCACCACCACCACCACCACCAACAACAACAACAACAACAACAACAATAATAATAAAACTTTATTTGTACCCCGCTACCATCTCCCCAAGGGACTCGGTGCGGCTTACATGAGACCGAGCCCAAAATACAACAATAAACCATAGCAACAGTAATGCAAACAATAAATAAAACTCATAAGCAGAAAATAAACAAGAACATTAACAATAACACAGTGACGTTTAATAACCTATGGCTGGGCCAAATGTAATAATTAAAATTTTAAAAATAATGGAATTGAATCAAACTTGGCACACAGAACTCCCATGACCAAGAGAAAATACTGGAAGGGTTTGGTGGGTATTGATCTTGAGTTTGGGAGTTGTAGTTCACCTACATACAAAGAGCGCTGTGGACTCAAACAACGATGGATCTGGGCCAAACTTGGCACGAATATTCCATATGCTCAAATGTTAACACTGGGGGAATTTGAGGGAAATAGACCTTGACATTTGGGAGTTGTAGTTGCTGGGATTTCTTGTTCACCTACAATCAAAGAGCATTCTGAATTCTACCAACAATGGAATTGAATCAAACTAGGCACACAGAACTCCCATGACCAACAAAAAATACTGGAAGGGTATGGTGGGCATTGACCTTGAGTTTTGGGAGTTGTAGTTCACCTACATCCACAGAGCATTGTAGACTCAAACAATGATGGATCTGGACCAAACTTGGCACAAATACTCAGTATGTCCAAATGTGAACACTGGTGGCGTTTGGGGGAAATAGACCTTGACATTTGGGAGTTGTAGTTGCTGGGATTTATAGTTCACCTACAATCAAAGACCATTTTGAACCCCACCAACAATAGAATTGGGCCCAACTTCCTGTACAGAACCCCCATGACCAACAGACTTTGGACTTTGGCGACCCCTTTGACACCCCCTCGCGACCCCTCCAGGGGTCCCGACCCCCAGGTTGAGAAACACTGCAGTACATGATGGAGTCTAAGGAAGAAATAGCTACTGGAGCAAGGCATAAAGTGTGAATAAAGCTATAAAACAGAGCTTCTCAAGCTTCCTAATGCCGCCACCCCTTCATACAGTTCCTCATGTTGTGGTGACCCCCAACCATAACATTGTTTACGTTGCAACTTCATAACTCTAATTTTGCTACTGTTATTAATCGTAACGTAAATATCTGATGTGCAGGATGTATTTTCATTCACTGGACCAAATTCAGCACAAATACCCGATATGCCCAAATTTGAATACTGGTGGGATTCAGAGGGAGATTGATTTTGTCATTTGAGATTTGTAGTTGCTGGGATTTATAGCTCATCTAAAATCAAAGAGCATTCTGAACTCCACCGACAATAATAATAATAATAATAATAATAATAATAATAAAATAATAATAATAAAACTTTATTTGTGCCCCGCTACCATCTCCCCAAGGGACTCAGTGCGGCTTACATGAGGCTGAGCCCACAATACAACAATAAACCATAGCAACAGTAATGCAAACAATAAATAAAACTCATAAGCAGAAAATAAGCAATAATATTAACAATAACACAGCGACGCTTAATTACCTATGGCTGGGCCAAATGTAATAATTAAAAATTTTAAAATAATGGAATTGAATCAAACTTGGCACACAGAACTCCCATGACCAAGAGAAAATACTAGAAGGGTTTGGTGGGCATTGACCTTGAGTTTTGGGAGTTGTAGTTCACCTCCATCCAGAGAGCACTGTGGACTCAAACAACGATGGATCTGGACCAAACTTGGCCCGAATACTTAATGTGCTCAAATGTTAACACTGGGGGAGTTTGAGGGAAATAGACCTTGACATTTGGGAGTTGTAATTACTAGGATTTATTGTTCACCTACAATCAAAGAGAATTCTGAACCCCACCAATGATAGTATTAGGCCAAACTTCCCACATGGAACCAACATGACAAACAGGAAATGCTGTGTTTTCTGGTGGTTTTTGGCTCCCCTCTGACACTCCCCTCATGACCCCACCACCACGGGTCCTGATCCCCAGGTTGAGAAACTCAAGCTGGCCTCAATCTCTGCTGTACATTTCAAACCTTATCTTCCTCACCACAATCCTGAGGATGAGTAATGCATTTTGGATGTAAATAAATAATGTGCTGTAAAAATGTGTGTTTGAGCATGAAGAGAATAATTATATATTCTGAAAAATGGATGGAAATAGTATTTTAACTATGCATCTCCAAACTGAAAGCCTAGAGAAGACAATTATGCTGGGGAAAGTGGAAGGCAAAAGGAAGAGGGGCCGACCAAGGGCAAGATGGATGGATGGCATCCTTGAAGTGACTGGACTGACCTTGAGGGAGCTGGGGGTGGTGACGGCCGACAGGGAGCTCTGGCGTGGGCTGGTCCATGAGGTCACGAAGAGTCGGAGACGACTGAACGAATGAACAACAACATCTCCAAACTGAAAAATGGATTTCCTAATAGATGCAAAGGATAATAGCCTTGTGAGTATTCCAAAGTTTTGCAGAGCATTTACTCAGCAGAGCAAAAAAGGCAGTTTCACACACAAAAACAAGCAAACAAAACAAAAACCTGCTCTCTGTATAGGAAATTAGTTTTCTGCACAGAAAATACTGGTTCTTACATAAGAGAAAATTTTCTGGGTTAATAATAATAATAATAATAATAATAATCCAAATTCTAATAATAATAATAATAACGATAATCCAAATAAACTTTCAAATTCAGACAGACAGAGTTCTGGAGCACAATACTCCTGATTTCACAATCGTGTTAAAAATGGATTGTCGATGTTGCAATCCCAGGTGACAGCATGACTGAAGAGAAACAACTGGAAAAGTTAACACAATATGAGGATTTAAAGATCGAAATACAAAGACTCTGGCACAAGCCAATCAAGGTGGTCCCAGTGGTGATCAGCACACTGGGTGCAGTGCCTCAAGACCTTGGCCTGCACTTAAACACAATCAGCGCTGACAAGATTACTATCTGCCAGTTGCAAAAGGCCACCTTACTGGGATCTGCATGCATTATTTGCCAATACATCACAGTCCTAGACACTTGGGAAGGGTCTGACGTGTGATTCAATACAACAGCCAGCAGAGTGTCTGCTGTGGACTCATCTTGTTGTGTTTCAAATAATAATTTATTTATATCTTGCCATCATCTTACCAAAGGGATTTGGGGCAGTTCACAAAAGCACACACAATACACAAGTATATAAAACAACGACAATATAAATTTACACGACAAATTTTACACAAAACATCACATAAACCCATATTAATAAAATTTAAAATTCCATAAAATGTAGCAGTGCCTGCAGGTATAAAATAGGCTGTATTCAAGTATCAATCCAAAATGCCAAAGTGAAGTAATCACTAAGTCCTCGTGTTCATGGTCGTCTATTCATGGTCAAAGGCCTGTTTAAATAGTCAAGTTTTCAGTGTATTGTCGAAGGCTTTCATGGCTGGAATCACTCAGTTCTTGTGGGTTTTTTCGGGCTATATGGCCATGTTCTAGAGGCATTTCTCCTGACGTTTCGCCTGCATCTACGGCAAGCATCCTCAGAGGTAGTGACCTCACTACCTCTGAGGATGCTTGCCATAGATGCAGGCGAAACGTCAGGAGAAATGCTTCTAGAACATGGCCATATAGCCCGAAAAAACCCACAAGAGCCTTGTCAAGTTTTCAGATTTGACCAAAAAACTTGGAGAGTGGGGCTAGCCTAATCTCTCTAGGGAGGGCATTCCAAAGCTGGGGGGCCACCACCGAGAAGGCCCTCTCTCTTGTCCCCACCAACCGTGCTTGAGATGGAGGTGGGACTGAGAGAAGGTTCAGTGCCCGCACTGGTACATAGAAAGAGATGCGATCTTGAAGATAGGTTGGACCTAAATTGTATAGAGCTTTATGGGCAATAACCTGCACATTGAATTGGGCTGGGAAACTTGTCAGCAGGCAAAACACACTTGCACACAAATGCACACAAAGGGTTTTCTTGACACCATATCTCTCTTATTTATTTATTTATTTATTTATTTATTTATTTATTTATTTATTTATTTACAGCCTTCTCACCCCGCAGGGGACTCAGGGCAGATTACAGTATACACACATATGGCAAACTTTCAATGCCAATTTTGACATACAAATATATACAGACATAGACAGAGGCTATTTAACTTTTTCTGGCCGCCCGGGGAGCTGTAGCTTTCATCGTCCATCTGCGACACTGATGATGTACTTCCACATTCCCCGCATGCTTTCTGCTGGAGTGCTTTGCTGGAGTCTTTTTTTTATGGCCTCATAAATCAGTTAATTTAGCCTCCCCACACTTTAAGGTGGTACCTAATTTTCCTATTTGACAGATGCAACTGTCTTTCGGGTTGCATAGGTCGACAACAGGCTACGCAATTGGTAGGAAACCCACTCCAACCTGGGCTGGCTTCGAACTCATGACCTTTTGGTCAGAGTGATCTTAATGCAGCTGACACTCAGCCAGCTGCGCCACAATCCTGGTGCTACAGTGATTTCGGACATTCATATATAGGGAAAATACTCTGAAATACAAGGTACAAAACACAGCAAACATTCCAGTGTTGTACCATATGTTTCTAATGCGTAGTTTCCTGCAAATGTCTAAAAACAGTAGTTTAAAATATAGTAATAAGCAGATGAGGCTGGGTGTTTCTGTTGAGCGCTCTTTAAAAGTTATGTTTATCTCCAATCTCTGCTTTCTTTACAACTCTCAAAATGCCAAGGAATGTTTTGCCAGAGCAGACTCATTTCCAATTCCACTTTGCAGAGAAAATATAGACAGCTTTCATTCCGAGTAATTTTAATGGAAGAGGCTTGAGCTGAAATCCGATGCACAGTTAACTTGGGAGGCAATGCTATTGATGTCAGTGGGAATTACTCCCAACTAAATCGGCATGGAATTGGGTTGGGTGACCTAGAATACCACCATTTTAAATTCGTTTGGCTTGCTGTGGCTTTGAGCCATTCTTAATTAATTATCTTTCCTGCAGGGTTCCAAGTGATTTACAGAAAGTTGAAATGAGCAAATGTGTGTTAATCATGGTCTAATATGCAGAATCCAGAATGTGTGGCTTATCAAAAATTTGTGCAAACTTTACCTAATACTAAGCTGAAGTCGGCATTTTCTTTGAGACGTCCTCTATATTACTTCTTGCCGGGAAAATGAATTCAAGGAGTGGGGAGCAAGAAGTCCTCAAAGCGAAGATAGGACTTTCCTTAATCTTTGATGCGCTCATTTTCCAAAATGCAGAGCTACAAAATTGTATAGGGTTTTGTGGCAATTTCTTTTTATCTGCTAAGATTTCAGTAGACGGCTACTAATATTTTTCCCCTCGAAGATAAGTTATTGCAACAACAACAACACTTTATTTGTATTCCGCTCTGTCTCCCTGAGGGGACTTGGGGTGCATTCCAGGATATACAGATACAAGGCAAACATTCAATGCCTGGAAACAATGATGATGAAGAAGAAGAAGAAGAAGAAGAAGAAGAAGAAGAAGAAGAAGAAGAAGAAGAAGAAGAAGAAGAACAACAACAACAACAACAACAACAACAACAACAACAACAACTTTATTTTTCTACCCTACCTCCATCTCCCCAAAGGGACTCGGGGCTGCTTACATGGGGCCAAGCCCAAGGCAATCTATATAAATAAAAATGTAATGGAACACTTTGAAAAACAAGCCCTGGAGACAGCAACCAAAAAGCCCACGATATGGTTCAGATCACCATTTGGAGCCATGGAGAAGAAGAACTCAACAGGTTCCTGGACCATCTCAACAGCATCCACCCAAACATCCAGTTTACCATGGAAGAAGAAAATGAAGGAAGACTGCCTTTTCTAGATGTCCTAGTCATCCGCAAACCAGATCCACAATTGGGTCACACCGTTTGCAGAAAACTCACACACGGAGATAGATATCTACATCAAAATTCCAACCATCACCCAAGTCCAAAAAGAAGCACCATTAAAGCCTTGGCAGACCATGCAAGAAGAATCTGCGAAGGCCACCTCCTCCAAGATGAACTGAACCACCTCAACTGGGCTCTACAGGCCAATGGATACTCCACCTCAGACCTCAGAAGAGCTGCAAGACCACCGAGAAGAAGCCACGAGAGTCAAGACCAAGATCCACCCAGAGGGAAAGTGTTCCTGCCATACATCAAGGGAACCACTGACCACAGAGGGAAGCTGATGAGGAAACACAACATACAAACCACTTACAGACCCATCAAGAAACTCCAACCAATGCTCCGTTCATCAAAGGACAAGAGGGATCCTCTCACTTCTGCAGGAGTCTACTGTGTACCATGCAGATGGGGACAAGAAGTCTCCAGAGGGACCACCACACGCAGCAGCATTGCCTAGACAAGAATCAAGGAACATGAAAGGCACTACAGACTCTTTCAACCAGAGAAGTCAGCCAGAGCAGAGTAGCAAACCACATCAACAATGATAAAGAAACAACAAGAAATACTGTTTACCCACAAACATAAATAAATTACATATATTAGAAACCTCATTACTTCATTTTCCAGATCACCAGACGGGCAGGGGATAGCTAGTATACAATTAAAAACAAAACAATAACAAATTAAAACAGCATAAAGCAGCAAAACAATAATAAACAAGCATCAAAAGCAACAGCAGACTAATTGGGGGGGGGGGGGAGAACCACTATGTGAACTGGTTAAAGGATAAGGTGGTTCAATAAGGTGAATAGAAATATAATAGCATAGGAATAGCATGGAAACAGAGCATTTAAACAGGATCAATTCAGCTTAACTATATATAGGTTCTTGTGGGTTTTTCGGGCTATAGGGCCATGTTCTAGAGGCATTTCTCCTGACGTTTCGCCTGCATCTATGGCAAGCATCCTCAGAAGTAGTGAGGATGCTTGCCATAGATGCAGGCGAAACGTCAGGAGAGAATGCCTCTAGAACATGGCCCTATAGCCTGAAAAAACCCACAAGAACCTAGTGATTCCAGCCCTGAAAGCCTTCGACAATACATTAAATATATATATATAGTAATGTAATATAGGAATTCAGATTCAGGTCATGATTCAGGTTATTATACAGGTCATCTGTCACAGGAGTCATCAGTTCAATGCACAACGAAACATCCACGTCTTTAATTCCTTACGGAAGGTGGGTAAGGAGGGTGCCATCTCCCTGGGGAGGGAGTTCCAGAGCAAGGGGGCCACCACCAAGAATGCCCTCTCTCTCATCCCCACCAACCACGGCTGAGATGGGGGTGGGAGCGAGAAACGAGCATCCCTGGAAGAGCTTAAGGAGCATGTGGGCTTGTAGGGGAGGATGCAGTCACAAAGATAGGCAGGTCCCGAAACATTTAGAGCTTTATAGGTAATAACCTGCACCTTGAATTGGGACCAGAAACTTATCGGCAGCCGGTGGAGCTGTTTAAACAGGGGGGTTGACCTCTCCCTGTAATTTGCTCCAGTTACCAATCTGGCCGCCAACCTTTGCACCAGCCGTAGTTTCTGAACAGTCTTCAAGGGCAGCCCTATGTAGAGTGCATTACAGTAGTCCAATCAGACTTCTCAATGTACGGTTGCAGCTGGCGCACAAGTTTTAACTGTGCAAAGGCCCTCCCGGCCACCGCCGACACCAGAGCATCAAGTGTCAGTGATGAATCCAGATACAGACAGATAAAGGCTTCCCTTTCATCTCTGGTTCTGGGAAAGGTGCTCATCTTCATTTCGAAGCTGAAGAGCCTGTGTTGTCCATAGACACCTCCAAGGTCATGTGGCTGGCATGACTGCATGGAGCGCCGTTTACCTTTCTGCCGAGACGGAGCCTATTGATCTACTCACATTTGCATGTTTCTGAATTACTAGGTTGGCAGAAGCTGGGGCTAACAGTGGGAGCTCACCCTGTCCCATGGATTCAAACCATCAACCTTCTGGTCAGTAAGTTCAGCAGCGATGGATTAGTTATATGGATGTATTGATGTTATATTGATGTACTGATGTATTGTTATATTGATGTAGTTGCCTTAGTTACTGTTTTAATTGCTAATGTTGTGCACTTTGTATATTGGTTTTGTTGTAAACCGCACTGAGTCGCCTACGGGCTGAGAGAGTGCGGTATACAAATAAAGTAAGTAAATAAATAAATAATAAAATGGTTTAACCTGTTGCGCCACCTCGGAGAATGGGGCTTCCTTCTTTGAAGATTTTTAAACGGATGCTGGATGGCCATCTCTTGCGAATGCTTTGATGATATTATTTCAGATTGGTAAGAGTTGGGTTGGATGTCCCTTGTGTCTGTAAGTCTGTAATTCTAGCAGCAGGCCCTGAAATGAATATGCTCCTGTTTTCAATATGTCATGAGAAAAACGGAGGCTTTTGTATGGATGGGCAGCCTGGACTCTGCAAAACACATAAGACAGTGTTCCTTGGATGTCCACTGATGGACGCCCAGTCTGAATGGCCTGCACAGTTAAAGCCTAACATCCAATAACCTCTCGTGAGGTCTATGAGATCCTCAGCAGCAATTTGGAGTGTTATGATGTGATAAATACAATGCCTTCATTTTGATTTTCAATTTGCATATTTATTGAGAGTTGTCTTGATCTTAATTAGTTCTGTTTTGTATGTTATTGGATGCATTTGTTTGCTTGCTTGTGTACTTGAAAGTCATCTTTGTATGAGCAGAATTGCACATTCTTGCTAACATAACCAAAACAAGAGACACGACAAACCCAAAGGGACTGTTATTTATTCCTGTGTCAAATTGCGAATGTGTTTGTTTTTGAAACACAGCTTTCCTTTTCTTGTGCTGAATTATGAGGTAAACATTTCATTTAGCATATGCATGAAGCACTGGAAGAGGACTGCTCCTGCGGATTGTCTAGAACGAGTCCCCAAGTTTGGCTGGAATCTTGTATCCGCTCCTTAGTTAAACTTACCTATAGAAATAAAAATGTAAAAATGTAACCTCACAACCTCTGAGGATGCTTGCCATAGATGCAGGCAAAACGTCAGAAGAAAACCACATCCAGAGAGCACTGTGGTCTCAAACAATGATGGATCTGGACCAAACCTGGCATGAATAATCAATATGCCCAAATGTGAACACAGATGAACTTTGGGGAAAATCAACCTTGATATTTGGAAATTGTAGTTGCTGAGACTTATAGTTCGCCTACAATCAAAGAGCATTCTGAACCCCACCAATGATAGAATTGGGCCAAACCTCCCACACAGAACCCCCATGACCAACAGAAAATACTGTGTTTTCTGATGGTCTTTGGTGACCCCTCTGAAAGCCCCTCATGACCCCCCCCCCCAGGGGTCCCGACCCCCAGGTTGAGAAATGCTGATCTAGAGACTATACTCCTATTGATGCGGGCCAAAATCCCATTAGCTTTTTTGCCACTGCATCACATTACCTCTCAAAAAAAGTTTGCTCTAGGCACTGTCAGGCCATTGTATGCTAATTAAGGTGGTCAGTTGAAACTTTCACACCTAGCTCCAGCAGACAAGTCCTTTGTCCCACCTTGGACATCATTCCACAGATATATAAACTAGGGCTGGGCGATGTCGTTCGTTAATTTTGTATATCGTTAATTTTTTCGTTAATATTCAATATACGAAACGATATCAAAATTATTTTCAAACACGGAAGTGTATTTTAAATATCGAAACAGCATGCGCCAAATATTCTCGTATTTCCGTCCATTTCGGAAATACCTAAGATGGCGATGCTTGCTGCTCCTCCTCCTCCTTTGGAAGGGGCTCCTTTCCTTCCAGAGTGAGCTTTAGGGAAGAAGGCAGGGGCCCTGCGAGGGAGGCTTCGGCTATGACTGTCATTGCCGTCTCCATCCCTTCCTTCCTCCAATCCTCCGACCCTTTCTCCTCCTCCTCCTCAGGCCGCGTGGGGGCGGGGAGGAAGAGCAGCCGGGGGAGACCTCTCCCTCCTCCTCTACCTCCTCACTCCACTCCCAGCCACCCACTCCCCGTGAGTATATGAAAATAATATATATATATATTTATAATATTTATTATATTTATTATTATTATTAAGAATGGATGGCCATCTTTCAGTAGTGCTTTCACTGTGCCTTCCATGCACGGAGGCAGAAAGTGTTTTGTCAATATTTTTATTATTGAGAGAAGCATTGTCAAACCGGAATAGAGATTTCACCCCTCCTCTCTCTCTCTCTCTCTTTCCCCCCACTTTCCTTCTCCGAGGTTAAAACTATTATTTTCACGTTGCGCAACCACGCCCGCCATCTTAACGAATCAATTCGTTAATATTAACGAAATTTCGTAAATATCAAACTTTTTGAAGGGAAAATTTCGGAAATATTTTAAATAACGAGACACAAAAACACCCCAAAAACGAATCGATTTTAGAAACAAATTTTTCCGTTGTTACCCAGGCCTAATATAAACCCACTTTCCTAGTTCCAACAGACCTCACTACCTCTGAGGATGCTTGCCATAGATGCAGGTGAAACGTCAAGAGAGAATGCCTCTAGAATATGGCCCTATAGCCAGAAAAACCTACAACAACCCACTGCATCACATTCCTGGCTCATGTTTAACTTGTTGTCCACGAGGACTCCAAGATCTTTTTCATATGTTCTGCTCTTGAGCCAGGCATCCCACATCCTGTATCTTTGCATTTCATTTTTTCTAAGTGGAGTATCCTGCATTTGTCCCCGTTGAGCTTCATTCTGTCTCTAAACTGTTAAGATCATTTCGAATTCTGTTCAAAATGGTTCTCTACTGTTGATATTCCAGATCGTTGAGATTTCAACTCCCAGCCAACCTGACCATTGGTCACATTGACTGGGACTTCTGGCATTCAAAAAAGGTGGAGAATCAAAAGTTGAGAAGCGCTATTCTAGATGCCTCTGTGCATTTGTGGTAAATTTAATGGAAACCTTTCTGTTGACAAAAAAAAGATGGGGTTCCACTCCCCCTGAAGACGCAGGTTCGCAGCTTGGGAGTGATCCTGGACTCATCGCTGAGCCTGGAACCCCAGGTCTCGGCGGTGGCCGGGAGAGGTTTTGCACAATTAAAACTTGTGCACCAGTTGCGCCCGTTCCCTGCCCACGGTGGTCCACGCTCTTGTTACATCCCGATTGGATTACTGCAATGCATTCACTCCCCAGGGAAATTAGATCTGCAACATCGCTCCTTTCTTTTAGGAAAAAACTAAAAACATGGATCTGGGACCAGGCATTTGGACAAACGGGCAGATAAAGAAAGAACTTCGATGATGACTAGGAAATGATTAACGGATTGGATCTATGGAACTCTGGAAAACGAAACGCTGATTATAAGAATGACTTTTATATGATGTTTTATATGATGTGTTATGTACTGGCTGTTGACTGTTTTAATTGTGATAACTGTTTTAATTATGTTTTTGTATATTATGTGTAATTTGTATAGGCATCGAATTCTGCCTTTTCTGTAAGCCGCCCTGAGTCCCCCTTCTGGGGTTGAGAAGGGCGGGGTACAAGTACCCGAAATAAATAAATAAATAAATAAATAAATAAAGGGGGGGGGAGATAGAAAAAATGGGTAAAATCAGTCGAGAAACACACATCTCAATGCTTCACGGCTCCCTTGCATCTGTTCAAGTCAGTTTGTTTTATTAATGCTTGCTTGGCCTAAAGCTATCAGAGAGATGTTAAAAGATGCATTGTTAGCACAGCACTGACACTAGCCTCTTTTCCCCTTTGTATGAAAGAAAATTAATGATTCACATAAGATTGATCTCAGTGTGCTTCTTTTTGTCTTTCTCTAGCAATCCCTTCCCCCACATTCAAAAAAATATATCAACAAACCCACTTGTTCAGTGGTAGGATAGTAAAGCACACACATTTATTGCTGTGAAATATTGTAACTCTTCAACTGATGGCAGTACTGGTATAAGGCCAGTACTGGCTTGTTCAGTAGACTCTCCTCTACAGTTCCATTTTGGTGGAAAGCCTTAGCATTGAATGGTTGTGTTGTTAAAGTGCAAAGTATGGAACCCTGCGCAGATGGTCGGTCAATGCGACTTAAGCAATGTTGTTGTTCATTTGTTCAGTCGTTTCCGACTCTTCGTGACCTCATGGACCAGTCCACGCCAGAGCTCCCTGTCGGTCGTCACCACCCCCAGATCCTTCAAGGTCAATCCAGTCACTTTAAGGATACCGTCCATCCATCTTGCCCTTGGTTGGCTCCTCTTCCTTTTTCCTTCCATTTTCCCCAGCTTTCCTTTCTTCTCATAATGTGACCAAAGTACTTCATCTTGGCCTCTGCTATTCTTCTCTCCAATGAGCAGGCAGGCTTTATTTCTTGAAGTATGGACTTAAACAACGTGCAGTCATTGAATTATTGACAGCAGAAGATGTTACCCCAAAGGAGATTAATCAGAGAATGCAAGCTGTTTATGGGGATTGTGTTGATGTGAGTACTGTGCATCGTTGGGCCAGAAAGTTTAAAGATGTTGAGGTGGGAACATCTGACTTGCATGACAAACAAAGAGTTGGGCGTCCTGTGACAGCAACCACCCAGTTTCACAAGCAAAAGGTTGACAGATTGATTCAGGACGATTGTCGTATCACTCAGAGAGAATTTTTTTATAAACTTTTTATTGATATTTCTTTTTAAAAAGACATTTACTAACATCTATAGACGGCACTTAACATTTTACAATACATCCAAAAAGAGAAAGAAAAAGAAAGAAAAGAAAGGAGAAAAAACAAAACAAAACAAAACAAAACCCACCCCAGACACCAGAAAGACAAAAACATAACAGCTTTAACAAATGTAGACTTCCAGATCTCCCCAAGCTGAAGAACTTCTCCTTTATTGTTGTTGGTTTTGACATTCTTTATATATATATCTATATTTTTCTTTTCTTTAATTTAATTGTTTTCTTTTCTCTTCTCCTTCCTATCTTTTTTCTCCTTTCCTCCTTCTTATCCTCTCAAGTCTCCGTTTTCTTCTTGAATTTACCTCTGAGATTCTCTTAAAGTTCACTAATATAGATCTCCTCGTTTTCTTTTTTGATGTAATCTATAAATTTTGTCCAGTCCGTTTTTTGATAGTTCTTATCTTTTTGTGCCATTCTTTCAGTGAGCCTGTCCATGTTCAAAAGAAGTTATAGTTATTATATTATAGTAATTAATATAGTTATTGAATGTAATTGCTGTTTTAATGTTTTACTGTAATATGTATTATGATGTTTTATTGATTGTATGTGATATTATGGTTGGACACTGGTCTGAGTCCCTCAAGAGAGGTGAGAAGGCCCCTATACAAAACTTTTAAATAAATAAATAAAAAATAAATAAATGTTTAATTTCTTGTCCACGAGGATTCCAAGATTTTTTTTCATACGTACTGCTGTCAAGCCGGGCATCGTCCCCCATTTCATTTTTGATACCTTAGTGGAGTAGCTTGCATTTGTCACCGTTGCTAGAAAGAAACTACAAGAATGTAGTTGTTCACAAATAAAGACAGAAAGAAAGAGGATGTAAAGAAGAGAAAGGGCATAGGGCTATTTTTCCTGCAATGTTTTTAAAGGACTACACCACGAAATAGATGGAAGTCAATATACCCCCAATACTTTTTACATTATTTTCCCTTCTTTTGTTTTCTCTCTCTCTTTATATCACTATATTCTCCCTATTTCACTTCTTTCCTTTTTTCTAGATATATTCTTTTGTTAAATGTATCGTATATAATATTTGTGTGCTAATAATGAAAGAATTATTTAGGAAAAAAAATGGTGATCACCACCCACCAGAGTTGGCCTCAACTGGACTTAACGTCGAGGGGAAACCTTTACCTTTACTAATATTAAGATGCCTGCCAAATAGGATCCAGGAAAGCTTATAGTTTTCAGAGGCCTCTCCATTGTCTCTGGCAATCCACAATTCTGTGAATTCAAAGCAAATGGAATGGAGGCTGCTTAGTGCCCAAACCCATCAGCGGCTTTGATTTCCAAAACGAATGCAATGTTATTCAAATGTATGGGCCCCATGCCAGAATAAAAAGTGGCTCCAGGTGGTAATTATATGTGTTTTCTGAAATTAATTTCCACCAGATTTCCTAATATACTTTGGTTTCATCACGCCAGGGACCTCTGTGTTCTGATCAGGTTGAGAGGCAGATGTAGATAACAAGTGTATGTGTGCGCGCGCATGTGGGCATACATGTATTGCCAAATAAATGTTCCCATTTGTGAATTTCCTATTCCACAATGTGTGTTCCCAACCCAAAACAGCACACATTCCAGTTACTGCATCTTGGCAGATGCTGGGCAGATTCCCTGTTTTTAGTTCCATTGGCAGACAAGAAACAAATAACTGGTTTATATAACCCCAGGTGGGTCGTAAGTATAATATTTTGCATTAATATAATACTTCTGAGTGCTCAAAGCAAGATAATCTAGGCCTATTCATGTACATTTTTAGTTGAAAGCAGACTCCCATTACTGCCACTAGAATCTACTTGTGGAAGGGTAGTGCTTAGAACCAGCAATATTGCTGAAGTTCATTCATTAGCTGGCTCAGAACAGGAACTTGCCAAGCGCATTATGCCATTAATATGGCATCGAAGTCAGAACCGATCAGAGCGACTTTGTCTGCAAAGAATCGAGCAAATGCTTCTAAAGGATCTGCTGAGTTGTCAGGGATCTCGCTCTGAGGCGGATTTAACAGTCCTCTGACAACTCAGAACAGCTCAGCTGGACAGTTCTTTGCAGACACAATATTGGCCGCAAGAAAGGTTTTTTGCGAGGCCTTTATTGCCATGTCATCGGTCCTTAAAAGGTGCCCAGGCATGCCGCCACACACACTCTAGCCTTCTCTTCATTTGCTTTGTTACTGCCAGCTCCTCAGTAAATAAAGGAGCTGGTTTAGCTAAGTTACTCAAGAGGGGGCATTCTGGAGCTATCGTGTCTATTGCCCTTGTCATCTCCTTATCCCAGAGAGAGACCAGAGCATCGACGGGGTCACTTACCGAGGAGGTGGGAAAATACTCAAGAGCCATCAGGAATCCACTGGGATCCGTAAGTCTCCTGGGGCGGACCATTTTAATGGGTCCACCACCCCTGCAGAGGTTGGAAGCGCAATAAGTCTAAACCTGATCAGGTGGTGGTCAGTCCATGGCAACAGAGCGATGTTCAGCTCCTCCACCCCACCACCTTCCTCCCATCCTTGGCAGAAAACCAAATCCAGTGTGTGTCCAGTGCTGTGGTTGGGGCCAGATACTAATTGGGACAGGCCCATGGATGCCATGGTGGTCATGAAATTCTGAGCCACACCTAACAAAGTGGTCTTGGCATGAACATTGAAGTCTCCCAGCAAAATGGGCCACTGAGATTCCAACACCAGGGCTGAGGCCACTCCGGCTACCTCAGATAGGGAGACTGTAGTGCAGTGGGGTGGTCGGTACACTAACAATATTCCTATCCTGTCCCGGTCACCAACCCTCAGGCTAACACATTTAAACTTGGTTGACTGCAGGATGGGACACCTGGTCAGAGAGATGGAATCCTCATAGAGAATTGCAACACCACCTCCATGCCCTCCAGGTCTCGATTGATGCTGTATGGAGTAGCCTGGTGGATAAAGCTGGGAGACATTAACCAKCCCCCCCCCCCCCGCCAGCCTCGTCCAACCAGGTCTCCGTTATACATGCCAGGTCAGCATGTTCTTCAAGGATTAAATCCTGAATTAATGATATTTTACCATTAACTGACCTGGCGTTGAACAGCTGGGGGTCACCACAACATGAAGAACTGTATTAAGGGGTCGTGGCATTAGGAAGGTTAAGAAACACTGCCCTAAATGGTTTTGACCCAACTTATCTCTCCAAACATATCTCCCTCTATAAACCACCATGGAGTTTAAGATAACTTGCTCTCAGTCCCACCTCCCTCGCAGGTGCAATTGGCAGAGACGAGACTGCAACATTCACACTTGCCTCAAAAAGTTCTTTCTTTCTCCCACCCTGGACATTAATCCACAAGTATATAAACCCCACTTGCTTCTGGAACATGGCCAGACAGCCCAGAAAACTCACAGCAACCTAGTTCCCTTTTGCTTCTGTGCTGGCCTGCTGGGCGTTACATGACATTAAAAAGCAGAACTCTCCTCCCCTTCTCCTCTCCCCATAAGATGGTTGCTTTGCTTATATATTTTATGTGAGTATATAGAGATATATCAATCTTTCCCAATCTTTTAAATGCTAAAGTACTAGACGACTTGGAAGGCGCTGAACAGACTGAGCTCTGGCACCATGAGATGCAGAGCCAACCTTCAGAAATGGGGCCACAAAGTGGAATCCTCGACATGTGAGTGCAGAGAAGAGCAGACCACTGACCACCTGCTGAAATGCAACCTGATCCCTGCCACATGCACCATGGAGGACCTCCTTGCGGCAACACCAGAGGCACTCCAAGTGGCCAGATACTGGTCATAGGACATTTAACCAACTACCAAACACACAAGTTTTGTATTTTGTCTGTTTGTTTGCTTTGTTCTGTTAGAAATGTGATATAATTTGACTGGTTGTCCTGACACGACAAATAAATAAATGCTAAAGTTGCATAACTGTACTAAAAATATTTATTTATTTATTTATTTATTTATGACATTTCTATGCCACCCTTCTCACCCTGAAGAGGACTCAGAGTGGCTTACAAGATATATATACATACAATATATTATATTATTAGCAAAGTGCAGTATCAGTATTACATATTACTATGTTGTACTATACCATTATATTGTAATATTTTCACTAATATTTCATCTATATAAATGTGGGATTAACATAACTCAAAAACCACTGGACGAATAGACACCAAATTTGGACACAAGACACCTCTCAGGCCAACGAGTGACCATCACTCATTAAAACACTGAAAACACAGCGGAAGGGACTTAAAAAGCCAAAAAACCCCAAAAGACGCTACAGCGCAAGCACAAAAATGACTCCCCCGGCAAAAAAGCACACACAATAGCATATCCACACTCTCTTCTGGACTACAGCTCCCAGCATCCCCTAGACCAGGCCCTTCAGGATAGGAGCATGATCCAAATGCACTGCTTCCAAGATGCAAGCTTTCTTCTCGTTGGATTCCGTATCAGCCATTAGGGCTTGAATTTACCTTTCATTGATATATCATTGAGCCATGGTGATTAATAATAATAATAATAATAATAATAATAATAATAATATACTAATAATAATTGTTGTTGTTCATTCGTTCAGTCGTCTCCGACTCTTCGTGACCTCATGGACCAGCCCACGCCAGAGCTCCCTGTCGGCCGTCACCACCCCCAGCTCCTTCAAGGTCAGTCCAGTCACTTCAAGGATGCCATCCACCCATCTTGCCCTTGGTCGGCCCCTCTTCCTTTTGCCTTCCACTTTCCCCAGCATAATTGTCTTCTCTAGGCTTTCCTGTCTCCTCATGATGTGGCCAAAGGACTTCCACTTTGTCTCTAGTCTCCTTCCCTCCAGTGAGCAGTCGGGCTTTCTTTCCTGGAGGATGGACTGGTTGGGTCTTCTCGCAGTCCAAGGCACTCTCAGCACTTTCCTCCAACACCACAGCTCAAAAGCATCGATCTTCCTTCGCTCAGCCTTCCCTAAGGTCCAGCTCTCACATCCGTAGGTGACTACAGGGAAGACCATGGCTTTGACTAGGCAATGGATCTTTGTTGCCAGTCTGATGTCTCTACTCTTTACTATTTTATCGAGACTGGACATTGCTCTCCTCCCAAGAAGGAATCGTCTTCTGATTTCCTGGCCACAGTCTGCATCTGCAGTCATCTTTGCACCTAGAAATACAAACCCTGTCACGGCCTCCACGTTTTCTCCCTCTATTTTCCAGTTGTCAATCATTCTTGTTGCCATAATCTTGGTATTACAATAATTAGTTTATTACAAATAAAATAAAATAATAAACTGCAAAGCACAATGGGCAGGGAATAATGCTGTAAGGTGGGGTTACAAAGGTGTGGAGAATTCTGATCATAATACCATGCAGTTGCGCTAATGAAGACATGGGTGATACTGAGATGCTTCATTCCACATATATCCATTGCCTACACTAATGCAACACAATGGCTAGGTGTGATAAAGTCCTTAGGCTTACAGCATTTGTTGAGTCAGCAGTGGGAGCTTACTTCTGGATTGATGAGTGATTTATGTGGGATGTAAGGCAACAGAGAGATGGAGAGACATTACAGTGAACTATCTTGCAAGGGTTAAGAAACGCTCAACAAGCCAATTTGACATTTTGAGGCAGCATTCTTATAGCAATAACAAGCAATTCAACCAGATTTTTTTACATCCTTACAGTGATCTCTTTCATTACAGAATGCAGGACGCCTGGCTCGAGAGCAGAACGTATGAAAAAGATCTTGGAGTCCTCGTGGACAACAAGTTAAACATGAGCCAGGAATGTGATGTGGCGGCAAAAGAAGCCAATGGGATTTTGGCCTGCATCAAGGGGAGCATAGTGTCTAGATCTAGGGAAGTCATGCTCCCCAGGCTCTATTCCACTTTGGTTAGACCACACCTGGAATATTGTGTCCAATTCTGGGCACCACAATTCAAGAGAGATGTTGACTCTAAGCTGGAATGTGTCCAGAGGAGGGCGACTAAAATGATCAAGGGTCTGGAGAACAAGCCCTATGAGGAGCGGCTTGAGGAGCTGGGCATGTTTAGCCTGAAGAAGAGAAGGCTGAGAGGAGATATGATGAGGGCCATGTATCAATATGTGAGAGGAAGCCACAGGGAGGAGGAGGGAGCAAGCTTCCTTTCTGCTTCCCTGGAGACTAGGACGCAATGGAACAATGGCTTCAAACTACAAGAGAGGAGATTACACCTGAACATGAGGAAGAACTTCCTGACTATGAGAGCCGTTCAGCAGTGGAACTCTCTGTCCCGGAGGGAGTGTGGTGGAGGCTCCTTCTTTGGAGGCTTTTCAACAGAGGCTGGATGGCCATCTGTCAGGGGTGCTTTGAATGCAATATTCCTGCTTCTTGGCAGAATGGGGTTGGACTGGATGGCCCAGGAGGTCTCTTCCAACTCTTTGATTCTAGGATTCTATGATTCTATGACTAGGACGCAATGGAGCCATGGCTTCAAACTACAAGAAAGGAGATTCCACCTGAACGTGAGGAAGAACTTCCTGACTGTGAGAGCCGTTCAGCAGTGGAACTCTCTGCCCCAGAGGGAGTGTGGTGGAGGCTCCTTCTTTGGGAGCTTTGAAACAGAGGCTGGATGGCCATCTGTCAGGGGTGATTTGAATGCAATATTCCTGCTTCTTGGCAGAATGGGGTTGGACTGGATGATGGCCCAGGAGGTCTCTTCCAACTCTTGGATTCTAGGATTCTATGATTCCTGGCCTGGATGAAATCTATTGCTGGTTTTACTGTGTGTATTGCCATTTTTTTGCGTCATGGTGTTATTGTCTAACGTTTATTGCTATTGCTTTAATGTTTATTGTTTTGCTTTATGAGATATTTATTGTTGTATTTGTTATGCTGTTGTTTTATTGATGTGTTGGGCCTTGGCCTTTTGTGAGCCACACCGAGTCCTTCTGGAGATGTTAGCGGGGTATTAATAATAATAATAATAATAATAATAATAATAAATAAATAAATAATTTTTTTCCTGTGTTCTCTACTAATGAAATGATGGGCTGTTTACATCTGATGAAGACAAACACTCTTGTAACTAGAAGTAGTCACAAAACATTGAATATCTTGGGATGTTTCTCCCTATCCTGTCATCCTGATGGAAAGATTCCACAGAGCCAAAGAACGGGGAGAGTCTGCTGTCGAGTACTCAGTTCTATTGTCAAACAGTTCCCACCATCAGCACATTTGTCCTAATGTTCAGCTGAAATCCTCTTTCTTAGCATTTGGATCTTTACTCCATCTGTGTGACAGCCCTTAAAACATGTTAAGATGGCTCGTACTTAGTCTTCTGTTTATATATTCTACAGGGTGAACATATCCATTTCAGAGGCAAAAGAAACCACGAATAGAAGCCACGCTCCTCCTGAAAGCGACTCTTTTTTTGAAATTATAGTCAATCTTTTGAGAGAAAATATTTGTGAGATAATTATTCTGATTTTGTATTTAAAAGCCAGATTTATTTTATTATTTATTTCTCGCACTTCTACCCCTCGTTTCTGTTGAAATTGTCCACATGTTTGTGGATTTCAATGGCTTCTCTGTGTGGTTGTGAGAGTGGTCATAGAATCCTAGAATCAAAGAGTTGGAAGAGACCTCATGGGCCATCCAGTCCAACCCCATTCTGCCAAGAAGCAGGAATATTGCATTCAAATCACCCCTGACAGACGGCCATCCAGCCTCTGTTTAAAAGCCTCCAAAGAAGGAGCCTCCACTACACTCCGGGGCAGAGAGTTCCACTGCTGAACGGCTCTCACAGTCAGGAAGTTCTTCCTCATGTTCAGGTGGAATCTCCTCTCTTGTAGTTTGAAGCCATTGTTCCATTGCGTCCCAGTCTCCAGGGAAGCAGAAAACAAGCTTGCTCCCTCCTCCCTATGACTTCCTCTCACATATTGATCCATGGCTATCATATCTCCTCTCAGCCTTCTCTTCTTCAGGTTAAACATGCCCAGCTCCTTAAGCCTCTCGTCATAGGGCTTGTTCTCCAGACCCTTGATCCTTTGAGTCGCCCTCTTTCTCTGGACACATTCCAGCTTGTCAATATCTCTCTTGAATTGTGGTGCCCAGAATTGGACACAATATTCCAGGTGTGGTCTAACCAAAGCGGAATAGAGCATGGGGAGCATGACTTCCCTAGATCTAGACACTAGGCTCCTATTGATGCAGGCCAAAATCCCATTGGCTTTTTTTGCCGCCACATCACATTCCTGGCTCATGTTTAACTTGTTGTCCACGAGGACTCCAAGATCTTTTTTCACACATACTGCTCTTGAGCCAGGCCTTGTCCCCCATTCTGTCTCTTTGCATTTCGTTTTTTCTGCCTAAGTGGAGTCTCTTGCATTTGTCCGTGTTGAACTTCATTTTGTTAGGTTTGGCCCATCATCTCTCTAATCTGTCAAGATCCCTTTGAGTCCTGCTCCTCTCCTCTGGAGTATTGGCTCTCCCTCCCAATTTGGTGTCATCTGCAAACTTGATGATCCTGCCTTCTCGCCCTTCATCTCAGTCATTCATAGAGATCCTGAGCAGGACCGGGCCCAGAACGGAACCCTGCTTGTGGCACTCCACTCGTCACTTCTTTCCAGAATGAAGAGGAGGAAGCCTTGGGGAGAATCACCCTCTGGGTTGGTCCATTTAACCAATTCCAGATCCACCTCACCGTAGTTTTGCCTCGCCCACATTGGACTAGTTTCCTTGCCAGAAGGTCATGGGGGACCTTGTCAAAGAAGGCCTTCCTGAAATCCAGACACGCTCCATCCACGGCATCATTCCCCGCCTCTACCCAGCTTGTAACTCTATCGAAAAAAGAGATCAGATGAGTCTGGCATGACTTGTTTTTGATAAATCCATGTTGACTTTTAGCGATGACCGCATTTGTTTCTAAGTGTTTGCAGACCGCTTCCTTCACAATCTTTTCCAGAATCTTGCCTGGTATCGACGTGAGGTTGACCAGATGGTAATTGTTTGGGTCATCCTTTTTTTCCCTTCTTGAAGATTGGGACCACATTGGCTCTCCTCCAATCTGCTGTAACTTCTCCTGTTCTCCAAGAACTCTCAAAGATGGTTGCCAATGGTTCCGAAATGACTTCCGAAATGGTCCATCATTTCTGTGTTCTCGAATAATCTGCTGTGTCCAGGTTGGTTCCTCAGGTGCTCTGCAATGGCTGACTTCTCTGGCTGAATCAATCTGCAGGGCCTTTCATGTTCCTTGATTCGTGTCTGGTGGTCCCTATGTAGTGGTCCCTATGTAGACTTGTCCACAGCTACATGGAATACGGTAGATTCCTACAGAGGTGAGAGGATCCCTCTTGTTCTTTGCTGAACGTAGCATTTGTTGGATTTTCTTAACGGGTCTGTGGATAGTTTGTAATTTACATTTCCTCATCAGTGGTTCCCTTGATGTATGGCAAGATGGGTGCATCTTTGTCTTTACTCTCGTGGCTTGTTCTCGGTCTTGCAACTCTTCTGATGTCTGTGTTGGAATACCCAAGATATTTTTAAAAACACAACTGAGAAATGATCACTTTTGCGGCATGAGAGGTGTAGATATTTCCTAGAATCTTGCTTCAAGACTTCTTCAGAGTGGCCAGTTGACACCACTGGATTCTTTCACCACGAGGGTCATCATCGAAAGGAAATTGAAGAGTTCAAGTCTAGTTTCAGGCCTAATTTCATGTCAGAAGCAATTAAATATATTATTATTATTATTATTATTTGGTACACTTGTATACCGCTAATTTCTCAGCCTAGAACGGCGACTCAATTGCGGTTTACAGCATTTTAAAAACAATCTCAGTTTAAAAAACATATACGAATACAATAACAAATTATTGGGCCACCAATAATAATCCCATATATCTCAAGTTAAAATCACAATCCAGAGTTCGTTGTCCATATTTCCTGTCCATAGTCACCAAGATTCGATTTAATTGCCACAGATTAGCCGAATGCTTGTTTGAATAGCCATGTTTTGAGTCTCTTCCTAAACACCATCAGCGACGAGGCTGATCGTACCTCTATAGGGAGGGCGTTCCAAAGCCGAGGGGCCACCACAGAGAAGGCCCTATCTCTCGTTCCCGCCAGCCGCACTTCTGAAGCTGGAGGGATAGAGAGAAGGGACTCTCCGGAAGATCTTAGGGTCCTGGTGGGCTGATAGGCTGAGATACGTTCGGATAGATAAGTTGGGCCAGAACCGTTTAGGGCTTTAAAGGCCAACGCCACCACTTTGAATTGGGCCCGGTAGCAAATCGGCAGTTGAGCCAGAACCGTTTAGGGCTTTAAAGGCCAACGCCAGCACCTTGAATTGAGCCCGGTAGCATATCGGCAGCCAGTGGAGCTGGTTCAGCAAGGGAGTTGTATGCTCCCTGCGATCAGCTCCTGTTAAAAACATGGCTGCCGCCCGTTGGGCTAACTGGAGCTTCCGGACTGTCTTCAAAGGCAACCCCACGTAGAGAGCGTTGCAGTAATCAAGGCGGGATGTAACCAGAGCGTGGACTACCGTGGCTAAGTCCGGCTTCCCAAGGTACGGTCGCAGTTGGCGCACAAGTTTTAACTGTGCGAAGGCTCCCCTGGTCACCACCGAAACCTGAGGTTCCAGGCTCAGCGATGAGTCCAGGATCACCCCCAAGCTGCGAACCTGTGTCTTCAGGGGGAGTGCGACCCCATCCAACACAGGCTGGAATCCAATACCCTGTTCAGCCTTGCGACTAACCAGGAGTACCTCTGTCTTGTCTGGATTCAATTTCAAATATATACAGGGACAATGTCTTCTGAACTATTTGGAATCCTGGAGATGACTGAAGAGGGAACTAGAACATTGGGATGTGCGAGACTGTTCCTCTGTTGACATTTTCGTTCAGACAAAATGATTTATTAAACACATACTTTAAGATAATACCTCTCAGAGGAAGAAGGGAAATGTGAAGGCCTTGTGGTTTCGGGGAACCTTTGAAGGTTTAATTATGCTAAGAGTGGTTGCTCCAGGAGAAGCACCAAGGTTAATGTGCCTTTCCTTTAATCTTTTCAAATACCATCATATCAGTCGATGTGCAGGACCTAAATAGAATGAACTGGAGAAGTTCCCTTCAGCCATAGTTTGCCAACCTGTTTCTGATAAACCTCAAAGATGTCTCTATGATTTGCTAAACACACAAGCCCATGTATCAAGTAAGCGTGAGCAACTACGTTATTACTTTATTTATGTTTTTATTAGTATGTAATATTAATTTTGTGTAGTGACAATTGTTTACTGTTGGGTTTTGTTTGTTTGTTTATATTATGTTCTGTATCTATGAATTGTTGTAAGCTGCCCCAAGTCCTTTCGGGGAAAGAGGGTGAGGTAGAAATAAAGTATTATTATTATTATTATTATTATTATTATTATTATTATTATTATTTTACTGACACAAAACCACAGTATGTCACAGCAGACGAGATCTATACGCTGGATTTCGTATCACAAAATCACAAGTCAAACACTTCCCAAGTGTCTAGGACTGTGTGATGTATTTTCTAATGATGCACGCAGATCCAAGTACGGTGGCCTTTTGCAATTGACAGATCGTGATTTTGTCAATGTTTATTGTTTCCAAATGCTGGCTGAGATCTTTTGGCACGGCACCCAGTGCGCCCATCACCACTGGGACCACCTGGACTGGTTTATGCCAGAGCCTTTGCAGTTCGATTTTGAGGTGGTACTTGTGACATAAGTTCCAGTGAATCATCTGGGCCACAGGGTTGTGCCTCTGTTTGTAGTCCATCTGTGCAATTTTCTTGCAACAACTGAGGAGATGGTCCATGGATTCATCCGCTTCCTTGCACAGTCTGCATTTTGGGTCATCCGCTGATTTTTCAATCCTGGCCTTAACTGCATTGGTTCTGATGGCTTGCTCCTGGGCTGCAAGAACCAGGCCTTCTTCTGTCTCCTCCTTCAGGGTTCCATTTGTGAGCCATCACCATGTCTTCTCATCAACGTTTCCTTCAATTTTGTCAAGAAACTGCCCATGCCATGCTTTGTTGTGCCAGCTGTCAGCTCTGGTTTGGAGTGCAGTTTTCTTGTACTGGTTCTTTGTCTGGTATGCTTTGAGAAGTTTCTGATTATTGACTTCAATTAAAGCAATAATAATTAAATAAATAATAATAATTCAAATTAATAATAAACAATAAAATCAATAAAATTAAAGCAATAATAATAATAATAATAATATCAGCTACTGATTGAGGTTCTAGTAGCCTGCCACTTTTGGACTCTCACTTGCTGAGGTATTCTTGCAAGTCTCTCTGTAGAACTTAGAAAGCTATTTCTTGATTTAAGGCAGTGTTTCTCAACCTGGGGGTCAGGACCCCTGAGGGGGTCGCGAGGGGGTGTCAGAGGGGTCGCCATAGACCATAAGAAAACACAGTATTTTCTGATGGTCATGGGGATTCCATGTGGGATGTTTGAGCCAATTCTACGGTTGGTTGAGTTCAGAATATTCTTTGATTGTAATGAACTATAAATCCCAGCAACTACAACTCCCAAATGTCAAGATCTATTTTCCCCAGACTCCACCAGTGTTCACATTTGGGCATATTGAGTATTCATGCCAAGTTTGGTCCAGATCCACCATTGCATGAGTCCACAGTGCTCTCTGGATATAGGTGAACTACAACTCCCAAACTCAAGTTCAATGCCCATCAAACCCTTCCAGTGTTTTCTGTTGGTCATGGGAGCCAAGTTTGGTTCAAATCCATTGCTGGTGGACTCCAGAATACTCTTTGATTATAAGTGAACTATAAATCCCAGCAACTACAACTTACAAAATCAATACTCCCCCAACCCCACTAGCATTCACATTTGGGTGTATTGGGTATTTGTGCCCAGTGAATGAAAATGCATCCTGCATATCAGATATTTACATTATGATTTATACCAGTAGTAAAATGACTGTTATTAAGTAGCAACAAAAACAATATTATGGTTGGGGGTCACCACAACATGAGGGACTGTATTAATGGGGTCACGGCATTAGGAAAGTTGAGAACTACTGATTTAAGGTATTGGCATGCTTGCAGCATGCTAAAGTGGTGTGGAACTGCATTAATTCTACAGTGCAGATGCACCCTCAGTTTTCTCTTCTGTTCCTTAAAAGTAGAAGATATCTTCCTTAGTATGGAACTACACTGACTCCTTATTGTACCGTAAAGAAGATGTTTTCAGTTCCTTGACCAATTTAGTGGCTTTCTTCTCCATCTAATTGGTCCTTTTATGTTTATTGTACCTTTTCCTATGGTTCAGTGGCGTAATGTTGTCCCTGTGCTTCCCCCCCCCCCCCCTTCAAGATGGCAATGAGTAGCAATCAAATCTAAGAAGATGTCATTCCGGTGCGCCACTAGCCAGCTGGAAAACGGGAGCTCCTTATCTCCAAAACACACATTCACACACCCAGTATCGAGTTACACATCAGAGTGGCCTTTCTGCAAGCAAACCTTTTGGTCCCTGAGAAGTAATGTATGTCTTTCCTCCTTGTGCCATCAGCAAAGCATCCATCAGGCCCCAAGAGCTTGGAGCCTGCTGATAAACGGTTATTTCCTTGCTCGAGCTAACATCTCTTAAATGTTTAACAGCACAATTAAACACGTGCCCGTTGGTTGGTTGCTTGGTTGCTTTTTATTTGGGATGAGACACTGTGCCATTCATTCCTTGGTGCCTTGGTGTGTGCACAAGAGAGAAAAACAGTCATAAACGAAAGGAAGAACGAAGAATCTAGCCGGTATTGATTTATAGCATTGATCTATCAACAGTATCCATCCTTGCATTGCTAGCTGTATTACAAGCCGTAGCCTTATCCATTTTCTCCAACATTTATCTGTTTAACTGCTCCCCTTTCTCCGGAGCACCTAGCCACAAAATCTGCCTGTCAACCAAATCATTTTAGGTTGCCTCACAATATCCATCTTTTTAATGCTGCCTATATATCCATGCTATCTTGCTTGTACATCTCTCCAGAAGTGTTTACTGTATCTTTCAGTGCGATCTCTTTATCTCACCCTGCCATCTTTCAGTCATATCTCGGTCTCCGCAACTGTGGATTCTGGGACACGGATATCTTCCTTTTGATCTCTCGGCTGCCATGGCTGTCTCATAAAGTACCAATTAGTTTATCGACTTTTGCAGGAAAGGTTATGGAAGAGAAACTCCGAGAGGGCACAAATAATGCTGGGGTTCAGGCCTGTTTGCCAGGCTTGAATGTCTCCTCTCCCTTCTGCATACCAAATGAGGAGCTAATAGGAAGGACAGCCAGGGCAAAGGCAGTAATTGCCGCGAACCAAAGATGCCCAAAGGTGACAAGAGGGCAAAGGAGAGAGGAGGTGGACGCTCAGAAGCACTGTTAGCTTTCTGGAAGTTAACTGCAGCTGACGGAAGCTCTATTCAGGTGTTGTTCTATTTTATTTTGCTCTTGAAAGAAGGAGCAATGGGTACTACTCATTCCAGAATGGCCCCTGCAACTCCTTTCCTCTCTAGGTTGCTAGGGAGAGTAAAAAAAAGAAGTGTGGCTAATATGTTGGGGCTGCAATGCCACATGATGGGAAACCTTGATGAAAGCAGGGTTTGCAATCCTATGGAAATCTAGAAATGCATTTAGGCAATCAAGGTTAGCAAGCAGTTTCCAGACCTTTTGCAGGAATACAAAAAGTTGCAAGTAGAAGAGATGGACCTAGAGCAGGTATGAGCAAACCCAGGGCCAGGGGCAGGATGAAGCCCCTTGGGCTCTTTCCTCAGGCCCTCCTCTCTCACACCATCCTATCCTAACCTTCCTTCCTTCCTTCCTTCCTCCTTCCCTTCCTTCCTTGCTTCCATCCTTCCCTTCCTCCTTTCCTTCCATCCTTCCTTCCCTCTTGTCTTTCCTTATCTCTTTCCTTCCTCTTTACCTCCCCCCTTCCCTCCCTCTCTTTCCATCTTTCCCTTCCACCCTTTTGACCTTCCTTCCCTCTTTCCTCCCTCCCTCTTTCCTTCTCTATGTCCTTTACCCTTCCTTCCTTCCTTCCTTCCTTCCTTCCTTCCTTCCTTCCTTCCTTCCTTCCTTCCTTCCTTCCTTCCTTCCTATCCCATCCCCACTTAAGGATTTACTTCTCCTAAGATAAGATCTGTGTCAGGCATGGGCAAACTTTGGTAGGCTGTTAGGAATTGTGGGAGTTGGAGTCCAAACCACCTGGAAGGCCAAAGTTTACCCATGTCTGATCTAAGTGCAAAATATCCTCAAAGTTCCAAAATGGAGTCACTTTTTAGGTTTTCTTTCTGTAGAGTTTCTGTTTTCTTTCAAACTTTCCTGGAAGAGGATAAATTTGTATTCAGGGGGAGTTTACAAAGGAAGCCAGAGGAATCAGTCGCAACCATGATTGATAAGGCTGTGATTAAATCAAGGTCTCACTCTAATTATACTCCATTTAAATAAACTTAGTCTAGTAAGTAATTCTAATTAAACTACAATTAAACATTTATTTATATCCTTGTTTCCTCAGCCTTGTAACTGCTTGGAAGTTCCTCCTGTTGTTACTGTTTACCTGCCAAGAGCTCTTTAGTCTGGCACAGGGGAGACCATTAAGTGGGAAGGAAAACTTCCTCCGACTGCGCCTGATAGGGAAATATATTGCTGATTTCAACCCTGTGGGAGTGAATGGGAAGCATCTATTTAGAGATATGATCCTCTATGCTATTACATGATAAGGAAGTTTGTTCAAGGAAGGATCTCAGCAGAAGAGATGAAAACTCTCTCACTTTCCCCCAATATGTCATTTCTATAGGATACTAGCTTGGGTGCCTGGCGTTGCTCGGGTTATTTGAAAAAACCATTAAAAAAATGACAAAATGCATAAGGTTGTGGGTGAACTAAAACTCACATCATGCCTGGTCAACCCATTGGAACTCCATCAATAGTTAATGTTGGGCAGGTTTGTTCTAGATGCATCATTGGTGGGGTTCAGTGTGATCTCTGGCTGCAGGATAAACTACAACTCCCAGCATGGTGGGCCGGTCCCTTTAAATCCCTCCAGTCAGTAGGTTCAGTTAGTCATAGGGGTTCTGTGTGCCAAGTTTGGTCCAAATCCATCATTGGTGGTGGTCACAGTGTCTCTGGATGTGAGTGAACTACAACTTCCAGAAATGAAGGTCAGTTCCCCTCAAATCCCTCCAGTATTTTCAGTTGGTTCAGGACCATCATTGGTGGGGTCCAGAGTGCTCTTTGATTGCAGGTGAACTATAAATCCCAGTACCTACAATGGCTCAAAATCTAGGTGACTTGATGCAGGGCAAATTACAAATTCAATCATGTGAAGTCAATCCACCAAACCCCTCTAGTATATTTAGTTGATGATTAGTTCTGCTCTGTTTGTTGTGAAGACAGAGTTGAAACGAGTAGGAAAGGGTTAAGGGAGAGGCAGTGGGCGCGATCATGCAAATTCCACACCAATGGAGAGAGTAAGAAACAATGGGATATCTGTGGTGGAGGAAACATGTACAATCTAGGATGAAATTGTCAGTGAATGAAAGTATTCCTTGGGTGGTGGGCAGTATGGTGTGTGGGGAGGACATTGACAGGGGTTGGGTGGCATGCTCATGGCGCTCGCTATACATGCAATGTCATTGGAGAGAGGGCTTTTGGTGGCGCTCCAGCACTGTGGGTTAAAGCTATTTGTGGAAGTGGGAGCCTGTCTGTGGAAGTAATCACCCCAGCCACATACAGCCCCTCTCAAAGAAATGCACAATAGGTTTTACAAAAGCACTTCCTACTGCAATTTTTGCAAATGTCAGTGGAGTTAGAAAATTGACCTTGGAGTTCTAAGGCTTTCCTATATGGTAATGTATAGGCTAGCCCTGGTTGCTTCAGCCAAAGGTAGGGCAGTGGGGCCAATGCCGTCTGAGCCTTACTGGAGCGTTTAGAGTCTCAAGTGTTACTGCTGAGAATTTGGCCCATGATCCTTCTCCAGATTGGCTCTGGATTAAGTGTCCAGTGTAGTGACTGTGTGCTGTCGCACGCTGGGCCTGTGCATCAGACTGTAGACAGGACATAAATTCCATGTGCCCAACGGGACGCCGGGGCTGGCTCAGATTAAAGGCCCTTGGATTTCCTTAAAACAGAGTCTTTAGATTGCTTAAAGGTTCAACAAAGTTCTTTATTAATGAAAGCAAACAGGTACTTTAAGGCTTTCTTAACAGTTTATTGGCTCTCTCTCAATCTTGTCCACAGGGAACAGGCACTATCTTCATAACTGTCACTAATGGGGAAATCCTGAACTTCTAACCTGGGCAGTCTGTCTTTGCCTCTGTTGGCGTGGAGCCCCTGCACCCGGTACCAACTGTGTCTGGCTTCACGAGTGACCCTTACCAAGCAGAGCTTTGTTTGTAGACTTCCAGGGGAAAAAGAATTCAAGTTTCCGTGATGGCTGACTGAAGTCCTTGAGCAAAGGAGCTGTAAGGCTGTATGATCCTCGGCCAAGCTGTAGGCTGTATATCTCCCCGGCCAAGCCGTAGAAGACGAAGCTTTCTACAGGAGCTCTTCGTATTATGTCCTGCATGAAAGGCTTCTCTGTGTGGACTGAACCCAAAATGACTCCTATTCCCTCCAAAAACCCAAAAAGGGGGCGGGACCAGGGAACCTAACGATAATTGACAGGTGGCTTGCCCTATGATTGCAGCCAAAAGAAGCCACCTATCTGCAGAGTCCCTGAAACTTAGGACTACAACAAACATTCAATGCAAAGCAAGCAAAATTGGAGCTCCTGGGACAGCTGTACCTGCACAGACTGCACATGGGATAGAAGCATGTGGCATTTCTCACACACAGCAATAAGGCTTAAAATGGACTTTATTTCCATATGAACAGACAAAATTAATGTGAACTAGAGTTAAAATTCATAGGCATTTAACACTGCATAACAGTCCAAAACCAGAGGAACACAAGACACGGTGCAATGCACCCGCAAAACATGAAACCACACCCCTTATACATCCCTATGTACAAAGTGTGAACAAAGCATAGTTTTACTACAAACATGGGTTGCTAAACAGATATAATAAGAATATCCAATCTTTGAGGGAGGTTTCTTTTCTCTTCTTTTTAGCAAAGAGCTCAATACTCATAGCAAAAGATGCAGTGCTGTCAGGGAGATACACGGCATTCTCTAAGCCGCTGAGGAAAAAACAAGAGAAGGATGATTCTGGTATTTCTCTAACACCTTAATCAGAGCTTTCATTGGCGACAAAAGGTACAAGTATAGATGCTTTTATCTTGGTTGGTGCAGAATTTAAGTGCTCACTTCTCTCTTTTAATCTTTCCCTTTCTGTTGATTCTTCTTAGTCAAGTACATAAACTACTCTTCTCTTATTTGTCTTGGATTAGGGAGCCGTGCTGCTGCAATGGGTTAAACCCTTGTGCTGCTGAACTGCTGACCTGAAGGTCAGCAGTTCAAATCCACAAGACAGGGTGAGCTCCCATCTGTCAGCTCTAGCTCCTAGCAGTTTGAAAACACACAAATGTGGGTAGATAAACAGGTACCGCTCCAAGCAATCTTGGCCACTATTGACGATCCAAGCAATCTTGCTGGCCACATCCAGGAGATGACCACACACTTCTTGGTTGTGTGATGTTTGTGTCTCTCATTGTATATGATTAGAAAGGTACTGAATGTTTGCCTATGTATGTAAATGCTGTAATCTGCTCTGAATCCCCAAGGGGAGAAAGGCAGAATATAAATAAAGTGTAAAAAAGATTACCATCTGTCGGTGCAAAAGGCCACCCTACTTGGATAGGTAAATGTAAAGGTGAAGTCCACTCATGTCCAATTCTGGGGTGTGGTGCTCATCTCCATTTCTAAGTCAAAGAGCCGGCATTGTCCGTAGACACCTCCAAGGTCATATGGCCGACATGACTGCATGGAGCGCCGTTACCTTCCTGCCGGAGCGGTGCCTATTGATCTACTCACATTTGCATGTTTTTGAACTGCTAAGTTTGCAGAAGCTGGGGCTGATAGCGGAAGCTCACACCACTCCCCGGATTTGAACCTGCGACCTTTTGGTCAACAAGCTCAGCAGCTCAGCGCTGAGCTGAGGGAAGCTCTTGAAGAAACACAACCTAAAGCTATCTACAGACCCACTTAAGAATCTCCAGAGGACAAGAGTGATCCTCTCACCTCTGCAGAAGTCTACTGTATACCATGCAGCTGTGGACAGTCTACATAGGGACCACCAAAGGCAGCATTGCCCACACACGGATCAAGGGACACGAAAGGCACTGCAGACTCCTTCAACCAGAGAAGCCAGCCATAGCAGAGCACCTGAGGAACCAACATCAGGACACAACAGATTATTTGAGAACACAGAAATGCTGGACCACTCTCACAACCACCATGTCAGGCTACACAGAAAAGCTATTGAGATCCACAGGAAGCATGTGGACAATGTCAACAGAAAGGAGGAAACCATGAAAATGAATTTTTTAAAAATTATTTAATTAATTAATTATTTCAAATATTTGTACCCCGCCCTTCTCAACCCCCGGAGGGGAACTCAGGGCAGCTCACAGCCGGCAATACTCGATGCCTCCATATACAACAAATAAAACAACAGTTACATAATAAGTATGCATTAAATTATTATTATTATTGTCATGTCAGGAGCTCAAGTCGCTTCTGTTGTGAGATAATTGGCCGTCTGCAAGGACGTTGCCCCGGGGGTGCCTGGATGATTTGATGTTTTATCATCCTTTTGGGGAGGCTTCTCTCATGTCCCCACATGAGGAGCTGGAGCTGATAGAGGGAGCTCATCCGCCTCTCCCCGGATTCGAACCTGCAACCTGTCGGTCTTCAGTCCTGACGGCACAGGGGTTGAACCCATAACCAAAAATTAATAATTTATTATTAAATTAATAAAAACCATTTAAAATAGTACTAAATTGGTTTGGCCATATCTAATAACTCTGGCTACCAGTATTTAAAAAAAACAGTAAATAAGGAGCAACACTGAAAACTAAAATCTGGACAGTAAATAAAGAACAATACTCAAAAAAACGGGGATTCGAGACAAGGATCAATCAGGGTCAGTTAACACCTCCCAACAAAGGATCTCCCCAAGCAGAAATCCATCAGGTTTTGACGTTGCAAGGCCATTAAATGCTAATCAAGGTGGCCAATTGCAACATTCAGGATTGCCTCAAGCAGACAAGAGTTTTTTCTCCCACCCTGGACATTCCACCGAATCATAAACCTCACTTCCCTAGTTTCCAACAAACCTCACAACCTCTGAGGATGCCTGCAACAGATGTGGGTAAACGTCAGGAGATAATGCTTATGGCCACCCAACCCGGAAAACTCACAGCAATCCAGTGATTTCGTCCATGAAAGCCTTCGACAACACAATGTCCAGTATGTATTGTCGAAGGCTTTCATGGCCGGAATCACTGGGTTGTTGTAGGTTTTTTCGGGCTATATGGCCGTGGTCTAGAGGCATTCTCTCCTGACGTTTCACCTGCATCTATGGCAAGCATCCTCAGAGGTAGTGAGGTCTGTTGGAACTAGAAAAAGGGGTTTATATATCTGTGGAATGACCAGGGTGGGACAAAGGACTCTTGTCTGCTGGAGCTAGGTGTGAATGTTTCAACTGAACACCTTTCCTCCTTTTTGTTGAAATTGTCCACATGCTTGTGGATCCATGAAAATGAATAAAATCTGGCTACCAGTATTAAAAAACTCTAAAATTAGAACAGCACAACAACAGAGAAGAAACAAACAATGACATCTAATCACCTCTCTACAAAAGTTTGCTCCAGGCACTGCCAGGCCATCAAATGCTAATGAAGGTGGTCAGTTGAAACATTCACCCCTAGCTCCAGCAGACAAGAGCCTCTAGAACATGGCCATATAGCCCGAACACACCTAGCTCCAGCAGACAAGAGTCCTTTATCCCACCCTGGTCATTCCACAGATATATAAACCCTTTTTCCTATTTCCAACAGACCTCACTACCTCTGAGGATGCTTGCCATAGATGCAGGCGAAACGTCAGGAGAGAATGCCTCTAGAACATGGCCATATAGCCCGAAAAAACCTACAACAACCCAATGCCCAGTATGTTTGTGTCTTTGAGACAATTCTCATCTACTATCCATATAAAAGTGATATGAATCAGAAATAGAATGGTTCATGCTATTCAGGAGGTGTTCCTTCCCCAACACAAAGACGTAATGATAGTGGAATGTGCTAGATTTCCACTAGATTCTCTGAATAATGCATATGCTGGCCTGGATTTTCCACTTCTTTTCATATAGGGCACACATCTCTTTTCTCTGTTCCGTCTCTGCTCTGTATCCTCACACAAAGGTTCTTATATGTGCCAGCAGTGATTCATTTCAGAACAATATAATGCCATGAAAGCCAAACAGCAGGTTTGGGGTTTTGGAGCACTTTGTCAGAGATCATGGGGTACTTCATCACTTGGAAGTGCTGCGATCCCCTTCCCTGCAGTTCCTCTTTCCGCTCCCTTCCCCATTCGAAGAGCTGGCCTTCCATCTGACCTCTCCATGCTTGCAAATCATCTTAAAGAGAGCTGAGAGCTGAGCTTTTGGCAGGTGCATTTGATGCATTTTTGTTTAAGTTGCTCACGCTGTTCCAACATCTGTCATCCCCTCTCCAGCCATGCAATCAAACTGTCAAGGCTGAGTGAAGTTTTGCTGATCCAATCTGCTCCTTCTGCAATTCCTTGTGAAAAAAAAACATCAGGATGCTGTGGAAACAGTAGCCTGCTCTTCAAACAAACCAGATTCAGCCCCATTCCCATTACTTGGGGAAACTATAATTGGTGGCTTTTTCAAAAGTGGCTGAGAAATAACTTGCATTTGTAAGAACCATGAGGTTGTTGTCTTAATCACGGGACACACTGATACACCCATGGCGCATTTCATGCTTTTGAATTATAGTAGTATACTATTTTATTTATGTATTTATGTATTTATTTATTTATGATATTTATAGCCCACCTTTCTCAGCCATACGGCAACTCAAGGCAGGTTACAGATTGGCACAATTCGATGTCAGGCATTCACAAAAGTGCCATTAAAAATCAGCAACATTTATATCTACAAAAATGCTCTGCGCATAATGAGTTCCTTAAAAACAAAAGAACCAATGAACGAAATCACATCAAATTTGGCAACAAAACGTCTTACTACACAAGGAGTGACCATCACTAAAAAAAGTATGATTTTGTAATTTGGGAGTTGTAGTCGCTGGGATTTATAGTTCACCTACAATCAAAGAGCATTCTGAACTCCACCAACGATTGAATTGAACCAAACTTGGCAGACAGAAATCCCATGACCAACAGAAAACGCTAGAAGGGATTGGTGGGCATTAAATTTGAGTTATGGAGCCCGCAGTGGCACAGTGGGTGAAAGCCCTGTGCTGGCAGGACTGAAGACCGACAGGTTGCAGGTTCGAATCCGGGGAGAGGCAGATGAGCTCCCTCTACCAGCTCCAGCTCCTCATGCAAAGGGGACATGAGAGAAGCCTCACACAAGGATGATAAAAACATCAAATCATCCGGTCGTCCCCTGGGCAACGTCCTTGCAGATGGCCGATTCTCTCACACTAGAAGCGACTTGCAGTTTCTCAAGTCACTCCTGACACAACAATAAAAAACTTTAAATTTTGGAGTTGTCGTTCGCCTACATCCAGGGAGCACTGTGGACTCAAACAATGAAAGATCTAGACCAAATTTGGCACGAATATTCCATATGCCCAAATACAAACACTGGTGGAGTTTGTGGAAAATAGACGTTGACATTTGGGAGTTGTAGTTAGTGGGATTTATAGTTCACCTACAATCAAAGAGCATTCTGAACCCCACCAATGATAGAATTGGGCCAAACTTCCCACACTGAACCCCCAGGACCAACAGAAAATACTGTGTTTTTCTTTGGTGACCCTTCTGACACCCCCTCACAACCCCCCCAGGGGTCTTGACCCCCAGGTTGAGAAATGCTGCCTTAAGGCCATCCAGTCCAACTCCCTTCACCAGGGCAAGAAAACATAATCAAAGCCCTTCTGACAAAGAGCCACCCAGCCATAGATATAGATAGATAGATATGATTCACACACACACAGAGATATAGTATCATAGATTTGAAAGGGACCCCTAAAGAAAGACAATGATATGTTGCATGTTCCAGAGTAGGCAAACCAGACACTCTCCACATCAACACTGACAAAGAAACAGCAAGAAATACTGCTTTACCCTCAAGCATAAAGGAATTACATATATTAGAAACCAACACTTTCTCATTACTTTATTTTCCAGATCACCAGACTGGGCCACAGCAACGCCTGGCAGGGGATGGCTAGTTACAATATAAAACATAAATAAAAACCATTAAAGCATATAATTATCTGTGTCATCGTGATAAAAATGGAATATAGGAATGGAACAATGGACGACGAACCTGGACTACGCTTGGATGATGAGAAGATTGGGTACAGTTGTTTTTCATAATAATTGTGCATTGTAATTGCTTATTGGTAATTTATGGATAATGTGTTAAGTCAATTGTTCTATGTTGTATGGAACCACTGCTGTTTCTACTGTTTTTACTGTTTGTGAACCGCTGTGAGTCGCCTTCGGGCTTGAGATACAGCGGTATATAAGCAAAGTAAATAAATAAATAAATAAATAAATAAATAAATAAATAAATAAATAAATAATAAAAACATTATCCAGTCACATCGTCTGGCCATTCCATGTTCATCATTCATAGTTCCGTGTTATCTGTTCCGCTGCATTCTCAAAAGCTTGCTCAAAGAGTCAGGTCTTTACTTTTTTCCAGAAAGTCAGGAGGGAGGGGGCCGATCTAATATCCTTGGGGAGGGAGTTCCATAGCTGGGGGGCCACCAATGAGAAGGCCCTGTCCTTCGTCTCTGTCAATCGCACTTGTGAGGCAGGCGGGATCGAGAGCAGGGCCTCCTCAGACGATCTTAAGCTCCTAGATGGTTCATAGGAGGAGATATGTTCTGGCAGATAAGCTGGGCCCGAATCATTTAGGGCTTTATAGGCTAAAGCCAGCACTTTGAATTGTGCTCGGTAGCAAATTGGCAGCCAGTGGAGCTGATGAAAAAGAGGAGTAGTGTGTTCCCTGAGCGCTATTCCTGTTAGTAACTTGGCTGGTGCCTTTTGGACCATTTGAAGCTTCCAAACAGTCTTCAAAGGCAACCCCGTGTAGAGCATGTTGCAGTAATCTATTCGGGATGTAACAAGAGTGTGGACCACCGTGGCCAAGTCAGACTTCCCAAAATATGGGCACAGCAGGCACACAATCCATGGAGTCTAATTGATTTCTGCACAGTTAAATTGTGTTAAACTGTTTCAACCAGATTGGCTAAATGGCATCACTTTTTTGTCTTTTACATTATTTTTCTGGTTTAAATGTGTTGGTTTCATTGTATGCCACCCTTAGATCTTCAGATATAGGTTGAATATAACATGTAAACAAAAGCCTTGGCAGAGCGTGCAAAAAGAATCTGGGAAGCCCACCTCCTCCAAGGTGAACAGAATCCCCTCAACTGGGCTCTCCAGGCCAAGGGAGACTCCACCTCAGGCATCAGAAGAGCTGCAAGACCACCGAGAAGAAGTCACGAGAGTCAAGACCAAGACCCACCCAGAGGGAAAGAGTTCTTGTCAGACATCAAGGGAACCACTGACCGCAGAGGGAAGCTGATGAGGAAACACAACATACAAACTATCTACAGACCCACCAAGACAATCCAACAAATGCTCCATTCAGCAAAGGACAAGAGGGATCCTCTCACCTCTGCAGGAGTCTACCATTGTGTACCATGCAGCTGTGGACAAGAAGTCTCCAGAGGGACCACCAAACACAGCCTTGCCCAAACACGCATCAAGGAACATGAAAGGCACTGCAGACAACTTCAACCAGAGAAGTCAGCCATAGCAGAGCACCTGATGAACCAACCTAGACATGGCATATTATGTGAGAACACAGAAATGCTGGACCACACCAACAACCACCATGTCAGGCCACACAGAGAAGCCACTGAAATCCACAAGAAGCATGTGGACAATTTCAGCAGAAAGGAGGAAACCATGAACATGAACAAAATCTGGCTACCAGTATTTAAAAACTCTAAAATTACTTCCAAGCCATTAAATGCTAATCAAGGTGGTCAGTTGAAACATTCACCCCTAGCTCCAGCAGACAAGAGTCCTTTGTCCCACCCTGGTCATTCCACAGATATATAAACCCATTGTCCTAATTCCAACAGACCTCACTACCTCTGAGGATGCTTGCCACAGATGCAGGTGAATCTATACAGATGCAGGTCAGCAGAGAATGCCTCTAGAACATGGCCATGTATTATTATTATTATTATTATTATTATTATTATTATTATTAATTATTATTATTATTATTATTAAACTTTATTTGTACCCCGCTAGCATCTCCTGAAGGACTCGATGCGGCTTACAAAGGCCAAGGCCTCAACACACAATACAACAATACAAAACCTAAAGCAAATTAAAAACAGTTAAGCAGTATGAACAACAAATAATAAACAATGCACTAAGACGCAATAAAACTGGGCTGGGCCAAAGTAATGGGTACAAGAGTTAAAAAGTGCTGGTGTGACAGGTGGGCTGTAAGGCTAATAGGGCATGTGCAGTGTGCAGAGTGTGACCATCTTAATTTCTACTAAAGTGCTTGTGGGACTTGGTATTGGAGGTTTCCTATTTGGGGAAGGCACATCGGAACCGCCAGGTCTTCAAGTTCTTTCTGAAGACTGCCAATTTGGGGAGGGTGTTCCAGAGTTGGGGGGCCACCACGGAAAAGGCCCTGTATCGTGTCCCCACCAAACGCGCTTGCGACGCAGGTGGGATCACAAGCAGGGCCTCTCCAGATGACCAAAGTGAACGCGTGGCTTTGTAGATGGAAATGCGGTCACGCAGGTAGGATGGTCCCAAACCATTCAGGGCTTTGAAGGTAAGCACCTGCACCTTAAATTGGGCTCGGTAAGTAAACAGCAGCCAGTGGAGCTCCTTGAACAGGAGGGTTGACCTGAAAAAACAGGAGGGTATAGCCTGAAAAAACCTACAACCACCCTGCAAATGAATGAATTAATAAATTGACAGGATCAGGAATACAAAAAGACCTGAGGACAAATCGGATTAGGAAATTACCCCTTGATTCATGAGGCAGAGTGCACTCTCATCTCTGTTGCGTTGTCACCTTGTCTCTCCGAAACCTGATACTTTCCCCATGTTATTTAGGGGCTAAGTATGAAAAGAAAACATGTAGCTAGAGACTTTTTTTAAAGAGTTCTCTCCAAGGCAAGACTTTCTTTTTCAGATGGAGTGTTATTAACTGTTGAGGGTGGCAGGTGCTCGACATGAAAGACCTGAATGTTAAAGAGGTCTACAGAGCATGTTTTGGTTTATCCAATGATGAAGAGGCCTGTTTTGAAATTTGGCATTTTGAAAATGTGTCAACACCCTCCATCTATCCATCTGCCTCTCTCTCTCTCTGTTTATGTACATACCAATATGCTTTCCTAACCATTTAGATATCTGTTTAGAAAAATATTTCTAAACAGAGATAGAGATAGCAGTCAGTATCCTACCCTACATTGTCTGGCCATGTTCCAAAAGCATTATCTTCTGATATTTCACCTGCATCTATAAGCCGCCAATGGCGCAGTGGAGCTCGGAAGCTCCAACTGGTCCAACGTGCGGCAGCCATGATACTAACAGGAGCGGGGCACAGGGAGCATACAAAACCCCTGCTGTACCAGCTCCACTGGCTGCCCATCTGCTACCGGGCTCAATTCAAGGTGCTGGCATTGGCCTATAAAGCCCTAAGCGGTTCTGGCCCAAGATACCTAACTGACCGCCTCTCGGCCTATGCGCCCACGAGGACTTTGAGATCTTCTGGGGAGGCCCTGCTCTCGATCCCGCCTGCGTCACAGGCACGGCTGGCGGGGACGAGAGATAGGGCCTTCTCGGTGGTGGCTCCTCGGCTGTGGAACACCCTCCCCGTGGACATCAGACTAGCTCCCTCCCTCATGATATTCCACAGGAAATTAAAGACCTGGTTGTTTGAGAAGGCATTTGAATAGTAGTGCAATGATGGGTAACTCGACTATAGGAATGGAACAACGGAAATGATATTGGATTGTGAACTTGACGATGAGACGACTCAGAATGGCTTGTAGTTATATTGATGTTTTTGATGAGATGTTTTGATAATGATGTACTGTGTATTATTTTTTGTATGTTGTATTTTTGCACCTGTTTTTCCATGTTGTACACTGCAATGAGTCGCCATTAGGCTGAGAATTGCGGTATATAAGTGAAGTAATAAATAAATAAATAAATAAATAAATAAATAAATCCCCTGTGCCGGCAGGACTGAAGATGGACAGGTTGCAGGTTCGAATCCAGGGAGAGGCGGATGAGCTCCCTCTATCAGCTCCAGCTCCTCATGCAAAGGGGACACGAGAGAAGCCTCCCACAAGGATGATAAAAACATCAATTCATCCAGGTGTCCCCTGGGCAACGTCCTTGCAGACGGCCAATTCTCTCACACCAGAAGCGACATGCAGTTTCTCAAGTCACTCCTGACACAACAAAAAAGAAGTTGCAGATGTGTAATTCTATCCATCCCTGTGATACTGAATAGAAGCCATCATCCTTTCCCCCTTTCTTTATTCTGAAAGAGCTAATGATCTAGTCATAATACTGTGATCTACCTTGGTACACAGACATCTCAAACAAACAAGTAAACAAAATTAAGCCTCGCAATTAAGTTTACGGAGCATATATATATAATATGGCCACATGGTGCATGGGTTTCATTAGTAAAACACATTGAGCTTTAACAAATGACCTCCAGGTCGATGAAACACTACTCATAGATCTCAATTAAAAGAGCAAACAATTTTACAAAGTCAGCCATAGCAGAGCACCTGAGGAACCAACCTGGACACAGCAGATTATTTGAGAACACAGAAATGCTGGACCACACCAACAACCACCATGTCAGACCACACAGAGAAGCCACTGAAATCCACAAGAAACATGTGGACAATTTGGACAGAACGGAGGAAATCAAAAGATGAACAAAATCTGGCTACCAGTATTTTAAAAATCTACAATCTGGACAGTGAATAAAGAGCAACACATGGGAATTAGGGGAATTCCAGACAGGAAAAATCAGGGCCAGCTAACACCTCAGAACAAAGGTGTTGGATAGCCAGGAAGCAGCTTGGCTATTCAATTCTAATCTAGGTGGCCAACTGCAACATTCATAGAATCCTAGAATCAAAGAGTTGGAAGAGACCTCATGCACCATCCAGTCCAACCCCATTTCGCCAAGAAGCAGGAATATTGCATTCAAATCACCCCTGACAGATGGCCATCCAGCCTCTGCTTAAAAGCTTCCAGAGAAGGAGCCTCCACCACACTCCCTCAGGGGCAGAGAGTTCCACTGCTGAACGGCTCTCACAGTCAGGAAGTTCTTCCTCGTGTTCAGATGGAATCTCCTCTCTTGTAGTTTGAAGCCATTGCTCCATTGCGTCCTAGTCTCCAGGGAAGCAGAAAGGAAGCTTGCTCCCTCCTCCTCCTCCCTGTGGCTTCCTCTCACACATTGATACATGGCCCTCATCATATCTCCTCTCGGCCTTCTCTTCTTCAGGCTAAACATGCCTAGCTCCTTAAGCCGCTCCTCATAGGGCTTGTTCTCCAGACCCTTGATCCTTTTAGTTGCCCTCCTCTGGACACATTCCAGCTTAGAGTCAATATCTCTCTTGAATTGTGGTGCCCACTTTCCTCCAACAGACAAGAGTTCTTTCTCCTACCTTGGACATTCCACTGATATATAAAGCCCACTTGCCTAGTTTCCAGCAGACCTCACAACTTCTGAGGATGCCTGCTATAGAACTGGGAGAAACATCAGGAGAGAATGCTTCTGGAACATGGCCATGCAGCCTGGAAAACTCACAGTAACCCAGTGATTTTGGCCACGAAAGTCTTTGAAAATACAATCTTACAAGTAGTGCTAACATGCTGCTGATGTTGGGAAGCTCAACCATGAAAAGGAATGAAGCATTCAGCCTATACTTGATTGTTTTTCCTCATTTCCCGACTTCTTCTAGGCTAATCTGTCACAAACCTTAGCAAAACAGAAAAGCTTTATCACTTCATTTATTGACCCAGAGAATGCATCCATTATACTGACTCTCTAGCGCTGTGGTTCTCAACCTTCCTAATGCCGCGACCCCTTAATAGAGTTCCTCATGTTGTGGTGACCCCCAACCATAACATTATTTTCGTTGCTACTGTAATTTTGCTACTGGTATGAATTGCAATGTAAATATCTGATATGCAGGATGTAGTATCATTCCCTGGACCAAATTTGGCACAAATATCTGATACACCCAAATTTGAATACTAGTGGGGCTTGGGGGGTGGGGGGGTGGATTTTGCCATTTGCGAGTTGTAGTTGCTGATTCTCAATCTTCCTAATGCCGTGACCCCTTAATACAGTTGCTCATGCTGTGCTGACCCCCAACCATAAAACTATTTTCGTTGCTACTTCATAACTGTAATTTTGCTACTGTTATGAATCGTCATGTAAATATCTGATATGCAGGATGTATTTTCATTCACTGGACCACATTTGGCACAAATACCCAATATGCCCAAATTTGAATACTGGTGGGGTTGCAGGGAGATTTATTTTGTCATTTGGGAGTTGTGGTTTCTGGGATTTATAGTTCACCTACAATCAAAGAGCATTCTGAACTCCACCAACAATGGAATTGAACCAAACTTGGCACACAGGACTCCCATGACTAACAGAAAATACTGGAAATGTTTGGTAGGTGTTGACCTTGAATTTTGGAGTTGTAGTTCACCTACATCCAGAGAGCACTGTGGACTCAAACAATGATGGATCTGAACCAAATTTGGTCAATGTCAATAAAGATCTGCCATAGGATGGGAGAATTTTTCCACTGAATTTGAGTGTCTGAATCAAAGTAGCCTTTTCATAATAATAATAATAATAATAATAATAATAATAATAATAATAATAATAATAATTTATTTGTACCCCGCTACCATCTCCCCAAGGGACTCGGTGCGGCTTACATGAGGCTGAGCCCACAACACAGCAATAACAAAGCAAAAACAACAATAGTACAAGCAGTAAATAAAACTCATAACAGCAAATAAACAGTAAACATTAACAATAGCACGACAACATTTAAAAACATATGGCTGGGCCAAATGTAATAACTAAAAATTTAAAATATGCTGGACATGTCAGGTAAAATATGATTAGGGTGACATGTCAGGTAAAATATGATTAGGGTGACATGTCAGGTAAAATATGATTTTCGGGAAGTGATGGGCATGCAAAAACAATCCTAGGTCATTAATAAAGTGTATTTAAGGACATATTGCTGGGTGTTTCTTATTCTTGGAATAACCACGTTTTCAGACTCCTTCTAAAGACTGCCAAAGTTGGGGCATGCCTAATGTCCTTAGGGAATGAATTCCAGAGACGAGGGGCCACCACCGAGAAGGCCCTCTCCCTCGTCCCCACTAATCGCGCCTGCGATGGAGGGGGGAGCGTGATCAGGGGCTCTCCAGATGATCGAAGAGATCATGTGGGTTCATACACAGAGATGCGGTCACGCAGGTAGGCGGTTCCCAAACCATTTAGGGCTTTGTAGGTAAGAACCTGCACCTTGAATTGGGACCGGAAAATGAACAGCAGCCAGTGGAGCTCCTTGAACAGGAGTGTTGACCGCTCCCTGTTTCATACCTCCTGGGACTTGGGAGAACTGGGTTCTAGTCTCCATTGAGCCATGAAACTCAATAGAGGCTCTTAGATTTCCATGCTTTTTCAACCCAACTAATCTTACAGATTTTTTGTGAGAATAAAATAGAGAAGAGCAATATAATTTATCTTCAGCTCACTGCGGAAGAGATATAATCATAATTTGCAAAAAAATTCTCATTCTTGTTTCCGTCCTGTGTCAGGTACTAACAAAGGTCCAGCTAGTCGCAGGTTGATGAATATAACCCTGGTTCACAATCGTGTTTTCTCTTGAGCTGAAAGCCCCTTTGTTATTTATACAGACATCCTTAACTCACATTTAATTGAAAGACTCACAGAAAGACTATTGAAGAAAGAGCCATGCCCTTTCAAGGCATTAGAACAAAAATCAGAATGAAATGGGAGTCAAACACGGATAGGGAAGGCCTAAACTGGAGCAAGTGATTATAAGAACATGCTCATCATTAGTGACAAAAAAGAGAAAGAGACAGACAAGGATTAAAATAGAAAAGGAGGAGGACGAAAAAGCCTGTCCAACTACCACCACGACTAAATGGAGGTGAAGTGCAGTTACATTTCAAAGAGGCGCTCCACCTGACATCTTAATATCTGAACGAATTAAGAGAGGAAACTGTTTTGATTATGCTCCGTTCGCGGCTGGCTGCGTGTATTTTTTAATCAATTTTTGCCCGCACGTCACACCTTCTTTCTTCCCCCGCCGGTCCCTTAAATGCATGTCCTTGAATAGAATCGTTGTGCTTTCTTCTTCTCTTTTAATAGCAATCTGACCCGAGTGGAGCTCAGCCATGGCCTACTTCTTGGCTGTTCACATGGCACCTAAGACTTACTCTCATCAAGGAAGTAAAAGGTTTGTAATTAAGCATTGCAAATGGACCGGGGTCCTGGAGTAGCTCCTGTGCCACTTTCCCTGGTCAAAGGAAATTTCCGACAGAGATAAAAAGCCAAGCCTACGAAGGCTTTGATTCCTCTAAAAGCACTGAAAGAACAAAAGAGGGTCCCATAAGAAAGCCTTGCACGTTTCCTTCTTTCCAAATACGAATTGCCACCATCTCTGTTCCTTACTCCTAAAGGACTCATCTATATCAGGACGAATTTTTCAAAATCTGACCCTGTCTTTTTCCTCCTCGAGAACTCAGGAGTGATGCTTTGAAAGACCAAGGCTTCGTTAGAAAATGAGCGAGAAAGTTCACTCCTTCCCTTTCTTTCCTCACAGCCCGTTCCTGTTTCATCTAAACAAACCCAGGGACCATTGAATTCGGGCAAAAGAATTCATTCCTGTAGAGAGGACCGAAATGTCAACTGCCAGTCTCTCATTTATACTGGGGATGAAATCTCCATTCAGGCAAAGAGGCAAAACGCTATTGGAGATGGAGCAGAGGTCCAGAAAAAGACAGAAGGAAAAGGGGGCCATTCTGTAGCTGCTGGGCTTTACGATTACAAGTGAAAAATATCAGTACATTATCAATTATTCACAGCCCAGTTGAACGGGCACCTGAAAAGAACCGTTGTCACTATTATTTATTTATTTGGCTCATTTATTTTCTGCTTCCCTGGAGACGAGGACGCAATGGAACAATGGCTTCAAACTACAAGAGAGGAGATTCCATCTGAACGTGAGGAAGAACTTCCTGACTGTGAGAGCCGTTCAGCAGTGGAACTCTCTGCCCCAGAGCGTGGTGGAGGCTCCTTCTTTGGAAGCTTTGAAACAGAGGCTGGATGGCCATCTGTCAGGGGTGCTTTGAATGCAATATTCCTGCTTCTTGGCAGAATACTGTGTCCTGTTTGGGGCAACACAGTTCAAGAAGGATATTGAGAAGCTGGAATAATAATAATAATAATAATAATAACCTCACAACCTCTGAGAATGCTTGCCATAGATGCAGGTGAAATGTCAGGAGAGAATGCTTCTAGGACATGGCCATATAGCCCGAAAAACCTACAACAACCGAGTGATTCCAGCCATGAAAGCCTTCGACAATACAATAATAATATTTACCTGCCCAGAAAATCAGGACGCAGAGGGCTTCTGCCATTGAAACAAGTTTACTGCTTCCATGGAGACTAGGACGCAATGGAACAATGGCTTCAAACCACAAGAGAGGAGATTCCACCTGAACACGAGGAAGAACTTCCTGGCTGTGAGAGCCATTCAGCAGTGGAACTCTCTGCCCCAGAGTGTGGTGGAGGCTCCTTCTTTGGAAGCTTTGAAACAGAGGCTGGATGGCCATCTGTCAGGGGTGATTTGAATGCAATATTCCTGCTTCTTGGCAGAATGGGGTTGGGCTGGAGGATGGCCCAGGAGGTCTCTTCCAACTCTTGGATTCTAGGATTCTAGGATTTCTATCCTGATCTTCTCACCTCCGAAGAGGGACTCAGTACGGCTACCAACAGGCACCATTCGGTGCCAAACAATAAAACAAGCATAATATACAATTAACCGACATTAAAAACAATTATAGATACATTAAAACAGTTGGAAGGGTGGAATATAAATGTTTAAAAGAAAGAAATAAATATTTTGCCATTTATGGGAGCATCGTAACAGGGTTGGATCAAGAGAGGACAGGGGTCCCCAAACTTTTTGAACAGAGGGCCGGGTCACAGTCCCGCAAACTGTTGGAGGGCCGGATTATAATTTGAAAAAAAACATGAATGGATTCCTATGCACTCTGCACATATATTATTTGCAGTGCAACCACCCCCCCCCCAAAAAAAAATAAGAAAAAACAAAAACACACACTTCTATTTAAATAAAAATGTAATGTTCGTTTGTGGGATTAACAGAACTCAAAAACCACTGGACGAATTGACACCAATTTTGGACACAAGATACCTGACAACCCAATCTATGTCCTTCACTCAAAAAGATGGATTATGTCATATGGGAGTTGTAGTTGCTGGGATTTATAGTTCACCTACAATCAAAGAGCATTCTGAACCCCACCAACAATGGAATTGAACCAAACTTTGCACACAGTTCTCCCATGACCAACAGAAAATACTGGAAGGGTTTGGTGGGCAGTGTCCTTTGGTTTTGGAGTTGTAGTTCACCTACATTCAGAGATCATTGTGGACACAAACAATGATGGATCGGGATCAACCTTGGCACAAATACTCAATATGCCCAAATGTGAACACTGGTGGAGTTTGGAGGAAAATAGAATCTTAACATTTGGGAGTTGTAGTTGCTGGGATTTATAGTTCACCTACAATCAAAGAGCATTCTGAACCCCACCAACAAAGGAATTGAACCAAACTTGGCACACAGTTCTCCCATGACCAACAGAAAATACTGGAAGGGTTTGGTGGGCAGTGTCCTTTGGTTTTGGAGTTGTAGTTCACCTGCCTCCATAAATCACTGTGGACTCAATGATAGATCTGGACCAAACTTGGCACTGATATTCCATATGCCCAAATGTGAACACTGGTGGAGTTTGGGGGAAATAGAATCCAGAGATTGCTGTGAACTCATACAATGATGGATCTGGACCAAACTTGCCACTGATAATAATAATAATAATCATCATTATTATTATTATTATATTATTATTATTGATGTGCCCAAATGTTTCAAACCTTTTCAGAGCGGCGCTGCAGGTCTTGTCCTCTCTGGCCACGCCCACCCGGTGCCGCTCCTCCAATAGCAGCCGGGAACCCTCTGCTCCGGCTACTCTGGTCTCCAAGGTCCCACCTGGGAGGCTTCTCACCTGGGAGGCAGAGGGTTCCCGGCCGCTATTGGCGGAGTGGTGCCGGGTGGGTGTGGCCAGGCCATGCCATGCTGCGCAGGCCGGAAAAATGCCCTCGGCGGGCCGTATACGGCCCGCGGGCCGTAGTTTGGGGACCCCTGGCTTAGGACCTTATCACACGCCCTCCCTGTGCTGTTTCACCAGCAAGCATGGTGAAACTGAAGGCGTACAGGGCGAGACTTCTCCAATCACATGAGGGATGCATCGACCAACTAGGGCAGAAGTGTGCTGGCTTCCTGTGTTAATGACGACGCATCCTAGGACACTTCCCTGCCGGTTGTGGGTGGGGCCTCCAATGGAAGTTGAGGGATGTCATGTGATGGCCTGCACAACTGGCTGGCATGCATTCTAGAATTCTTTTTTTAAAAATGATTTTTATTAAAATATTTGAAAATAACAGCGAAAGAGGGTGAATATTATAGAAGAAGATAGCAAAGTAGGAAAGAATAGAAAGACCCCACCGCTCCCCCAAGTCCAAAAAGAAAACACAAAAAAAGGGGGGGGGAATCAAAAATCACAAGTAAAAAGAGAAAAAGAAAAAATAATACCTATGAAATACAAAGAATACTAAAAATAAAAAGCTAAAATGGTGAAAAACAAAAATTAAAAAGAGAAAAAAATGAGAGAAAAAAATTGACTTCCATCTCTCCATCAGGTGTTGTGTCCTCAATAATGTTCCCAATATAACCACATCAAAATATTCCTCTTATTTACTTCTTTTCTTTCTCGTAATTTTCCAATAAAGAGTCCAGTCTGTCCCCTTTATTGGATTCCCGGTATTCTTTTTCAAGAAAAAAGTTATTTCATCCATTTCTCTTATTTCTCTTACTTTCCCTAACCATTCTTCAATGGTAGGGATATCTTCCTGCTTCCAAAGTTTAGCCAAAGATATTCTCGCCGCCGTCGTCATATAGGTAAATAGTCTATCTTCATTATCATCTAATTGTAATTCCAAATCAGTAAAACCTAATAAATAGTATTCTGGTTTCTTCTTAAATACTCTCTTCAGGATTTTTTGTGTCTCAACCCTTCCCTGCCGGTTGTGGGTGAGGCCTCCGCTGGAAGTTGAGGGATGTCATGTGATGTCATGTGATGGCCTGCACAACTGGCTGGCATGCATTCTAGAATTCTTAAATTGGTGCATGATGAGGTCCTTATTTAAGTATACTTAACTAAGTAGCTAATACAGTCTGCTGACAAATATTTTAAAAGTTGCTATTTGGGTCAGGTCCTGGACTCGGACTCCAGGAGACCAGGATTTGCATTCCCACTCAGTCATGGAAAGCCATAGTTAACTTTGGACAAGTTGCACTATCGACAACAAACAATGAAATTGCTAAGCAAATCCTAGGTTAGGATCACCACAAATCAGTTGACCTGAAGGGACATAACTAGAAAAGCTTTAAAATATATTACTTATTGTATTGTCGAAGGCTTTCATGGCTGGAATCACTAGGTTCTTGTGTGTTTTTCGGGCTACATGGCCATGTTCTAGAGGCATTTTCTCCTGACATTTCGCCCGCATCTATCGCAAGCATCCTCAGAGGTAGTGAGGTCTGTTGGAACTAGGAAACTGGGTTTATATATCTGTGGAATAATGACCAGGGTGGGACAAAGGACTCTTCTCTGCTGGAGCTACGTGTGAATGTTTCACCTGACCACCTTCATTTGCATTTGAAGGCCTGGCTGAGCCTGGGGGAATCTTTTGTTGAGAGGTGTTAAGATGTGCCTGCCTGCTTCCTCTCTGTTGTTGTGCTGTTGTAATTTTAGAGTTTTTCAATACTGGCAGCGAGATTTTGTTCATTTTCATGGTCTCCTCCTTTCTGTTGAAATTGTCCACATGCTTCTTGTGGATTTCAATGGCTGACATGGTGGTTGTGAGAGTGGTCCAGCATTTCTGTGTCCTCCAATAATAATATGCTGTGTCCAGGTTGGTTCCTCAGGTGCCTTGCTATGGCTGACCTCTCTGGTTGAAGTAGTGCTGCCCAAACACGAATCAAGGAACATGAAAGGCACTGCAGGTTCTGGCAAGACTTATTCTGCATAGAATTAAGGGAAAAAATAGACCCATGTCTGATTCCACAACAATCTGGTGTCAGGAAAGAGAAAAGCTGAATATCACAAGTATAGAACCTGACTCAGCATATAGAAGATGGTTTTGAAAGACAGCAGATTACAGGAGCTGTCTTCATAGACCTGTCAGCAACTGATGATATTGGAAATCATTGCCTTCTCCTGAGAAAAAATTATGATATCGCAAAGGATTACCATCTTACTTGTTTCATAGGAAATCTGCTACAAAACAGGAGCCTTTTTATTGAGTTCCAAGGCCAGAGGAGCAGATGGCGGAAACACACAAATGGCCTGCCTCGGGGGAGCGTGCTTGCTCCATCCATGTTCAACATCTACACAAATGACCAGCCACTGCCAGAAGGGACAGAGTGTTTCATCTATGCTGATGATCGTGCCATTACTGCTCAAGCAGGGAGCTTTGAGATGGTTGAACAGAAGCTCTCTGAAGCTTTAGGTGCTCTTATTGCCTATTACAGGAAAAACCAGATGATCCATCTAAAATGCAGACAAGTGCTTTTCATCTTAAGAACAGGCAAACATTTCATGCTCTGAGGATTACCTGGGAAGGAATCCCACTTGAGCATTGCAGCACATCAAAATATCTGGGAGTTACTCTGGACCGTGTTCCGGCGGCTTGATTATTAGGCAAAAAGTGGGTGCTAGAAATAATATCATTCAAAAGCTGACTGGCACAATTTGGGGCTCACAACTAGACACAGTGAAGACATCTTCCCTTGCACTTTGCTACTCTGCTGATGAGTACACATGCCCAGTATGGAATACATCTCACCATGTTAAAACAGTGGATGTGGCTCTTAATGTGGCTCACATTGTCACAGGGTGTCTGTGCCCTACGCCGCTGGTGAAATTATATTGTTTAGCCAGTGTTTCGTCTCCCAGGATCCTGATTTGCCTTACTTTCCAGTTGCTTGAGGTTGCTCCCTCTTGCATTTTCTCCCAGGGTTGCTGCAGCTTTGCAAGCGCCCTGAAAGTTAACAGTCTCAGAGTTTGCAAAGCCAGTCTGCAGGCCTCCTTTGCAGCCATTGGTTCAGAAAGGTATCTCTTTGGGTCTAGGGACTGCCTTTTCTCCCAGGGAAGAGATCTCCATTTTGGAATCTCCCCTGCCTTTTCAGTTTAGAGGAAAGACTTCAGATGTGCTGATGGTTAGGCAGGTAGCTCTGGGAAAACCATTGCAAAAACTACATTATAGATAAGTATTAAGCTTTATTAATATAGATAGTATATTATGTATTGAGCTAAACTGAGATATCATAGGTAGATAAGCTTAATTGAGAAGATTGAGTTATATAGTTATAGAGAGTCTTCACTGCTTTGTCTCCAGAACTAACCTTAAGTTATAGATAGGGGAAAAACTTGCTTTTTTCTAACCACAACGGCTTAGGGTTAGGGTGTAAAGATTCCAGGATCTTATCTGCCATCTGGAGAAAAAGTTACCTCTGTATCTGAAGGGAAAAAAAAAGAATATCTCTGTAGTTTCATCTATTGACTGTTTGTTTGCAACTTTGATGAACTATGACAAGTCTTCAAGGACTTTGTATAAATAAATATCCTTTTTTGATGTTTAAAACCAGTAATAGTCTCAGTTGTTGAGTATCTCAAGCTTCTCAAGAAAGACACCCGCAGTTCCCTCAGACATAGAGAGAAGCACGTCACAGTTTTATTTTTTATAGCGTCTGAGCGGACGGCACAGCCAGTATCGCACCACCTGATATCTGCCAGGAAGTAGTACCCAGTAATGAAAGGACCAAGGCATTGACATCTCCGGCTCATCCTCTGTTCAGATATCAGCCAGCATGCCAACATCTTAAATCAAGAAATAGCTTCCTAAGATCTACAGAGATAGTCACAGGAACACCTCAACAGGCGAGAGTCCAAAAGTGGCAGGCTCAAATCTGGAAGCTCAATCAGTGGCTGATTTTGGATGAGAAACTCCCTCCTGGGCACACAGAAGACTAGGTGACCTGGAAGGTGCTGAACAGACCATGCTCTGGTGCCACAAGATGCAGAGATAGTCTTAAGAAATGGGGCTACAAAGTAAATTTCACAATATGCGAGTGTGGAGAAGAGCAAACCACAGGCCACTTACTACAATGCAGTCTGAGCCCCGCCACATGCACAATGGTGGACCTTCTTACAGCAACACCAGAGGCACTTGAATTGGCCAGCTTCTGGTCAAAGGACATTTAGTATAATGCCAACTTTGTGGTTTTTTATACATTATATCTGTATTCCATCCTCCAGGAAATAAAGCCCAGTTGCTCATTGGAGGGAAGGATGCTAGAGACAAAGTGGAAGTCCTTTGAATGCCACATCATGAGGAGACAGCAAAGCCTAGAGAAGGGAATGATGCTGGGGAAAGGGGAAGGCAAAAGGAAGAGGGGCCGACCAAGGGCAAGATGGATGGATGGCATCCTTGAAGAGACTGGACTGACCTTGAAGGAGCTGGGGGTGGTGACGGCCGACAGGGAGCTCTGGCGTGGGCTGGTCCATGAGGTCACGAAGAGTCGGAGATGACTGAACGAATGAACAACAAAATCTGTATTCTCAATTTGCTTCTGAGGCGATAAATAAATAAATATGCCACTCTTTAAATAACGGATAAAATCAATATCCCCATTTAGAATAACTTTTTCAAAAAGTTGGTTGTGTAATTAGCAATAGATAACTTCTGAAACACAGCATATGTCCACATGTTTCAAGTGCCCTACCACACTTTTGGCCCCACTATGTTATTTGCTGTCCAACACACCTCATTTGGTGGTGAGGCTTGGAACATATTTTTGTGATGATGGAAAGAGGAGATGGGCATGAGAGATGAAACTACATTTTGGAAAGTTATCCCCACCCACTCAAATCCCCAACGGCTGGATCATTTTTTTTTTTAAAGTCAGGATGCCTTGAGGGAGAGCCAATTCAATTAGTTTCCACAGCATAACTGTCAAGATCCAAATACTAGGTAGAATAATGAACTGATTAAATCCTATAATTGCAATTCAATGGAGGAAAGCATTCATCACAAAGATGGCAATGGTTCCCATTTTTGCAGAGTGCACTGGGCTGCCAGTGGAAAGATGGCACGAAAACAGTCCTTAATGGAAATTTAGTTCCATTAGGCAATTATTCATGGATGAATTTGAAGAGGAAATGGTGGGGCTGGAGCTGAAGATGAGAGCCTCAGATCCCACAACTTTACGAAAGCAAGTGTTTAGTTTCCTTAAATAATTCACACTCCTTCTGACTTAATGCCAGCTGGCACGGCTTAGGACCAAAAACGCTGAGTGACATCAGTCATCTGCTGGATCGTTTTGAGTCAAAATTGGACCATACCTCTCTTCTAATCTTATTCTGGATGCATCAGATGATATTGTACGTGCAAAAGGAAACTGCTCCGATGATTTCCTGCTATTCTGCCATCCAAGTCCCTAAGTTAATTATGTGCTGTGTAAAGTACTTTCGCTTTCATTTGGCCATCCTTGATAGAAGGTCCAATGCAAGAGAAGAAAAATCAGAAAAGGCAGCTGCACATGACAACACATAATGTATTTATGGACTTTGATGATGCAACTGGAAAAATACAAAATGTTAGCGCCCCTCGGTAGCAGCAAGAATCATAGAATCCTAGAATCCAAGAGTTGGAAGAGACCTCCTGGGCCATCATCCAGTCCAACCCCATTCTGCCAAGAGGCAGGAATATTGCATTCAAAGCACCCCCGACAGATGGCCATCCAGCCTCTGTTTCAAAGCTTCCAAAGAAGGAGCCTCCACCACACTCCCTCCGGGGCAGAGAGTTCCACTGCTGAACAGCTCTCACAGTCATAGAATCATAGAATCATAGAATTGGAAGAGACCTCCTGGGCCATCATCCAGTCCAACCCCATCCTGACAAGAAGCAGGAATATTGCATTCAAATCACCCCTGACAGATGGCCATCCAGCCTCTGTTTAAAAGCCTCCAAAGAAGGAGCCTCCACCACACTCCAGGGCAGAGAGTTCCACTGCTGAACGGCTCTCACAGTCATAGAATCATAGAATCATAGAATCAAAGTGTTGGAAGAGACCTTATGAGCCATCATCCAGTCCAACCCCATCCTGACAAGAAGCAGGAATATTGCATTCAAATCACCCCTGACAGATGGCCATCCAGCCCCTGTTTAAAAGCTTCCAAAGAAGGAGCCTCCACCACACTCTGGGGCAGAGAGTTCCACTGCTGAACGGCTCTCACAGTCAGGAAGTTCTTCCTCGTGTTCAGGTGGAATCTCCTCTCTTGTAGTTTGAAGCCATTGTTCCCTTGCATCCTAGTCTCCAGGAAGCAGAAAACAAGCTTGCTCCCTCCTCCTCCCTGTGGCTTCCTCTCACATATTTATACAAGAGTTCCTTCACTTATTTTTCATGGATTTTCTCATTCATTTGTCTTCTTTTCACAAGCAGGAACAAAATCTATTTCTCAGCAGTCCAGCACCATTCTCTTTCTTTCAAACTACAAGAAAGGAGATTCCAGCTGAACATGAGGAAGAACTTCCTGACTGTGAGAGCCGTTCAGCAGTGGAACTCTCTGCCCTGGAGTGTGGCGGAGGCTCCTTCTTTGGAAGCTTTTAAACAGAGGCTGGATGGCCATCTGTCAGGGGTGATTTGAATGCAATGTTCCTGCTTCTTGGCAGAATGGGGTTGGACTGGATGGTCCATGAGGTCTCTTCCAAATCTTTGATTCTATTCTATTCTGTTCTAAATATTGTTTACATATAATGTTGTTATGGGGGATTCGAAAGGGAAGATGTGCTAGTTATAATGACAGCTCTGACCAGAGCGCATACACATTGTAAGTATGGCCAAGAAGTAAATGTGCACAGTTTTAGCCACTGTGTAGATCAGCGTTTCTCAACCAGGGGGTCGGGACCCCTGGGGGGGTTGCGAGGGGGTGTCAGAGGGGTTGCCGAAGACCATCAGAAAACACAGTATTTTCTGTTGGTCATGGGGGTCTCTGTGTGGTAAGTTTGGCCCAATTCTACCATTAGTGGGGTTCAGAGTTCTCTTTGATTGTAGGTGAACTATACATCCCAGCAGCTACAACTTCCAAATGTCAAGTCTATTTTCCCCAAATTCCACCAGGGTTGACATGTGGGCATATTGAGTGTTTGTGCCAAGTTTGGTCCAGATCCATCATTGTTTGATTCCACAGAGCTCTCTGGATATAGGTGAACTACAACTCCCAAACTCAAGGTCAATTTCCACTAAATCCTTCCAGTATTTTCTGTTGGGCATGGGAGCTCTGTGTGCCAAGCTTGGTTCAATTCCATTGTTATGGAGTTCAGAATGCTCTTGATTATAGGTGAACAATAAATCCCAGCAACTAAACTCCCACATGTCAAGTCTATTTTCCCCAAATTTCACCAGTGTTGACATGTGGGCATAGTTTGGTCCAGATCCATCGTTGTTTGAATCCACAGTGATCTCTGGATGTAGGTGAACTACAAATCCCAAACTCAAGGACAATGCCCACCAAACCCTTCCAGGATTTTCTGTTGGTCATGGAAGTTCTGTGTGCCAGGTTTGGTTCAATTCCATCATTGGTGGAGTTCAGAATGCTCTTTGATTGTAGGTGAACTATAAATCCCAAATGTCAAAATCAACCCCCCCCCCCAACCCCACCAGTAGCAACAAAAATAATGTTATGGTTGGGGGGTCACCACAGCATGAGGAACTGTATTAAGGGGTCACAGCATTAGGAAGGTGGAGAACCACTGGTGTAGATGGACTGACCCTGCACATGGGCTTTTACAAAACAGTTTTTGTGGTTATAGCTACCTACAGGAAAAGTAGAGGTAAAGTCTGTTACAGTAAGTCGTAACAGGATCAAGTATGTGTGTGTGTTAAAGAAAACCTTATGCTGTTGATTATTATGGGCAGCTGCTAATGTAGGTCAACCAGTAAGTTTGGACCACACTCCATGGGGTATAACTGTATGGTTTTTAGAATACAGTTCAGCTTTTGCTCTGAGGAACCTTGGCTCAGGCATTTCCTCAACCCAATTCTACTGCTCTCTCATTTGGAGGAAGATGAAGAAGCCTTATTCTGTATTGCTTACAAAGACTATGTAAGTTTGTTGCACTGTTTGTAACATTGCAAGTTTATGTTTTAACTCTGCTGATAAGAGTAATTTTTTTCTGTTTTTTTCCCTCTTGCCTGGGTGCAATGTTATTGAATCTTCTGCATTAGACTTGACTGAAATGCTCTTAGTGCAACAAAGTGTAGTCATGTCCAACTCTGGGGGTGCTGCTCATCTCCATTTCTAAGTCCGTAGACACCTCCAAAGTCATGTGGCCAGCATGACTGCATGGAGCACCATTACCTTCCCGCAGAAGCAATACCTATTTACTCACATTTTCATGTTTTTAACTACTAGGTTGGCAGAAGCTGGGTCGAACAGCAGGAGCTCACCTTGCTCCCTGAATTTGAACCGCTGACATTTTGGTCAGCAAGTTTGTCCCACTGCCCCACCAGGGAACCCAACCTATAGGGATATTTTTCATTTAAAATAATCAATTTCTGCTGGCACATTGCACAAAAGTGTTATAGCCAATCTTTCTGGTGTCACCACCTTCTGAAGCTGTCATCCAGTGTGGTTTGCACCTCTGCCATCACACCCAGACCCTATAAAAATAAACTAAGATGTGCTTCTCTCTTTGTCTGGGCGGACCGCGGGGGTCTTTCTTGAGAAGCTTGAGATTCCAGCAACTGAGGCTACTACAGGCTTTGAACATCAAAACAGAATATTTATTTCTCAAAGTCCTTGCAGACTTGGCACAGCTTGGCAAAGTTACAAACAAAACAGTCAATTGGTGAAACCATAAAGATGATCTTTCTTTTTCTTCAGTTACTGAGGCAACTTTTCTCCAAATGGCAGAAGAAGTCCCGGGGACCTTTTCACCCTAACCCTGAGCTGCTATGGTTAGAAAAAAGCAGGTTTTTTCTCTATCTATAGCTCAAGGTTAGCTTTGGAGATGAAGTATTGCTCAATATATAACTCAATACCTATCCCCCCCCCCTCTCTCTCTCTCTCTCTCTCTCTAGTACTCAATACCTTCTCTATCTCAATCTCAATATGCTTCTATATAGCTCAATATCTCAATATCAGGTTCGCAGCTTGGGTGTGATCCTGGATTCATCGCTGAGCCTGGAACCCCAGGTTTCGGCGGTGACCAGGGGAGCTTTTGCACAGTTAAAGCTTGTGCACCAGCTGCGCCCGTACCTTGGGAAGTCTGACTTGGCCACGGTAGTCCACACTCTGGTTACATCCCACCTAGACTACTGCAACGTTCTCTATGTGGGGTTGCCTTTGAAGACGGCTCGGAAGCTTCAACTAGTCCAGCGTGTGGCAGCCATGTTACTAACAGGAGCGGGATGCAGGGAGCATACAACCCCCTGTTGTGCCAACTCCACTGGCTACTGATTTGCTCAATTCAAAGTGCTGGTGTTGACCTTTAAAGCCCTAAACGGTTCCGGCCCAAGATACCTATCTGACCGCATCTCGGCCTATGAACCCACCAGGACTTTGAGATCTTCCGGGGAGGCCCTGCTCTCGATCCTGCCAGTGTCACAAGCACGGCTGGCGGGGACGAGAGATAGGGCCTTCTCGGTGGTGGCTCCCCGGCTGTGGAACGCCCTTCCCACAGATATTAGGTTAGCACCATCTCTAATGGTATTCCGCAAGAAAGTAAAGACCTGGTTATTTCAGCAGGCGTTCGAATAATTGTGCAATGACTGGTAATGACATAGGAATGGAACAATGGATGACGAATCTGGAACATGTTTTAGGGATGAGACCTTAGTGAATGGTTATTATAGTAATTGTGTATTAATTGTGTATTAGATTAGGTTATTAACTGTTTTATATTGGTGTTGAATTTTGCTGTGTCCTGTGTCTTGTGAACCGCCATGAGTCGCCTCCGGGCTGAGAACAGCGGTATAGAAGTAAATAAATAAATAAATAAATAAATAAATAAATAAATAAATATCTTAGTCCTTAACTATCTATTTAACTCAATAGTTCTTATAATGGTTTTCTCAGAGTACCTGCCTGACCAACAGCACATCTGAAGCTTACTATCTCTACTGAAGGAGGCAGGGGAGATTCCAAAATGGAGATCTCAACCCAGGAAAAAAGGCGGTCCCTAGACCCAAAGAGATACTTTTCTAAACCAATAGCTGCAAAGGGCCTGCAGCCTGGCTTTCCAGACTCTGATACTGTTTAACTTCCAGGGTGCTGCTAGGTCTGTAGCAACCCTGGGGAAATGCAAAGGAACACTCTCCCATGCAACTAAAAGGTAAGGCAAACTATGCTCCTGGAAGACGGAACAGCACCCCTTGCACCTCCTCTAGTGATGCAACCAGAAAATAGGTTGTATCAGTGTGAAAACCTATCCCTATCCCTTCTAACAACAAAAATGAAATTGACAAAAATATACATCCCTAGTTTAGAAGGTGCAAGATTGTAATGCTATTGCAAACCTCTTCCTCAATTGCTGCCTGAGATTATCACTTTACTTTGTCTGCATTTGTATACATTTTTGGAGATTCCCTAATGATTTTCTAATCCTGGAATGGAAGTACACAGAGAGAGAAAATAGCCTCCACAAACATCTTTTTTTATGTATTTCTGAAAAGATAAAAATCCTCTTCTCTCTCCGCCTCCTTCTTTCCCATCAACAAAAGAGAACCCAAAACCAGCTTACTTCAGGAGTTAGAGCTCGTGGGTTATTTTTCCACAGTACATCCATGCTTTTGAACTCTTCGGAGATACAGTCAGCTGTATTCCCAAGTTTCTTCCTCTAAAATGCAATAAGCCCAACATTGAATTAATGTGATACTTTTAACAAACTCCTTTTTTCTTCTGCTGTGTTCTGGGAGTTTTGTATTTCTGAAAATGTCTACATCCCTTCATTGGTTTCCACATCTTGGCTCTTCAGGCACGGAAATGTATTTATTTGCTTTTCAGAGGAAGGTTTTCACAGGAGCCTTGTCAGGCAAACATCACTCCTGCATCAAGGACAAACTTCCGGCCTCAAAGAACAAACAGGAGTTTGAAAATGGCGAACTGAAGAGGGCAAGAGATGTAAGATAGGAACCAGAGATGTTTTCCTGGCACAGGAAATGGTCAGGAAGGTGGAGGTTATGCACTGTACTATATGAGGCACTGGAAGGAGGTGGGAGTTGTTTTTAACCAGAGCCTTTTGAATATATAAATATAAATATATTAGCTGTACCCGCCATGCGTTGCTGTGGCCAACCTTCCCTTCCTCTTTCTCTTCTTCTTTCCCTCTTTCCTTTTTTTCTTTCCTTCTCTCCTTCCTTCCTTCCTTCCTTCCTTCCTTCCTTCCTTCCTTCCTTCCTTCCTTCCTTCTCTACCTCTTTCTTTCACTCTCCCTCTTTTCTTTTCCTTCCTCTTTCTCCCTTTTCTTCCTTTGCTACCTCTTTCCTTCCTTCCTTTGCTTTTTGCTTCCATCCTTCTTTCTCTCTTTCCTTCCCTCCCTCTATTTCTACTTCTTTCCTTTCTTCACTCCCTCTTTCCTTCCTTTCCTTTTTTTCTTTCCTTCTCTCCTTCCTTCCTTCTCTACTCTTTCTTTCCCTTCTCCCTTTTCTTTTCCTTCCTCTTTCTCTCCTTCTTCCTTCTCTATCTCTTTCCTTCCTTTCTTTTGTTCCATCCTTCCTTCTCTTTCTCTCCTTTTCTTTTCTCTCCTTTCTCCTCCTTCTTCCTTCCTTCCTCCTTCCTTCCCTCTTTCTCTCCTTCTTCTTCTCCTCTTTCTTCCTTTTTCTTCCTCCTTCCTTCCTTTCTCTCCTTTCTTCCTTCTCCTCTTTCCTTCCTTCCTTCGCTTTTGCTTCCATCTTCTTCTCTCTTTCCTTCTTCCTTCCCTCCCTCTTTTCTCCTTCTTTCCCTCCTTCACTCCCTCTTTACTTTTTTCTTTCCTTCTCTCCTTCCTTCCTTCCTTCCTTCCTTCCTTTCTTCCTTCCTTCTTCCTTCCTTCCTTCCTCCTCTCTCCTCTTTCTTTCTTCCCCTTTTATTTTCCTCCCTCTTTCTCTCCTTTCTTCCTTACCTCTTTCCTTCCTTCCTCTTTGCTTCCATGCTTCCTTCTCTTCCTTCTTTTTTTCCCTCCTTTTCTTCTTTTCTTTCTTTCTTTCTTCTTTCTTTCTTTCTTTCTCCCTCTTTTCCCTCTCTCTTCTTTTTCTGTATTGTCATTTAGCTTTTTTTAGCTTTTTGGGGGTTTTAAGTTCTTTCCACTGTTTTTTAGGAGGGGGGGGGGGTGGTTATGAGTGATGGTCACTCGTTGGTCCGTTAGGGGTGTAGTGTCCAAATTTTGTGTCAATTCGTCCAGTGGTTTTTTGAGTTATGTGAATCCCACAAACTAACATTACATTTATATATATATAGCCATGTGACAATTCTATCAAAATGTTCCTGGTTCAACTGGTTGAAATTAGAAACCCGAAAATGGGATCATCATGGGGCCATTTGCTTCCTGCTGGTTTTGATGAGTAAGGAACTAGGGAGCGGAGACCTACTGCAGCCAGGATTAAATATGTGGGACACACTTATTATGTTATGCAGCATATCCACATTCTCAGGCTGCAACCCTATATTCCTATGTTAATGCCATATTCTTGAGCACACATTAAAGGAAACCCCTGTAAACCTTTTAAAAAGTAATAGGCTGTGTGTGTGTGTGTGTCGATCCATTTCATTCAATGGGATTGGTTCTTGGATGAGCATTCAAGCCTTAGTAGCTTTTTGAGGAACAGTGGTTTATGTGCCCAGTTAGGGTGGACAAATCTGTCATTTTTGTCCGCCCTAACTGGGTCCCATCTACAATAACCATCAGCCCTGTGGTGGTATTGACCTATGTTACCCAAAGCCAGGGAAGCCAGGGAAGGTCCAAATTTGGGCTTTCTCTTAACTTCAGGCCAGTGGGGACAGTTGGGCTTGTTCCTAAACAGAATTGGTGGCAACTGTCCTTACTGTCATTTGGGACTCCCCGGGGACAAAGGATGGCAGTCACTTTCTCCCACCTCAGCCCCATGTCATGTTTGTCTCCAGCTACGACACAAAACCTACCTGTCCACCATTGTTTCATTGTTGTTCCAATGTCATTACTATTACCTTATGTAACAAAATTTGAAAATTTTTGTTCCTGGTTTGAAAGTGTTATTTCCCATTAAATTGTGTGGTGTCATTTGTGTTTAACATCTTTTCGAGGTATACATGAATCTGTTTCCAGTAATTGTTTACTTTGCTGCAAGTCCACCATGTGTGGTAAAATGTACCTTTTTCTTTCCCACATTTAGAGTTTAAAAGAATTCCAAAGGATTCACCCAGGCAGGAAGCAGCTAAGCTTTGAAGCTGCAAGGCCATTCAATGCTAATCAAGGTTGCCAATTGCAACATTCACACTCGCCTCAAACAGTCAAGAGGTCTTTCTCCCAAACAAAAGCAATGAGGACTTTTTAGAAAAATTGAAGTTGGCCATGAGATATCTGAATAGAGAGTCAGTAATACAGAGGAGCTCCATTAGGAATTTAGGTTTACTATGAACAAGGATAGATAAATAGGTTTAAAGGCTTCATAGTGTTTCGATGTTGGAAGTCATGGTGAAGGGTGCACGGGTGTGGGGAAGAGGTTTTGTGTGGGATAGGGGTTTTGGGATCAGTGTATGGTCGGCCGTGTGTAATATTTATTTATTATTTATTTATAGTATTTATATTCTGCCCTTCTCCTCACCCCGCAGGGGACTCAGGGTGGATTACAATGTACACATACATGGCAAACATTCAATGCCATAGACACACATAGACAGACACTCAGAGGCTATTTAACAATCCAGTTTTTTCATGAGGGTATTCTGGCCACCAGGGGAGCTGTTGCTTCACCGTCCATTTGTGACACTGATGAAGTACTTTCTCATTCTTTGCATGATTGCTGGAGATTTTTATGGCCTCGTAAAATAGTTAAATTTGCCTCCCTGCATATGCAGTACCTAAATTTCCTACTTAACAGATGCAACTGTCTTTCGGGGTGCAAAGGTCGACAACAAGCTACACAAAATGGTTGGAAGTTCACTCCAACAAGGGATGGCTTTGAACTCATGACCTTTCAGTCAGTAGTGATCTTAATGCAGCGGACTCCCAGCCAGTTGAGCCACAGTCCCGGTGCTACGTCGTGTGTTGGTTCTCCGAATATTATGGAAAAAAGTTGAATAGAAAGCTTAGACTGAAAATAGTAGATAACATACGTCGAAATAGCAAGTCTATATGTTTTAAGTTAAGTACCTGATAATAATATGTACTCAATGTCAAGATTAACCCGTTGATTGACTAAGGTAGACAGGCATGTATACATCAAAAATATTGTTACCTGACTATATCTGTTATGATTTACTTTTACTTTACCATAACTAAAATAGTTTATTAAAAAAAGAGTTCTTTCTCCCACCCTGGGCATTATTCCACAGATTCCACCGGGATTGTGGCGCAGCTGGCTGAGTGTCAGCTGCATTAAGATCACTCTGACCAAAAGGTCATGAGTTTGAAGCCAGCCCGGGTTGGAGTGGGTTTCCAACCAATTGTGTAGCCTGTTGTCGACCTTTGCAACCCGAAAGACAGTTGCATCTGTCAAGTAGGAAAATTAGGTACCACCTTAAAGTGTGGGGGGAGGCTAAAGTAACTGATTTATGAGGCCATAAAGAAGACTCCAGCAAAGCATTCCAGCGGGGAAGCATGCGGGGAATGCGGAAGTACTTCATCCCCTGGCGGCCAGAAAAAAGTAAAATAGCCTCTGTGTATGTCTGTATACGTTGTATGTCAAATTTGGCATTGAATGTTTGCCATATATGTGTACATTGTAATCTGCCCTGAGTCCCCTGTGGGGTGAGAAGGGCGGAATGTAAATACTGTAAACAAAGAAATAATAATAATAATAATAATAATAATAATAATAATAATAATATAAACCCCAATTGCCTCGTTTCCAACAGACCACACAACCTCTGAGGATGCCTGCCATATATGTTTTTATATATGTATGTATATGTATCAAGGCATCGAATTGTGCCTTTCTCTGTAAGCCGCCCTGAGCCTAGAGAAGACAATTATGCTGGGGAAAGTGGAAGGCAAAAGGAAGAGGGGCCGACCAAGGGCAAGATGGATGGATGGCATCCTTGAAGTGACTGGACTGACCTTGAGGGAGCTGGGGGTGGTAACGGCCGACAGGGAGCTCTGGCGTGGGCTGGTCCACGAGGTCACGAAGAGTCGGAGACGACTGAACGAATGAACAACAACAACATATGTATGTATATGTATCAAGGCATCGAATTGTGCCTTTCTCTGTAAGCCGCCCTGAGTCCCCCCTAGGGGGTGAGAAGGGCGGGGTAAAAGTGACGGAAATAAATAAATAAATAGATGTGGGCGAAACATCAGGAGAGAATGCTTCTGGAACATGGCCATACAGCCCTGAAAACTCCCAGCAACCCAATGATTCTGGCCATGAAAGCCTTTGACAACACACTGTATGGTATATGTTTAAGTCCTGGGAAGATGGAATATTCAACGCTCAGACTTTTGGATGGTCGGACACTGCCTATATTCTCCAAGGATAGATGCACTTTTGTGAATATTGGTTCTCTTGTGACATTTGATTTTTTGATAGTTGGCAATGGTAGCCGACAGCTTTTGATAGCTGGCATTTGATAGTATTTAGGACATGGCAGTATTAGCAACTCCTGCACACAGAGATGATTAGCATCTGATTAGATCTGAAAGGATATGCTGTCCACATTTTTGTCACCCTATAATTGACCAACATACTGGGAGTATTTCAAGAGAGCATGTTATGCTTAAGAGAATTTATGCTGGCTATCTTCTGGCCCTAAAGGACCATAACTTGGCAGGGTTTGATAGATAACCACCCGAGAGATTCCATCTATAATACCCTCACACCAAACAGTGTCATAACCAACAAATTGAAACCATCCAGATTTATGATTTGGATGAAAAGAAAGTCGCATTGAAAGTAGTGGAATTATAGAGAGGAAAAAAAATGTGAATATGGGGAACTCGCGCTTCGATTCAACTGGTCTTGGAGAACAGCAGGTCTTCTTCTAGCCATGGGAATTAATGCCATAGGTATCATTAGGCCGCCACCACAATCCCCTCTCAGGATAATCAAAAATATGGAGAGAGAGGCTGGCCTAGACCTCTATTCAGAAGCTTTATTCTTAAATACACTTAAATGTTTTCATAAAATGCACTCAGCAAAGTTAAATCCTCCACTATCATCTGAAATATTTACAGGATTTATTTCTGCTGGCAAGAGAAGGGTTTAATCTCCAAAAGAGATAAGGTTTAATTCCTTCTCAAGTTTAATAACATCCACAAATGGCTGACAGGTGGTCTCCCTCATTTATGTGGTCTAGTATGTGTGCGTGCGTGTGTGTGTGTATGAAAAATCTATATCTATATCTATCTATATCTACACCCCAGAGTATGGAAGGAACTAGCGGAAGTCATTTCGGAACCATTGGCAGCCATCTTTGAGAGTTCTTGGAGAACGGGAGAAGTTCCAGCAGATTGGAGGAGGGCCAATGTGGTCCCAATCTTCAAGAAGGGAAAAAAGGATGACCCAAACAATGACCAATGTCCGGTCAGCCTCACGTCGATACCGGGCAAGATTCTGGAAAAGATTGTGAAGGAAGTGGTCTGCAAACACTTAGAAACAAATGCGGTCATTGCTAAGAGTCAACAGGGATTTATCAAAAACAAGTCATGCCAGACTCATCTGATCTCTTTTTTCGATAGAGTTACAAGCTGGGTAGATGCAGGGAATGCCGTGGATGTAGCGTACCTGGATTTCAGTAAGGCCTTCGACAAGGTCCCCCATGACCTTCTGGCAAGGAAACTAGTCCAATGTGGGCTAGGCAAAACTACGGTGAGGTGGATCTGTAATTGGTTAAATGAACGAACCCAGAGGGTGCTCACTAATGCTTCCTCTTCATCCTGGAAAGAAGTGACAAGTGGAGTGCCATCATCAGGGTTCCGTCCTGGGCCCGGTCCTGTTCAACATCTTTATTAATGACTTAGATGAAGGGCTAGAAGGCATGATCATCAAGTTTGCAGACGACACCAAATTGGGAGGGAGAGCCAATACTCCAGAGGACAGGAGCAGGATTCAAAACGATCTTGACAGATTAGAGAGATGATGGGCCAAAACTAACAAAATGAAGTTCAACAGTGACAAATGCAAGATACTCCACTTTGGCAGGAAAAACGAAATGCAAAGATACAGAATGGGGGACGCCTGGCTCGAGAGCAGTACGTGTGAAAAAGATCTTGGAGTCCTCGTGGACAACAAGTTAAACATGAGCCAGGAATGTGATGTGGCGGCAAAAAAAGCCAATGGGATTTTGGCCTGCATCAATAGGAGCATAGTGTCTAGATCTAGGGAAGTAATGCTACCCCTCTATTCTGCTTTGGTTAGACCACACCTGGAATATTGTGCCAATTCTGGGCACCACAATTCAAGAGAGATATTGACAAGCTGGAATGTGTCCAGAGGAGGGCGACTAAAATGATCAAGGGTCTGGAGAACAAGCCCTATGAGGAGCGGCTTAAGGAGCTGGGCATGTTTAGCCTGAAGAAGAGAAGGCTGAGAGAAGGCATGATAGCCATGTCATGGGAGGAGGGAGCAAGCTTGTTTTCTGCTTCCTTGGAGACTAGGACGCAAGGGAACAATGGCTTCAAACTACAAGAGAGGAGATTCCATCTGAACATGAGGAAGAACTTCCTGACTGTGAGAGCCGTTCAGCAGTGGAACTCTTTGCCCCGGAGTGTGGTGGAGGCTCCTTCTTTGGAAGCTTTTAAACAGAGGCTGGATGGCCATCTGTCAGGGGTGCTTTGAATGCAATATTCCTGCTTCTTGGCAGGGGGTTGGACTAGATGGCCCATGAGGTCTCTTCCAACTCTTTGATTCTATGATTCTATTATTTCGAAAAAACGTAATGTTCGTTTGTGGGATTAATATAACTCAAAAACCACTGGATAAATTGACACCAAATTTGGACACAAGGCACGTCTCAGGCCAACGAGTGACCATAACTCAAAAATATTTTGTCATTTGGGAGTTGTAGTTGCTGGGATTTATAGTTCACCTATAATAAAAGAGCATTCTAACTCAATATATCCCATATGCATGGGGGTATTGGGGTAATGATACAAAAGGTTTGCTAGGCTAGACCCTCTTTCACTCAGACTCAGCCCCCCCCCCCTGAAACTCAGCCCCCCCCCCCAAACCCCCTCTGAAAAAAAATCCTGGCTACGGGCCTGATGGCATCCACTCAATACGCCCAAATATGAAGACAGATGGAGTTTGGGGGAAACAGACCTTGACATTTGAGAGTTGTAGTCACTGGGATTCACAGTTCACCTACAATCAAAGAGCATCCTGAACCCCACGAACGACAGAATTGGGGCAAACTTCCCACCCAGAACCCCCATGCATGACCAACAGAAAATACTTAAGGCCATCCATTCCAACTCCCTTCATCAGGGCAAGAAAATATAATCAAAGCTCTCCCGACAAAGAACCATCCAGTCATAGATATATATTTAGATAGATAGATAGATATGATTCACACACCCACATATATAGTATCATAGATTTGAAAGGGACCCTTAAAGAAGGACAATGATATGTTATATATTCCAGGGGTGGGCAAACCAGACAATCTCCACATCAACACTGACAAAGAAACAAGAAGTACTGTTTACTCACAAGCATAAAGAAATTACATATATTAGAAACCAACACTTTCTCATTACTTTATTTTCCAGATCAACAGACTGGGCCACAGCAACGCCTGGCAGGGGACAGCTAGTATTTTATATATGTTTGATCCACAAAGGATCATACATAGTTTACGCACTTTATTTATTTATTTATTTATTTACTGTCCTTGTATACCGCCGTTTCTCAGCCTAACTGGCGACTCAACGCGGTTTACAACAAGATATACAGTACACAGTATACAATTGAAACCATAAAAACATAATACACAATATTACACGTAAATCACAATCCAATACATCTCTTAACTAAAATCGTGGTCCAATTGCATCATCCATATTACCAATCCGTAGTCGACACATTCATTGCACCGAATTAACCAAATGCCTGCTTGAACATCCAAGTTTTTAGTCTTCTTCGGAATACCATCAGCGAGGGGGCTGATCTTACCTCCATGGGAAGGGCGTTCCATAGCCGAGGGGCCACCACAGAAAAGGCCCCGTCTCTCGTCCCCGCCAGCCGCACCTGTGAAGCAGGCGGGATAGAGAGCAGGGCCTCCCTAGAAGATCTTAGGGTCCTGGTGGGCTGATAGGCCGAGATACGTTCGGATAGGTAGGTTGGGCCAGAACCGTTTAGGGCTTTAAAGGCCAACGCCAGCACTTTGAATTGAGCCCGGTAGCAAATCGGCAGCCAGTGGAGCTGGTGAGCAGAGGAGTGGTATGCTCCCTGCGCTCCGCTCCTGTTAGTATCATGGCTGCCGAGCGTTGGACTAGTTGAAGCTTCCGAGCCGTCTTCAAAGGCAACCCCACGTAGAGAGCGTTGCAGTAGTCTAAACGGGATGTAACCAGTGCGTGGACTACCGTGGCCAAGTCAGACTTCCCAAGGTACGGGCGCAGCTGGCGCACGAGTTTTAATTGTGCAAAGCACTTTAATAATGATTTAAGATTGTCTGCACATTTCTTCCCTCTCCAAAACCTCTATCCAATTACATGTCACCTTGTCATGCCCAGCATTATTTTTTAAATTTTAATTATTACATTTGGCCCAGCCATAGGTTTTTAAATGCATCGTGTTATGGTTAATGTTTATTGCTTATTTTGCTTATGAGTTTATGTATTGTCTTTGTATTATTGCTGTTATTGTTTATTGTTGTATTGTGGGCTCGGCCTCATGTAAGCCGCAGTCCCTTGGGAGATGGTAGCGGGGTACAAATAAATTATTATTATTATTATTATTATTATTATTATTATTATTATTATTATTAGTTTGAAGAATCCGGACCCAATCTGGCACACAGACCCATCACTGGCAGTTATGAGGACAGGGCAGGTAAGCGCAGGAGCACAAGTTTGCTAATAAACAAAACAGCGAGTGTGAAATCCATGAAAATACAAGTTTTCCCATGGAAGTAATTGAATGTTTCTGTCCATAGGTGACTATGGAGCTCCTGGTGGCATCGTGGGTTAAACCCCTGTGCCGGCAGGACTGAAGACTGACAGGTAGCGGGTTAGAATCCAGGGAGAGTGCAGATGAGCTCCCTCTATCAGCTCCAGCTCATCATGCAGGGACATGAGAGAAGCCTCCCACAAGGATGATAAAACATCTTGGTGTTCCCTGGGCAACGTCCTTGTAGACGGCCAATTCTCTCACACCAAAAGCAACTTGCAGTTTCTCAAGTCACTCCTGACATGACAAAAAAAAGTTCGAGAAAGCAGAAATAAAGAATAAAGATATTCTTTTATTGATTTATTCTTCTTCCTTTCTTTCTTTCTTGGAAAATATGCCTTAATAAACATTATTTATATATAAAAAAGACACACTGCAAAAAATGAAGACCAGTTGCAGAGAAGGATGAAGTCAGTGCCGACCCAGGTACAGCGCAGGCTTCTGTCCCTGCAACTGCCAAAAAGCCCGTACTTCCGGCACTGAGTTGTTGTGGCCTTAGATGAGCTTTCTGAGGGCTCAGAGGCTGTGGTAGGTGATGATGGATTGCAACCTGTAGTTTACAAGGAGTCTGTGGAAGATAGCCGGGGCCTGGAGAGACATGTTTTGGAATCACCAGGCTGTTCCCAGGCAACGAGAGAAAGTGATATCAGTTTCCATGAGCATAGGCTTTCCCAGATTCAGTCATCTTGAAATTATGAAGCAGAATACAAAACAAAGACAGACTCATTTTTCTCAGAGGCTTAGAGATAAGGAGAGAAAAAGCAGGTGTGTGTGAAATGATGTCATGGGAGGGCTGAGGCCTTTTAAGCGGTTTCTGGTCTCTCAGGCCTTTAGTGGGAACAACATTGTAGAAAGGTGAAACAGTCCTAGTCCTAAGTTCCTGGTATTTCAAGATTCTTGGTTTGATTCCTGTTTATGACTTGATGTTCTTGGAGATTTTCCCTTTCTTCTGTTCTTGTTTTCATGTTTATGGATATAACTTTTGAACAATACCCTGCTTAAGGATTCTTTTGCTTTGAGTTAACTCAAGTCTCTGTGGATTGCTTTTTGATGCCTTGGTTCAAACGCTGATGTACTCGTTAATCTTGTTGTGAATTACTTTTATACTTCTTCTGCTTCTTTTTTGCCTTTTTTCTTTTATATTTATTCATTAATAAACTTTTACTTATTGGATTATCTGAACATTGTGTTGTGTAGGGTGAAAAGGTGAGCCAGGTCTACAGTACAACATAAGTGTCTAGATGCACTCCCAGTACCTTTCAGAAAAACACCCAGACACCCTAATACCCTCCCCAAAACCCCTTAAAAAGAAAATAACTTACCCGGCACCATTACTCTGGTGCTGGAGTCCTCCTGGCACATGGAAATGATGCACCAGGAGAAGGGGGGGGCAAGGATAATGCCTTAATAAAATTATTATAATGTAACAATATATTATTATACTATAATGGCATAGTAGAGAAGACAATCATGCTGGGGAAAGTAGAAGGTAAAAGGAAGAGGGGCCGACCAAGGGCAAGATGGATGGACGGCATCCTTGAAGTGACTGGAATGACCTTGAAGGAGCTGGGGGTGGTGACAGCCGACAGGGAGCTCTGGCGTGGGCTGGTCCATGAGGTCACAAAGAGTCGGAGACAACTGAACGAATGAACAACAACAATGGTATAGTACAACATAGTAGTATTTAATACTGATAGTGTACTATGCTAATAATATAATATATTGTATATATATATATCTTGTAAGCTGCTCTGAGTCCCCTTTGGGGTGAGAAGGGCAGCATACAAATGTCATAAATAAATAAATAAAATAAGGAGTGATTTTCCTTCTCAACCCCGCTTCCCCTAGTGAGTCATGTCTACATGTTAGGAAAGCTCCACAATCAGTTTAATGGCAACCAGGTAAGTTATTTCCAATTTTTAAGGGGTTTTAAGAAGTTTTAGGGAAGGGGTTACAGCTCTCTGATTCAGCCCACAAAACCAGAGATGGACCATACTGGATTAGAACTGGGTCTTTTGAAGTGGAACATGACCCCCCATTAGAGAGAGCAACTTATAGTTTTCCTAAGGGCAAGGACACCAGGCTGGATAATAAAGGTTAAGCCTTGGTCAGTTTGGTGTGTACCATTTAATTAAGGCTTTATGCCCTATTTTCATATGTTTAGAGCAGAAGGTAACCAATTTATTACTGAAAATCATGCCACAAAAGTATTTGACTTTTTCCATCTGGGACACACCTGGGCTTCTGATGGTCGCCCATTTCACAAACAAGGGACTCTCTTTCCCCCTCATCGACATTTCCCTTTATAGACCTTTCTATGAATAATATGAACTATGGACACATAATATATATTCCATGATTTCCTCGTGGCAAAGGCTTTTCCCTTTTTTATTGACCTTTTATTCCCCTATACTCATGAGGAAATCCCACCAAGGGATTGCAGAGCTCCAGACATTCCAAATATCCTAATCCACGGTTTCCTTTGCATGGTAAATAGACTGGCAGATGGCTTTGTTTTCGGAGGTTTGCCCAACAATGCTGTTTGCCCCCTGACAGACCCCTGGCCATTTCCCTATCTGGAGATCAGTGGGCCTTAGGAAAGCCCTCACCTCCGCACTGATTAAATTTTACTGTATATTCATCAAAGAACAATCACTTCAGCCTTATCTTCATTGTTTTCCTGTTTGCTGGCCTGGAAAAATCTGGTCTTTCCTCACACATGCCACTCAAGGGACAATAGACTAGTCCTGTTTTGAGACTTTTCCTTTGTCTCGCAGGCCACATGGCATTTCCTTTTTTTCAAAACTCATTCATAGACTCTATTGTGTTCCCTCATCCCGCCTTCCTCTCTCCTGATTGGCTGTTGCCACCAGGTGGCAGAGGTCTCCCCATTGGATCCTACGGATCACTGGAGCTTCCTGATTGGTTCAGAGGCACCGGGGGCGGGAGGACCGACTCCCAGCTGTTCGCCCATCACCCAATCACGGCGGGGAACAACAGGGAAGCCGGGGCGGGGAGTCTGAACGCTGCAACTTTGAATTTGCTATAAATATGACTGTATTGGTGTACTCCCCTCATGCTCTGCTGGCGAATGATTGCAGCTCTGCATCCTTTTCAGCTGAATTGTTAAATAAAAGCCTCGGTGGCCATTTTCTTCAATTTTGGTGAGATTCTTATTGGGTATTTTACAGTAAAGAAATGTTTTTATTTGCTTCTCTAAAGCTTGCCAAAGTAGCGATCCTTCTTTGGTGGGGCTGCAGGGTCTCCCCTACTGGGCAGCCCCTTTACCAAGGTTTTTCCTCAATTTCACTTTCAGGAAGACCGTGTCTAATCCAGTATCAGTACTTAATTAATCTGGGACAAAGCAGGTTTTGTCCCACATTAATTTGCTTTTACCGGAGGCATTTTTTGGACTCCTTTGGTAAAAGCGAGCAAGCTTGCGTGTTATTGGCCCTGTCCGCCCAGAAGTTACATAAGTTTTGTTCTTTTGTTTGTGCCTTTGATTCCACATTTTATGTCTTGGTTCAGTTGTACAATGTTATTATTTGACCTAAAAACTGTGTGATGCAATGAATATGGCACTCTTCTTTCAGACCCTCCAAACTACACAACCCTGATGTAGGTTTTTGGCTCCATCCTTTCCAATGTGTAATGGAGCCCAAAAGCGGAGCCATTTCCCTGTGTTGTTAGCACTGCCAAACTCAGCGAGTGTTCCGGATTACTTTTGTGGCCCAAAGAAAAATCAGATCAATTGACTGGGATTATCTTTTAAAAACTGTAATCTGGTACTTGAAAAAGACTTTGTCTGCATATAGCTCCAGTTAGCTTGCATAACAGAAGAGGATAATGATTGTCGTAGTTTGGTTTTGTTTTGTTTTTTTGCTTCCATACCAAAGATTTATCTTTCTTCAGATCTCAAACAACAGGCATATTTTCCATAGTACAGCTCATCCGAATATATCAAAAGCTTTTGCAGACATTAATTATAATTAATTACTAGCTGCTGTGTGTGAATAATTCACAAACAGGAAGGAACGGAGAAGGTTTTTCCATCTTCTGTCTCATGCTTTTCCTTCAGTGTTCCTCTGGCTTGGCCATCCCTTCATGCACTCATTGCCAGGCGAGAAGCCATGGCAAAAGTGGCATCGCCACACCTTGTGGGCGAGAGAAAACACTCCACCCCAAGAACTCTTTTTGCTATAGACACTTTCTTTGAAGAGAATAGGACAAGGATCCAAAGGACGTTCTTTTCAATATCCTTGATAACTCTAATAATCTGATGAACCAACCTGGACACAGCATTTTATTGGAGAACACAGAAATGCTGGACCACTCTCACAACCACCATGTCAGGATACACAGAGAAGTCACTGAAATCCACAAGAAGCATGTGGACAATTTCAACAGAAAGGAAGAAACCATGAAAATGAACAAAATCTGGCTACCAGTATTAAAAAACTCTAAAATTACAACAGCACAACAACAGAGAGGAAACAAACAAGGACATCTAATCACTAGGGCTGAGTAACAATGGAAAAATTTGTTTCTAAACTCGTTTCGTTTTTAGGGGGTCCATTGTGTTTCGTTTTTTAAAAGAATTCTGAATTTTTCTTTAAAATTTTTTCGTTATTTACGAAATTTTGTAAATTTCGAATCGATTCGTTAATGGCGGACGCGATTGCGCAATACGCTAAAAACCCCTCCAAATGGGACAGGGGGGACTTCTGAAGCTTCCCTCTCCCTCTGTTGTTGACTGTTGGTGTGATAATTTATTTTTTTTATCACTGATAAAACAAACAACTATAAAACTTGCACCAGACATACGGAAATAATTACGAAACAATTTCGAAACGATTTCGAAACGATTTCGAAACAATTTCGAACCAATTACAAAACAATTACGAAATAAATTGAAAAATTCGTTTCGATTTTTAGTTGCTCCTGCATGGCTCAATATCGGATCGTAAGCTAATTTAAATACGAATCAATAACGAATTACGAAATTAACGAACGAAACCACCCAGCCCTACTAATCACCTCTCAACAAAAGTTTCCTCCAGGTACGGTCAGGCCATTATATGCTAATCAAGGTGGTAAGTTGAAACATTCCCACCCAGCTCCAGCAGACAAGAGTTCTTTGTCCCACCCTAGTCATTCCACAGATATATAAACCCCTTTTCCTAGTTCCAACAGACCTCACTACCTCTGAGGATGCTTGCCATAGATGCAGGCGAAATGTCAGGAGAAAATGCCTCTAAACCATGGCCATATAGCCCGAAAAAACCTACAACAACCCAACTCTAATATTGATAGGGCAATATTTCCTATGTAGATCTAGCATTGTTATGTTGCTGTTGATACTAGGCATGGTTAGGTCCAGTTGGAATCTTCATAATTCAGAATAAATTCAGAAAAATTACCTATTTGAAGCGATTTTGAACTGTTTTAGGAAACCGGAAGTCCCTTGCCCTTCCGAAGCTAGTCTTGCCATTTTTCTTCCGACTCAGGAAGTGAGTTGGAAATGCTTCTGGTCCCTTGCCTCGGCGCAAGCCAGAGAACCCAGTTTTAAACCGGGGAAGGCTGAATTTCCTCCCTTTGCTTTCCTCACTTCTGCCTCAAGCCAGAAAAGCCAGTTTTAAACTGGAGAAGGGAGGAATTTCCTCTGCTTGTTTTTCCCCAACCTTGGAGTAAAACAACTACTTTCAAAGTAAGGACCACCCAATGAAACAGGAGAGAACACTTCCAAACCATTAACAAAAGGATCCGGAGGTCTCTGAAGTTTCAAAAAGTTTTCAACATTTTTTTTCTGTAAAAATCAGAATTGACTTTAGAATTGAACCACTGGCACCCCTTACATCCAGAATGAGTTTTGAACCATTTTTTAAAAATCAAACAAGCCTAGTTGATACTGCTGTTGTTTTCCTTCTCCTCTGACTTCAATTTTTTCAGGCTTATTGTTGGGGTTCAGCCTGAGTTTGAACTTGAACCTGATTCTCTGTTTGTTCCTCCTGATGCTAATGAAAATATATTTACTGATGCTAATGGAAATGTACCTTTTGATGCCAATGCTCCTGAAATTAGTGAGGAAGAAACTGCTGTAGGTTTGGAAAATGCCAATGTTCCTGAAATTAGTGAGGAAGGAACTTCTGTAGATTTGGAAAATGAAAGTACCAGTGTTCCTGAGAATGTTTCAGAGGGAGACCTTGAACTTTCCCTCCCTTCTGCACCTGTTAACTGTAATGACAACAGAAGGTGCCAAATTTGGGAAGACAGAAGTAAATCACTCAGTTTGCGTCAATCCTCCCGAATTCAAGAATTAAAAACATTGGCTTCAAGAAAGAAGGGCGGTTCACGGAACCAATTCTTGAGTTTTAATTGCCTTACGCCGGGCTGACTGTCTCAGTTCAGGCATCGTTTCAGAATTGATGAAGACCTTGGCAGTTCTCCCGGTTCCCTGGCCATAGTTTGGGAAGATTTCTAGGATATCAAGTACGGTTAGTGGATTGCTAACAGATTCCAGTATTTCCCAGTGAGGCTTTTGGTTTTGCTTTGTCCATTTAAATTCATGTTTGCTGATTTTGCTGTGGCTTTTGACTTGCATTTTTCCTTTATTTTGTAACCATTTTTCTTCAATAAAAAAGGATTGTTTTTCACAGTCAAGTGTGGTGGATAGTTATCTTAGGGCCTCGTTCCCTGCTCTGGATTGCAACACTTATGGTGAAACTGTCATGGAGTTTCTTGTCAGTTTTCTAAAGAAGGTGTTCGTAATTGTTTTCATCTCAGGCTGAGGAAATGTGACTCAATGGATTTCCAAGTGGAGACTCATACCATGGTGTTGACTTTGGCCTTCTGGATGGTCCAAAATGCGGTGGCCAGGCTGCTAGCAGGATCATCTCTAAGATCCCATATGACACCGATTCTGCAACAACTGCATTGGCTACCCATAGAACATCGGATCTCTGACAAGATCCTGATCCTGACATTGAGAGCTCAAAATGGCCAAGGACCTTTCTATCTCAGGGACCGCCTCATTCCTCTTCTCCATCCGTGGTCACCTCGATCCACCCAGGAAAATCTCTTCGACATACCGGGCCCGAGGGAGGGAGGGACACCCGGAAGCTACAAGGCATCGTAGAGCTTTTTCGACCTATGCTCCAATTCTGGGGAACTCATTGCCTCCATACATTAGAGCAATGCTGGAGTTGCAACCTTTTGTAAAGGCATTCAAGACTTGGTGTTTGGTTGTGTATTTAAGTAACCAGATCTCATTTGCCAAATAGTCACTGTTGAATGTTTTTATGTTGAATGTTTTTATATCAAGATGGCCAAAATGCCACTGGGGAGGAGCAGAGGCCTTGAAGTGACTGGACTGAACTTGAAGGAGCTGGGGGTGGTGACAGCCGACAGGGAGCTCTGGCGTGGGCTGGTCCATGAGGTCACGAAGAGTCGGAGACGACTGAACGAATGAACAAAAATATATATGCCATTTTAGATTGTAAGTCGCTCGGAGCACCTTGGTGGAGAGCGACTAATTAAGAAATAAAGTGAAGTGTTGCAGGATCCTGGCCCAATACTACACCATGCTGGCTTTCATTTTACTAAAAATGAACCCCACCCCTAATTCTCTTCTCTATTTGAGAATTACTGGGATTTTCTAATATGTTTAGAGAGAGAAATTTGACTTGGCATGGTTTTTTAAAAATAGCATGAATTCTGACAGAGTTTGGGGAAAGTAGACCTTAACATTTGGGAGTTGTAGTTGCTGGGATTTTTAGTTCACCTACAAAGATCATTCTGAACTCCATCAATGATAGAATTAGGCTGAAATTCCCACACAGAACTCCCATGACCAACAGAAAATACTGTGTTTTCTGGTGGTCTTTGGTGACCCCCTCTGACACCCCTTTGCAATCCCCCCAGGTTGAGAAACGCTGCTCTAGATGCATCATCTTATAATCAGAATATATCAAAAGGAAGTTATCAATTGGGAATATCAGCAATTTCTGTCTTTAATATTGGCTGTTTCATTAGGCGGCTGGGGGTGGGAAGGACTGAAGTGTGGCTAAGGGACAAAAGGCCCGTGTCAGACGGAGACCTAGGCATGGATGTGGTGCTGTTGGTTTTTGAAAGCTGCCTTTCATTCTCATTCCGCCATAACAACTCATAGCCATCTGGCCCTGTGTGCATTCTCTCCCCCAAGACCATTTGAGAACCATCTGGTTCCCAGAAAGAGCCAGGTGGCATCCGGATTCTCATGCTTCCACAGTCACGAAAAAAGGATGTTGTGGGCATCAACCAACCTGGTGGGAGGAGCAGAATCCACATGACCCAAGGCAACTTTTGCATTCATGGACAGCACCCTGATTTTTCATGGTTTTGGGAAGTCTCTGGTTGCAAGTCACTCTTGCAGACATTTTATCACTTTGAATTTTTTAAAATAAAGGTCTTATATATACATTTATAAGATGATCAGTGACAAATACTAGAGCACAAGACATGACCATTCACATCCACTCCTTTCTTGATGTCTTTGAATTATTAAGATAATGGGAAATTACTAAAAAGAATAGACTTATGTTCATTAAAACCTTTATTCCCCATTCTTTCCTTAGGTTACAAGGCTGCAACACAACATGAACTTCTGGGCACCACAATTCAAGAGAGATATTGACAAGCTGGAATGTGTCCAGAGGAGGGCGACTAAAATGATCAAGGGTCTGGAGAACAAGCCCTCTGAGGAGCGGCTTAAGGAGCTGGGCATGTTTAGCCTGAAGAAGAGAAGGCTGAGAGGAGATATGATGATAGCCATGTATAAACATGTGAGGGAAGCCACAGGGAGGAGGAGGGAGCAAGCTTGTTTTCTGCTTCCTTGGAGACTAGGACGCAAGGGAACAATGGCTTCAAACTACAAGAGAGGAGATTCTATCTGAACATTAGGAAGAACTTCCTGACTGTGAGAGCCGTTCAGCAGTGGAACTCTCTGCCCCGGAGTGTGGTGGAGGCTCCTTCTTTGGAAGCTTTTAAGCAGAGGCTGGGTGGCCATCTGTCCTGGGTGCTTTGAATGCAATATTCCTGCTTCTTGGCAGAATGGGGTTGGACTGGATGATGGCCCAGGAGGTCTCTTCCAACTCTTTGATTCTATGATTCTATGAAAAGTAACTGTGTTGTGACCTCACAACCTCTGAGGATGCTTGCCATAGATGCAGGCGAAACACGTCAGGAGAGAAAGTTTCTAGAACATGGCCATACAGCCCAAAAAACCTACAACAACCCAACTGTGCTATTATTGAAAAACCCATGTCAGAAATGAGTGAGCTACTTCTCTAGAGTTATCAGACCATAAATGAGAATGTCCTGTATATTTCATGGTTGTACCCTACTGCTCCAGAGGGTAGGATCCAGTTGTTGTGATCGCATCTCTGTATACGAACCCACGCAATCCCTTCGATCTTCTGGAGAGGCCCTGCTCTCGATCCCACCAGCATCGCAGGCGCAATTGGTGGGGACAAGAGAGAGGGCCTTTTCGGTGGTGGCCCCTCGACTCTGGAACTCTCTCCCTAAAGACATCAGATAGGCTCCAACTTTGGCAGTCTTCAGGAGGAGCTTGAAGACGTGGCTGTTCCAGTGTGCCTTCCCGGAATAAGGATCCCATAGCACCTTGTCCTCTAAAGCACTTTACATTTCTCTAAGTCTGCTTGTATGCCCTTCCGCAAACACCAGTATCACCTTCTGTCCATGTTCCAGCATTATTTCCAATTTTAACCTAACATTTGGCCTGCCCACTGTTTTTAATTATGTGTTGTCTTATTGATAATGTTGTGTATTTTATTGTTTATGCTTTTAATTGCTTGTATTGTTGTCATTATTGCTTGTATTGTTGTGTTTGGGCTTGGCCTCATGTAAGCTGCACCAAGTCCCTTGAGGAGATGGTAGCAGGGTACAAATAAAGTGTTGTTGTTGTTGTTTTGTTTTGTTTTCATGTCAGGAGCAATTTGGGAAACTGCAAGTCACTTCTGGTGTGAGAGAATTGGACATCTGCAAGGATGTTGCCCAGGGGACACGCAGATGTTTTGATGTTTTACCATCCTTGGGGGAAGCTCCTCTTATGTCCTTGCATGGGGAGCAGGAGCTAACAGAGGGAGCTCAACCCGCTTTTCCTGGATTTGAACCTGGGTTCAGTAAATGCCATGACTTAGCAGTTGCCTTGGAGAAATTTAGACAAGCCCCTACATTACAACACTTTAGGAAAGAGTTAAAAACTTGTTTGTTTGTTTTTGTTTTGTTTTTTGATATCTCTTTATTGCAATTTTCTTAAATATACAGACAGTAGGATTTGAGAGGAAAGAGGTAAGGGAAGGGGAGTTAAAAAGTGGGGAATAGAGATTTAGAGGGAAGGGGGTGGGGGATGTGTAGAAGGGGAGAAAGGGGTTTGTGTGAGGGAAATAAAAGTGGCAGTTAAAAGAAAAGGTTCAAGAAAGTTCATTCTTCATTCCGTTTGACTTCCAGGATTTTTTGGGGGAGGTCTTATCCTTTTCTTTCATCTCTTCCTCTCTCTTCTCTCTATTTTCGGTGCCTTATATCAACTAATACGTAGTTTATGTCCATCTCCTTGTCAAACCCTTTCTTCTAATTCTTTTTCGTAATTTCTTAGGTTTTCTTCTCTAGTTTATGTGCATTCTTTTTAGTTTTATTCTTCGATTTAATTGTTTAGTTTTAAATATTCCTTAAATTTTGTCCAATCAGTTTCCGTTTCCATTATTCCTTTGCTTCTTTGGATAATAAAACTCAGACTATCCATGTTCCTGACTTCCATCATTTTTCCTTTCCGGTCATCTATCTTTGGTATTTCTTTCTTCCTCCAAAGTTTTGTGAAGCAAATCCTTGCCGCTGTTGTTGCCAGGAATAGTAATTTATCCGTATTTTTATCCGTCTTTAGATTTGATGTGATGCCCAGTAGGAATATTTCTGGTTTTAGAGGAATTTTGATTTTCAGAACTTTTTGTAATGTTTCTTGTATTTCCTTCCAATAACTTCTCGTTTTTTTGCACTGCCACCACATGTGGTACATCGTTCCTTCTACTGATCCGCACTTCCAACATTTTGAGTTTGCCTTTTTATAGTATTTGTTTATTTTAGCGGGAGTCACGTACCATCTAAAGAAGACCTTAAGCCAGTTCTCTCTCATGTCATATGCTTTTAAATATTTCAGCTTTTTCTTCCAGATCGTCTCCCATTCCTCTATTCCTATTGTTCTTCCCACATTTCTGGCCCATTTCACCATACAGTCTTTTATCTCTTCTTCTTCAGTACTCCATCTAAGTAATTCTTTGTATATTTTGGATATTTTTTTCCTCTCTGACTCCCATATTCTGTCCCATCTATTTCCTTTTTTTTCGAATCCCGTTTTTTTGTCCTTTCCAAAAAATTCCTGTATCTGTCTGTATTGGAGCCAGGTCATATTTGGGTAGTTTAGCTTTATTTCTGTTAGTGGCCTCAGAGATATTTCGTTTTTCTCTTCTCTTGTTAGTTCCTTATAATTTGGCCATTTAATCCAGCCTAATTCTTTTCTCTGGCACGATTCTAGTGGGGAGATCCAGGTCGGTGTTTTGCCGTACATCCGTTTTTTGTATTTGTTCCAAGTTTTGATAATTGCCGCCCTTATATAGTGATTACCGAAGTTTTTTTCTATTTTTAATTTCTCATATCCAATATACGCATGCCAACCCCTACGAAGATCGAAGCTTTCTAGATTTAAGATTTTTTCCCTGTTGTTTGTTTGTTTTTTCAGCAGGCCTTTGATAATGTTTAGACAATAGCCAGAACTTATTACCAATCTCTATATTCAATGTGCATTCAGCTGGGCTCTTACATTGATCACATGGTTCTTTTAATTGATTCTTCTTTTATAGAGGTTGTTTTATCAGTTTATACACCTGGTTTATGTAATGTATTATTGTTTTCATGTTGATGTATTCAATTTTATGTATTCTGTATTTTAGGTACGGCACCTTTGTGTGCTAGTTTGTAAGCTGCCCCAAGTCCCTATGGGAGATGGTGGCGGGGTATAAATAAATATTACTATTTTACTGACACAAAAACACAGTATGACACAACAAATGAGATCTCTCTGCTGGATTTCATATCACCAAATCACAAGTCAAATACTTCCCAAGCATTTAGGACTGTGTGATGTATTTCTGAATGATGCATGCAGATCCAAGTCAGGTGGCCTTTTGCAGCTGACAGATCGTGATTTTGTCAATGTTTATTGTTTCCAAATGCCGATTGAGATCTTTTGGCATGGCACTCAGTGTGCCGATGACCACTGGGACCACCTGGACTGGTTTATGCAATCAGAGCCTTTGCAATTCAATTTTGAGTTTCTGATCATGGCTGAGTTTTTCCTGTTGTTTTCCTCAATGCCACTGTCACCCGATAATCCAAACTTTTTTCAATAATCCAAACTTTTTTCTTTTCCACAATCATGATGCCTGGTGTATTGTGTTCCAAAATTTTGTCAGCCTGGATACAAAAGTCCCACAGTGTTTTTGTGGGTTCATTTTCCGCTACCTTTGCAGGTTTATGATCCGACCAGTTCTTTACTACTGGCAGGTGGTACTTGTGACATAAGTTCCAATGAATCATTTGGGCCATATAGTTGTGCCTCTATATTATTATTATTATTATTATTATTATTATTATTATTATTATTGATAAACTGGGTTCCGGCCCAGCTTATCTATCCGAACGCATCTCTTCCTACAAACCCTCCAGGAACTTGAGATCGTCCGAGGAGGCCCTGCTCTCAATCCCGCCTGCTTTGCAAGCACGTCTGGCGGGGACGAGAGACTGGGCTTTCTCTGTGGTGGCTCCTCGGCTGTGGAACTCCCTGCCTAGGGATATTAGAACAGCCTTCTCTCTCCTGATTTTTCGAAAAAGAGTAAAAACTTGGCTCTTCGAGCAAGCATTCGGAACCTCGGGATAAATAGATAAACTTGAATCGGAAAATGACCCAGGAACAGCCAAGATGATGGAACGGATTAGGATTCGAATGAGAGGACATAGTTTTTGAAATTTTTATTATGCACTGTCTTTATGTTTAAATGTACTTTAATGTTTCTTTTTGCTTTATCAATGTATGTATTTTTTATGGCATCGAATTGTGCCGACTGTGTATGCCACCCTGAGTCACTTTCGGGCTGATGTGGGCGGGATAGAAATAATGTAAATAAATAAATAAATAATATATCATTATTATTTATATTATTGATTATAATATTATTATTATTGATTATAATGTTGTTTTGTTGTTGTTGTTGTTGTTGTTGTTGTTGTTATTATTACTATCTGTACTGGATTTTGTCCCCAAATCTGGTAATGCATGGAGTTGTACATGTGGAACATTACACGCCATGCTTTTTGATGCAGTATCCCAACTGGCTAGTCAAACTCTAGGACTCTCAACAGAGAGATTGGTGCTTTTTGTTATTATTGTATCCTGTCCAAAAAGCACCCAGAACCTCCATTATTTTATTGGTTGGTTTCATTCTAGACACAAATTTACCCAAATTAAAAAAAAGTCCTATAAGCTGAAACCTAACATTTTAAACAATCACTTGGCACACCTAAACATTTCTTCAAGAAAGAAAAGAAACTCAAAAGCTATATAAAACGAGCGGACTTTTAAACAGCTTAAGCTGTAAGCTCTGTCCCAGATGCCTTAGTGCTATTGGTATTATCTGTTACCTCGAGGCAAAATCGCTGGGAGTTTTTGGAATGCATTAAAGCTCATTTGAGACTTAGGGATCTGGAGCGATAAAGACAAATGCTACAAAAGGGGAGCACAATCTCTACGCAACTTGTTTTCAACTACAATCCTGTCTCATTTTCCTTGAGTGCATGTTGCTTTGAACTCAATGAGATTGACTTTGAGAAGACACGTAAAAACTTACATTGTCAAATTGTTAGGGGGTATTTCATCCGTGTGTATGGATTTATACTCCCTCAGCCCACCCACCCATAATGCCAGAGAAGCTCTTGCAGATGAATTTCATCCCCAAACAACCAGCTAGCTTTTCTTTGTAAGCACGTGATGTATTATTATTATTATTATTATTATTATTATTATTATTATTATGAAACTTTATTTGTACCCCGCTAGCATCTCCCGAAGGACTCGATGCGGCTTACAAAGGCCAAGGCCTCAACACAACAACAACAGACAATAACAATACAATACAAAGCAAATTAAAAACATAAGCAATGTAATAAGTGATGTAGATACAATGAATGTGCTTTGTCTCCAGTGTTTCTGAATCTATAAGCTTCAATTAGATATCTTGGTTAGTAGACAAAAATAGATGAGCTGTGTGTGTTTGTGTGTGTACCACACGCCACACACACATAGTTCATAACATTACAAAAACAACCACGTGGAACCAAATAAAAGGCATCTATGGATCTGTATAATGTTCACATCCACCTTGAGTTGCCAATAAGGCTGAGAAAGGCGGTATACAAAGTACAGTAAATAAAATAAATATGGACAGTCACTTTCATTGATGGATGCTCGCTCCATCCATGTCCAACATTTACACAAATGACCAGCCACTGCCAGAAGGGACAGAGAGCTTCATCTATGCTGATGATTGTGCCATTACCGCTCAAGCAGGGAGCTTTGAGATGGTAGAACAGAAGCTCTCTGAAGATCTAGGTGCTCTCACTGCCTACGACAGGGAAAACCAGCTGATCCCTAACCCATCTAAAACACAGACATGTGCCTTTCATCTCAAGAACAGAGAAGCATCCTGAGCTCTGAGGATTATTACCTGGGAAGGAATCCCACGGGAGCATTGCAGCGCACACAAATACCTGGGAGTCACTCTGGACCGTGCTCTGACCTACAAGAAGCACTGCCTGAACATCAAGCAAAAAGTGGGCGCTAGAAACAATATCATACGAAAGCTGACTGGCACAACCTGGGGATCACAACCAGACACAGTGAAGACATCTGCCCTTGCGCTATGCTACTCTGCTGCTGAGTACGCATGCCCAGTGTGGAACACATCTCACCACGCTCAAACAGTGGATGTGGCTCTTAATGAGACATGCCGCATTATCACGGGGTGTCTGCGCCCTACACCACTGGAGAAATTACACTGCTTAGCCGGTATTGCACCACCTGACATCCTCGGGAAGTAGCAGCCAATAGTGAAAGGACCAAGGCAGAGACATCTCCAGCTCATCCCCTGTTTGGGTATCAGCCAGCACGTCAACACTTAAATCTAGAAATAGTTTTCTAAGATCTACAGAGACACTCGCTGGAACACCTCAGCAAGCGAGAGTCCAAAAGTGGCAGGCTCAAACCCAGCACCTCAACCAATGGCTGATACCAAACGAGAGACTCCCCCCTGGGCATACAGAAGATGGGGCAACTTGGAAGGCGCTGAACAGACTGCACTCTGGCTCCACGAGATGCAGAGCCAACCTTCGGAAATGGGGCTACAAAGTTGAATTCACGACATGCAAGTGCGGAGAAGAACAAACCACTGACCACCTGCTGCAATGCAACCTGAGTCCTGCTACACGATGCTCAAGGGAGGACCTTCTTGCAGAAACACCAGAGGCACTCCAAGTGGCCAGATACTGGTCAAAGGACATTTAATCAACTACCAACTTTGCACGCTTTGTGCTTTTTTTATCTGTCTTTTTTTTGTTTTGTTACGTTAGAAATGTAATACAATGGTCTCGTTGCCCCTGACACAATCAATAAAAATAAAGTCACTTTCTCATAGAAAGTGAGATTTTAACATTGTTGCAGTGCCAAATCTGAACCATGTTAGTTTTAATAATAATAATAATAATAATAATAATAATACCAACAACTTTATTTATACCCCACCACCATCTCCCCCCAATGGAGCCCCCGGTGGCGCAGTGAGTTAAACCCTTGTGCCGGCAGGACTGAAGACCGACAGGTCGCAGGGTCGAATCCGAGGAGAGGCGGATGAGCTCCCTCTATCAGCTCCAGCTCCTCATGCGGAGACATGAGAGAAGCCTCCCACAAGGATGATTAAAAACATCAAATCATCCCGGTGTCCCCTGGGCAACGTCCTTGCAGATGGCCAATTCTCTCACACCAGAAGCAACTTGTAGTTTTTTAGGTCGTTCCTGACACGACAAAAAAAAAAATCTCCCCCAATGTGAACTCGGGGCGGCTTACATGAGGCCAAGCCCAGACAACAGATTACAGCAAAATAAAACCGAAAACACAAGCAACAAGCAATAACATCATAATTAGATAAAAACATATGAATACATGAGCAATATAAGATTACAATAAACAGAATCACAGTGACAATGGGTGGGCCACATCTGCAGAATAAAGGTTTTCTTGCTATGCCAGAACGTGCAAGCAGGTGACAACCTGAGGCCCAGGTATCTATAACTCAACTTATCTGGAAGGGTCAAAACTTTTGGAATGAGCAGAAGAGACTCTCCTAGGATAACAGGTTCCTCTTTTATGGAGGATAATGTCCAAAAAGATACAGGAGGCAGATTATTTAAGAATGTGGGATACAGAATCAGGAATTGGGTTGTTGTAGGTTTTTCCGGGCTCTATGGCCATGTTCTAGAGGCATTCTCTCCTGACGTTTCGCCTGCATCTATGGCAAGCATCCTCAGAGGTAGTGAGGGCTGTTGGAACTAGGACAAAAGGGTTTATATATCTGTGGAATGACCAGGGTGGGACAAAGGACTCTTGTCTGTTGGAGCTAGGTGTGAATGTTTCAACTGACCACCTTGATTAGCATTTGATGGCCTGGCAGTGCCTGGGGCAATCTTTTGTTGAGAGGTGATTAGATGTCCTTGAGGATGCTTGCACCATGGATTGTCCATGCCTACTAATCACCTCTCAACAAAAGATTGCCCCAGGCACTGCCAGGCCATCAAATGCTAATCAAGATGGTTAGTTGAAACATTCACACCTAGCTCCAGCAGACAAGAGTCCTTTGTCCCACCCTGGTCATTCCACAGATATATAAACCCCTTTTCCTACTTCCAACAGACCTCACTAGCTCTGAGCATGCTTGCCATAGATGCAGGCGAAACATCAGGAGAAAATGCCTCTAGAACATGGCCATATAACCCGAAAAAACCTACAACAACCCAATGATTCCGGCCATGAAAGCTTTCGACAATACATAGAATCAGGAATGTTGCTGTAAGTTAGGCACTAAACAACTGATTCCATATTCTCTCCTTCATGGCAGTTATGACTCATAAGAAAGTGAATAACTGGCTCTGAATACACAGGTTGTGGTTCCATTGCTCTGCAGAGTCTACCGTATACCATGCAGATGTGGACAAGTCTACACAGGGACCACTAAATGCAGCATTGCCCAAACATGAATCAAGGAACACGGAAGGCACTGCAGAGTAATTCAACCAGAGAAGTCAGCCAGAGAAGATCACCTGATGAACCAAGCTGGACACAGCATATGAGGGTTGAATGAAAAGTAATGCCTCCACCTTCTTTACTTGGGTTTGGATGGGAATATTTTAATAAATGAAATGCAGAAATAATCCTTAGAATCTGCTCGTTAACTACCACCATTCACTTTCCCACATAATCACCAGACAATCTGGTACATTTCTGTCAACAATGAACAGGTTTTCTGAAGCTGTCACGGAAGGAGTCGACACTCTGTTTCCGCAACCCATCGTGCAAGGATCTTCCGATAGCCAAGCAAAGCAATAATGTGACCCACGCATTCTTGTGAAATGTTGATTATGCTTGAAATTTCTCTCTGAGTGATATGACAATCGTCCTGAATCAATCTGTCAACCTTTTGCTTGTGGAACTCAATGGTTGCTGTCACAGGATGTCCAACTCTTTGTCACGCAAGTCAGATGTTCCCACCTCAACATCTTTAAACTTACTTGCCCAATGATGCACAGTACTCACATCAACACAATCACCATAAACAGCTTGCATTCTCTGATGAATCTCCTTTGGGGTGACACCTTCTGCTGTCAAGAATTCAATGACTGCATGTTGCTTAAGTCACATTGACCGACCATCTGCTCAGGGTTCCATACTTCACACTTTAACAACACAACCATTCAATGCTAAGGCTTCCTGCCAAAATGGAACTGTAGAGGAGAGTCTACTGAACAAGCCAGTACCTACCGCAGAGCAGTACTGCATCTGTTGAGGAGTTACGAAGGTGGAGGCATTACTTTTCATTCAACCCTCATATATCTAAGAATAATAATAATAATAATAATAATAATAATAATAATAATAATAATGTATTCTAATACTAATAATAGATACATAGCTACCTTGTGGAGGGACAAAGCAAGGTATAAATAAATATAATAATAATAATAATAATAATAATCATCATCATCATCATCATCACCACCATTATCCATGGATCATCTCCTTACACCATCTGTTGAGGAGTTATGAAGGTGGAGGCATTACTTTTCATTCAGCCCTCATATTATTGGAGAACACAGAAATGCTGGACCACTCACAACTACCATGCCAGGCTACACAGAGAAGCCACTAAAATCCACAAGCATGTGGACAATTTAAACAGAAAGGAAGAAACCCTGGAAAAGAACAAAATCGGGCAAAAAATGCTCTAAAATCAGGACAGTAAATAAAGAACAACATTCAGAAAACAGGGAAATTCCAGACAAGAAACCATCAGGGCCAGCTAATACCTCCCAGCAAAGGATTCCCCCTGGCAAAAGCAACCAGGCTTTGAAACCGCAAGGCCATTTGTTACGAAATATAAGGGGTCTCTTATTGCACCTGACGGGGGGGAAACCTTTCTTTTCAATCCCACCGCTGCCACCAATATAAAAGAATATACGAGGGAATTACAGGTGATGAGAGAGAACGGTGTGTGTGTAATGGTAGGTTTGCTGCCACCACCCCAAATGACAGTTTGAGGAATTGTCTTGTTGTACTAGAGCCGTGATGGTGAACCAATGACACGCGTGTCAGCAGTGACACACATGGCTATTTTTGATGACACACAGACACATGCGGCTGCATACTGCAAAGTACACCTTATAAGAGCCAATCTAATTCCATCCTTAAATTTGTAAAAGGTTCTACAAATTTAACATCTGCATGTTTGAGCATTGTTCACTCCATAACTCAGCATTATACATTTTTCTTATTTAAACTATAAATATTGCAAAATTATGGGTTTTTTCTCTCGAAGTGACACTCTACCCAAGTTATGCTCAGGTTTTTGGCAAATTTTGACACACCAAGCTCAAAAGATTGCCCATCACTGTACTAGAGGTAAAATGTCCCTATACACCGGCCCTTCCTTTTGGCTCCCTTTCGGTGACTGAACTGTAGAGATGGGGAGGCTGACTGGATCTAACCTTATATGATGGAACAAGGCTGAGGCAGATTAAGAGTAAACTAGAGAACAGGTTTATTGAAGTATTTGAAGCAAACGACTGACTACTGAGAGGTACATACGCGTAGTTTGTTTCTGAAGCACAGACTTATTAAGCAAATGGTTTCTTTAGAAGGAGTAACTTTTCCTTTACGTGAGCTACTTTCCTCACACTATCCTGTCATATGTAACAGTGCGTTTCTTTGGCCAGCCGCCCCTGGCTGCCTTCCAGAGTATCTAGGTTTCCCCTGGACTACTCTGAACTTTAGGGAAATAAACCCATTTGTATTCTGTCCCAATACAAGTAAACAAGCCTTCACTTTGACTGCCCTAGTCAAACTATACTTGCTCTTTAATTATTCCCTAACAGGCTAATTCCTAGCTCACTAAGAAACTCTCTTCTCCCTGTCTGAAATCCTAATCCTTTCTCTGCTAGATCAAATCCTTTTTTTCCTTCTGTCAGAAATGACAGCCTCTTACACTCTCCTTCAACTCCTCCCCTTAGGGTCTGAACCAATCAGGAGTTATCTGACTCATCCCCTTGCCTCTCTGCCGATACCATCATGTCTGCCATCCTGAACTGCCTTCCCAACATGGAGGCTAGCTCACTGACTTCCAGGCTGCGGCCTACGAAGCAAAGGTATTACACCATTCAGTGCTAATCAAGGTGGTCAATTGCGACATTCACACTTGCCTCCAAAAGACAAGAGTTCTTTCTCCCTCCCTGGACATTCCACAGATATAAAAATCTTTCTTGCCTAGTTTCCAACAGACCTCACAACCTCTGAGGATGCTTGCCACAGATGTGGGCAAAATGTCAGGAGAGAATGCTTCTGGAACATGGCCATACAGCCCAGAAAACTCACAACAACCCAGATAATCTGGATTCAGAAACCGGATTATATGGCAGCGTAGATGGGGCCTCACTGAAATGACGGGGAAGGAAAAGATGAAGACATTCAAGACAATAGTACAGTTTGATTCAGTTAAGGAAGCCACTCTCCTGAGTTTGCAAGTTCTGAGCGGAAATGCTGATGAATAGAGATCATGAAAGCCTCTCCTGTGTAAAAGCGTTGTAGGGCTTAAACCAGCGAGACAGCAAACAACAGCAACAACAACAATCGTAACACTTCTCCTCTTACTGAAGGCATTGTGTTAATCAAATATTCGGGTGAACCAAATCTCACTTAATCTTTTAAGCTGTTTTAACTTGTTGTCATGTTTAATATGTCTTTATCTGACTTGAGCGGTTTCATTATTTTAATTTGGAATTGTTTAAAAACCAGCCATTGTTTTATCCGTACAAGCCTCCGAAATCCCATGGTAAAGAGTGGGATATTAACAGTTTTGAAATAAATAAATAAATAAACGCAATTACATGTGAGATTCTTTTCACAATAACATTGATTTAAATGGGAGTCATTAATTATAGGACAACATGTTTATAGTGAAAGGATCCAATTGTTCTGTATTTTTACTGAAAATTGCTGTGGGTTCTATTTATTTAAGAGGGATCAATTCTTCTCTGTTTATTCTGCCTGAAGATGTAAACAAGAGGCTTGAAATTGTAGGCTTTCTAAACCCTTTCCCATAATTGACTAATGAATGCAGGATAAATGAGACTCGAAGTTTGGCTGGCTTGAGTTGCAAATGCTTCACTAAAAGACAGGGAGTGCCAGTTATTTCTGACCAGGAAAAGTCGTCTTTATGGAAATAGCCACCACCAGATCCTTCTGATCTAAATAAAGATTATTCAGCCAAGTATCTACAACAGTATTTCTCAATCTTCCGAATGCCATGACCCCTTAATACAGTTCCTAATGTTGTGGTGACCCCCAACCATAAAATTACTTTCATTGCTACTTCATAACTGCAGTTTTGCTCCTGTTATGAATCGCAATGTAAATATCTGATGTGCAGGGTGTATTTTCATTCACTGGACCAAATTTGGCACAAATACTGTGCTGTCACGCGCTGGGCCTGTGCAAGAGACTCTAGACAGGACGTATATTCTCAGTGCTCAACGGGACGCCGGTAACCCCACCAGTGATAGAATTGGGCCAAACGTCCCACACAGAACCCCCATGCCTTGATGGGACTCGCTGGCACTAGCCTCCCTCCAGCCTTGCATGCTCTCCCTTGCCCCACACATGCGCACCACACTGCTACGCGATGAGCACGCCTGCTCTCCCCTTTCCACTTGCAGTCTCAGAAACTGCCCTCCCCTTGGCTGAGAGGCCAGCCAATCACAGCAGAGGAGGGCTTTTGATGGGAGGATTTGCCATCAGTTTCCAAAAGGGAAGAGACGGACAGGTGGAGAGGTCTTATTTATTTATTATTTATTTACTTACTTTATTTGTATGCTGCTCTTCTCAGCCCTGAGGCAACTCAGAGCGGTTTACAACAGTTTAGGTATACACAATACAAAATCATTAAGCATTTAAAAGCAATAGCATCACAAATCATTAAACATCAATATCAATACATCGCTACATCAATGTAACAAATCCATCAGGTCTCATCCATGAAATCAGAATCCAAACTCGTTATCCGATATTCCGTGTTCCGATAGTCAGTCAATCAATCACACTGCTTAGTCGAATGCCTGTTCAAACAGCCAGGTCTTTACTTTCCTCCGGAATGCCAGCAAGGAGGGGGCCGATCTAATATCTGCGGGAAGGGCGTTCCACAGCCGAGGGGCCACCACTGAGAAGGCCCTGTCTCTCATCCCCGCCAGGCGTGCTTGTGAAGCCAGCGGGATCGAGAGTAGGGCCTCCCCAGATGATCTTAGTGTCCTAGCCGGTTCATAGGAGGAGACGCGTTCGGACAGGTAGGTTGGGCCAGAACCGTTTAGGGCTTTAAAGGTTAAAGCTAGCACTTTGAATTGTGCCTGGTAGCAAATTGGCAGCCAGTGGAGCTGGCGCAGCAGTGGAGTGGTGTGCTCCCTGAGCGCCGCTCCTGTTAGCATCCTGGCTGCCGATCGTTGGACCATTTGAAGCTTCCGAGCAGTCTTCAGAGGCAACCCCACGTAGAGAGTGTTGCAGTAGTCTAAACAGGATGTGACTAGAGCGTGGACTACCGTGGCCAAGTCAGACTTCCCAAGGTACGGGCACAGCTGGCGCACAAGCTTTAGCTATGCAAATGCTCCCCTGGTCACCGCTGAAACCTGGGGTTCCAGGCTCAGCGATGAGTCCAAGATCACACCCAAGCTGCGAACCTGCGTCTTCAGGGGGAGTATGACCCCGTCCAACACAGGCTGTAACCCTATATATACCCTTCAGTCTTCTCTGCCAAAGGGGTTCCTAAGACCCTCATAAATGTATGTTTTCTGATAGTCTTTCGTGACCCTTCTGAAACCCCCTCACAACCTCCCAAGGATCCCGACCCCTAGGTTAAGAAACACTGATCTACAATGTCATAGTTGGAGGAAAGGTGTCCAAGCTGTTGGTGCCATTCCAGCTTCATTTGTTTTCAAGTAATGCAGATTATGGAGATCTCATCTAATTTTAGTCATTACAATACACAATAACAACAATGCTACCAGGAACAAAAACAATGAAAAGAAAGCCAGGCAAACAAAGGACAAAACACAGCAACAGTATCAAAGCAGCAAGCTGCATAAACATTGCCTTTGAGCTTAGCTCTATCAAACAACGTAATTATGCATTATCCCTTTAATTGCTTACGTTGCATTAACAAGCAGAAGCCCAAAATGTTTACTGATGTGATGGTGGACCACATAATGATTCCTGTTCAGCTGATAATGTCATGGAGACCAAACTGCAGCTAATTTATAACCTACAAGGAGACTGAACCCATTCAAAGATGTTCTAATCTTTTAGATTGCTTCGATGTGTGCATTTGCAGAGTCTTGGTAAAGAAACTATCCCAGTCTCCTGGACACTTTGTGCCAGTCATTGAATTGGGAGTAGATTGGTGGAATCAAGATGTTAAAGGTATGCTATGACGATACCTTTAGAAAAGACAACTGGGAAGAGGTCCTCTCTTTCTAGGAAACTTGGTCCCAAACTATTTTGCTGAGTAGTAGACTTGTGCGCTGAACTATTTTCCTTTGTTTCAACAGTTATTTTGTTATTTCTGTTACTTTTGGGAGCACGTAACGGAGAAGGCCCCTCCTGGCACGGAAATCAGCTCGACACGAAAGCAAATGGGAGTGGGTCCCGGCTCCTTGTGTGATTTTCGGCATCACAGTTCAATCTTTTTTATTAATCCCCCATCAAGCAAGAGGTCATTGATCTTCCTTACCTGGAAAAGGGAAGCCTTCAAAGACCTGAGTTGCCTGAGGGCTGAGAAGGGCGGTATAGAAATACAGTAAATAAAACAAACAAACAAATTTAAAGGCCTTGGAGAGTGTATGCATGGCTGCTTCAGCTGGCATGAACTGCACTTTCCTCTAGAGTAAGAAACATCTTGTCTCCTTTAAATGCCTTGGAAAGCATGTGTAGGCCCAGAAGATGAAGTATGGGGTGCCTGCCTGCAGCCGAGCACCTCTCCGTCTCCTCTAGAATAGAACAGATAAGAAGAAGCCTCCTTAAAGCACATGCTTGCCTGCAGCCAAGCATCTCTCCCCTAGAGTAGAATTCCTAAAATGACTGGAAGGGGAGCCTGGGAAGCTACCTCCCCCAATAATGGGATGATAGAAAATGGATCTTTCAGCATCCCAGAGCAAAATCGAGCATCTGTCCTCCTGATTTTGAGAGGCCCCCAAAAATGGATCGGGCCCCCACCAAAAACCAGGACAGGAAATGCGTCTAGGTTTCCCCCGAAAGCACAACCCTATTGAGTAGTCCATCATCTCTTGGCTTCTCAACATGGATTGGGAAGACCTTGGAAGTAACTACCTAAAAGGAAGTAGATTGCTATTATTGATAACTATGATCAAGTCAGCTTTGACTTATGGTGTCACAATGCCAGGGCTCTGCCTTTACAGAGGCAGAGATGAACCAAACAAAAACCCAGTTTGTGTTAAACAATTTAATTAAAACGGCACTTTTTCTGACTGTTTTAATAGTCCAAAATATAAAACATAAAAATAGTACTCAGCCACAGTATAAGCAAAAACGGATAGCAAAAGCTACACTATAGTCAAAGGGTCCAGTCCAGTGGTCAAATGCCAAGAATCCAATAAACAAAGTCCAGGGATCAGGAGTCTATTCCGTAGTCAAAAGCCAGACCAGAGGTTCAAGGTTCCAAGAGTACAGGAGATAGGCCAGGATACCAAAAATTGACAAACCTGGGGGGAAACCAGTAGCATCTACCACCAAAATAAAACAAATACTTTTCTCCCAAAGATCAGTCTCAAGGCTAGCTCCTTATATCCAGAAACACCCAGTTGCAACCCATCTCTTGCATACCTCCACCTTTAATTGTTTTCACCCATGAACTCTTACTTACAGATTACTCAACCCTTTAGAAATAAGACTTACATTAACCCTTCCATCACCAAACACCATCAACAGCAGAACATAATACATGACATACGGCAACCCTATGAATGAAAAACTTCCAAGTTATTCTATTAGCAACTGCCCTGTTTAACTTGATTAAACCTATCATCTGGAATAGACACCCCCAGATCCTTCGGATCTAAATAAAGATCATTCAGCCAAGTATCTACAGCAGTGTTTCTCAACCTTCCTAATGCCCCTTAATACAGTTCCTCATTTTGTGGTGACCCCCAACCATAAAACTATTTTCGTTGCTACTTCATAACTGTCATTTTGCTACTGTTATGGAATTGTAAAGTAAATATCTGATATGCAGGATGCATTTTCATTCACTGGACCAAATTTGGCACATACCCAATATGCCCAAATCTGAATACTGGTGGGGTTGGAGGGAGCCTGTTTTTATCATTTGGGAATTGTAGTTGCTGGAATTTATAATTAACCTACAATCAAAGAGCATTCTGAACTCTATCAATGATGGAATTGAACCAAACTTGGCACAGAACTCCCATGGCCAAGAGAAAATACAGAAAGGGTTTGGTGGACATTGACCTTGAGTTTTGGAGTTATAGTTCCTCTACATCCAGAGAACCCTGTGGACTCAGACAATGATGGATCTGGACCAAATTGGCACAAATACTCAATATGCCCAAATGTGAACACAGGTGGAGTTTAGGGAAACTACACCTTGAAATTTGGAAATTGTAATTGCTGGGATTTATAGTTCACCTACAATCAAAGAGCATTCTGAACTCCACCAATGATGAAATTGAACCAAACTTGGCACAGAACTCCCATGACCAACAGAAAATACAGAAAGGGTTTGGTGGACATTGACCTTGAATTTTGGTGTTGTAGTTCACCTACATCCAGAGAGCACTGTGGACTCAGACAATGATTGATCTAGACCAAACTTGGCACGAATACTCAATATGCCCAAATATGAACACTGGTGGAGTTTGGAGAAAATAGACCTTGACATTTGGGAGTTGTATTTGCTGTGATTTGGGATTTATAGTGCACCTACAACCAAAGAGCATTCTGAACCTCATCAATAATAGAATTGGACCAAACTTCCCACACAGAACCCCCATTACCAACAGAAAATACAATTTTCTGGTGGTCTTTGGTGACCCCTTGGACACCCCCTCACAATCCCTCAGGGGTCCTGACCCCCAGGTTGAGAAACACTGATTTAGAAACACAGAAACATATCTTCAGCTGTTCCTGTTAGGAAACGTCTGCCATGCTTCACATGTCAATCCTACCCATCATGCTATAATCCAAGGCCAGTATCTCAATATATAGTAAAACTGTGATCAAGTTGAGATTCAAGACATTCATTCTATTAACCAAATGCAAAGAGAGAAATGAGTATGTATTATTCAGAGACTGCCTATGTTAACATGGTTAGTTCTTTTTTTTCTTTTTAGAAGAAGTGACAAGTCGATGGAAAGTAAGAAACCACCGCAAAAGGCGCAGCAGCCATTAAGGTTAACCAAGGCCTGATTGCCATTTCTGCACAGAAGAGAGGCCTTTCAGAAGATGTCCAATCCGAAAACTCATTGCTACCTTGCCTCCTACCTGGCATTATGCATGCAAGGGGTAGGGGGAAACCCTAGAGTCTCACCCATTAGCAATCAGCCCTTTGTGTTCTGCAAACAGTTGATAACATTCCAGAAAAACATTAAAAAATGGAAATATTCATCCAGTCCTCCATTCCAGCAATCAGGCCGAGGCTGGTGAAGGCGGAGAGGAAATTGAGGGAAGGGTTGCTGAGACAACCTATTGGCAAATGCCCATCTGTGAAATCAATCAAAGAAGCACAACTGCCCCTTCTTCCCACCCAGCTCTCATTTTCACCACCACACCTTGAATATTTCCAATAACAATTGTTGTGACGTCTCTATGAGTGTTTTTTTTTTCATTCCTGCAACATGCTGTAGTCTTGCAAATCCACTCTCATTGGCTGATGAATATGCGAAAACACAGGATCTATATAAATAAAAATGTAATGTTCGTATGTGGGATTAACATAACTCAAAAGCCACTGGACAAATTGACACCAAATTTGGATAGAATACGCCTAACAACCCAATGAGTGACTATCACTCAAAAAATTGATTTTTTCATTTGGGAGTTGTAGTTGCAGGGATTTATAGTTCACCTACAATCAAAAAGCATTCTGAACTCCACCAGCTATGGAATTGAACCAAACGTGACACGCAGGACTCCCATGACGAACAGAAAATATTAGAAGGGTTTGGTAGGCATTGACCTTGAGTTTGGGAGTTGTAGTTCACCTACATCCAGAGAGCATTGTGGGCTCAAACAATGATGGATCTGGACCAAACTTGGCATGAATATTCAATATGCCCAAATGTGAACACTGGTGGAGTTTGGGGAAATAGACCCTGGCATTTGGGACTTGTAGTTACTGGGATTTATAGTTCACCTACGATCAAAGAGCATTCTGAACCCCACCAATGACAGAATTGGGCAAACGTCCCACACAGAACCCCCACAACCAACAGAAAATACGTAAAGCCATCCAGTTCAACTCCCTTCACCAGGGCAAGAAAATGTAATCAAAGCCCTCCTGATAGCCATCCAGCCATAGATATAGATAGATATATATGATTCACACACAGAGAGATATAGTATCAAAGGACAATGATATGTTGCATGTTCCAGAGTAAGCAACCCAGACACTCTCCACATCAACACTGACAAAGAAACCACAAGAAATACTGTTTACCCACAAGCAGAAAGACATTACATATATTAGAAATCAACACTTTCTCATTACTTTATTTTCCAGATCATCAGACTGGGCCACAGCAATGCCTGGCAGGGGACGGCTAGTTCTAAATAAAATCAAGGTCCAGTTCAAGCTACCAGTGTTCCTTTTTAGAGCTCAGAGAGGCCATATCTCCAGACCAACAGTGGACATTTTCCACAACACTGCTTGTCTCCAGCTCTGTCCTATTTCTTAGCAACCTCCTCTATCAACTGCTGTAGCTTCAGTCAGGAAAGCAGGCAGTCTCTCTCTCTCTTCCCTTAATTCCACTGTTTGTTTTATTCAGACCCAGTTGGAGAGATTGGATACTGACTCTGGCTTTATGAGTCATTCCAAACCTAGGGCAGCAGGAAAGCCGTTCTTTATTTTAGCAAATAATTTCGAGGGAAGAACGGGGGACAAAACAGTAACATTGCCCACTAGCATCACAGTTGGCATGAATAGTTTTGCAGTGTCTTAATAAAATATTGCCATAGCTTTACAGACTGTACTCTTGTACCACTTCAGGGGAAAGGAAACACCATTGCCTCTCTATTCGGTCATTACTCTACCTTAAGCAGCCATTCTTCCAAGTCCTCTTCATACTATGCACCTATCCTGTGGTGTTAGGCTGTGATGTTATCAACAGGATTCAGATAGTCCATCTAGTTTTCTTAAAAACCTCAGGCATCAACTCCGCTGGACCAGCCACATTGTCCAGATGCCCGTCCACTGTCTCTCAAAGCACTTACTCTACTCTGAACTCAAGAACAGAAAACGTTGGTGGACAGGAAAAGAAATTTAAAGGTGGGCTCGAAGCCAACCTTAAAAACTCTGGCACAGACACTGAGAACTGGGAAGCCCTGGCCCTTGAGCGCTCCAGCTGGAGGTCAGCTGTGACCAGCAGTGCTGTAGAATTTGAAGAGGTCAAAAGAGAGAAACATTCCAAGAGGAAGGTGTGTCAAGCCAACCCCAACCAGGACCACCTTCCACCTGGAAACCAATGCCCTCAAGGTGGGAGAACATGCAGGTCAAGACTAGGGCTCCACAGTTACCTACGGACCCACCAGTACACTGATCTTGGAAGACTATCCTACTCGGACAATGAGCGATCTCCTAATTCCAAAAAAATAAAAATAATAATTGTCCAAAAAAAGAGCCATGGACACACATGTGACTAAACAGAAGCACAATTGGAAAGCAATTACAATTAGAACTCTCTGCAACCATTCCTTCATTCTGATCTTTATGACATGAAACAGAGATTGAATTTATAGTTAGGTAGAGAGAGAGATCAGAAATCTGTTTGTGTGTACATTGAGAGGTATGCATCAGCACATATAAGATCCAGCACATCTCTCTCTTTTTTTTTTTGTCATGTCAGGAGTGACTCCTGGCGTGAGAGAATTGGCCGTCTGCAAGGACGTTGCCCAGGGGACACCTGGATGATTTGGTGTTTTTATCATCCTTGTGGGAGGCTTCTCTCATGTCCCCACATGAGGAGCTGGAGCTGATAGAGGGAGCTCATCCGCCTCTCCCCGGATTCGAACTTGCGACCTGTCGATCTTCAGTCCTGCCGGCACAGGGGTTTAACCCACTGTGCCACCGGGGGCTCCAGCAACAGGCACAGTTGGCACACAAGTAATTGTGCAAGGGTCCTCCTGGCCACCACCAACACCTGGACTTCCAGGTTCAGTGTCGAGCCCAGGAGGACTTTCAAACTGTGGACCTGTGTCTTCAGGGGGAGTGTGACCCCACCCAGCACAGGCTGGTGTGTGTGTGTATCTCACTGTTTTTCACAATTCATTTCTGGCAGTCACTCTATGCTCTGAGCAGTGTGCTATTGCTTGTTTTCTTGCGCAAAGGCTCTGGTGGTACAAAAATGCTTCTGTTGCCATGACTCTCAAACCCAACAGAATTTCCTTGCACTCCTCCAACTCATTCCATTCTCATGATGACCCATAGAAAAGTAGCGTGCAACAGATGCCTGTCATATCTAGCCAAGGCACCCCCACTTTCTTTAACTGATGAAACATTTGGTGGCTAACCTTCAGAGGGAGGAAAATGTTCCTGGGCAGAGTTTCAAGAGAGGCCAATATTTATTGCAATCAGCTCAGTGGCTCGCTGGTCATTGAACTCACAGCTTGAGTAAATGAGGTTTGTGTCAGAAGGGAGGACATCCTCAAATAATCTGCTTAAGGAAAACATCCAAAAAGCACAGCTTCTGCTTGGGAGAATTTAACTCCTTCACCACACGGTTGCTTTCTAGTCATAGAGAAATTGTCCTGGTTCCTTCAACATTCTTCTGGAGTCTTGCTCAAATGGGAAAACCCCAAATTTCCTTCCTACTCTCCTCATATCTTTGGCGTATCCCTCAAAAATAAATATTTTGCTATAACATACTTTCAGAGAGAGAGAGAGAGAGAATTAGGAAAGGAAGTCATAAAGGATGTTACTTCTCTCTGTGGTTCTGGAAACTGGACTGACAGGAAGAGAAACATCACATTTGAAATGTGGTGCTGAAAGAAAGTTGGACTGCCCCAAAATTATACATAATATGCCCTGGGTGAAGGCTGTAGAGTCCCTTTGGGAAGAGGGGGCGGGATATAAATACTGTTTATTATTATGATGATGATGATTATTATTTGATGCACAACAAGATAAGTACACAGCAAACATGATCAATGTGGTGGCTTTTGTATTGGATCACAAATCAGGCACTTCCCAAGTGTCTCGGACTATGTGATGCATCAGCAAATAATGCATGCATATCCAACTAGCCCTCGATGGCATAGTGGGTTAAACTGCTGAGCTGCGGAGCTTGTTGACCAAAAAGTCACAGGTTCAAATCCGGGGAGCGGTGTGAGCTTCTGCTGCCAGCCCCAGCTTCTGCCAATCTAGCAGTTCGAAAACATGCAAATTGAGTAGATCAATAGGTACCGCTCTGGTGGGAAGGTAATGGTGCTCCATGCAGTCATGCTGGCCACATGACCTTGGAGGTGTCTACAGACAACATCGGCTCTTTGGCTTAGAAAGGGAGATGAGCACCACACCTCAGAGTCAGACACGACTGGACTTAATGTCAGGGGAAAACTTTTACCTTTACCTATCCAAGTAAGGTGGCCTTTTGCACCTGACAGATGGTAATTTTGTCAGCACCAATTGTTTTCAAGAGCTGGCCAAGGTCTTCAGGCATGGCACCCAGTGTGCCTATCACCACTGGGACCACCTTTACTGGTTTGTGCCAGAGTCTTTGCAGTTCAATCTTTAAATCCTTGTATCATGTCAGCCTTTCCTGTTGCTTCTCGTCAATCCTCCTGTCACCTGGGACTGCAATATTGACAATCCATACTTGTTTTTTTCCCACAGTTGTGAGGTCAGGAATATTGTGCTCCAAAATTCTGTCAGCCTGAATTTGGAAGTCCATTTGATATGTTCAATTTTTGCAACTTTCTCAGGTTTGTGATCCCACTAGTTCTTCTTCACAGGCAGATGGTATTTGCGGTATAGGTTTCTGTGAGATACAGTATTATGCTTCTGCTTATAGTCCGTCTGTGCAATCTCCTTGCAGCAGCTGAGTATGTGAGCCATTGTTTTGTCTACTTCCTTGCAGAGTCTATACTTAGAATCTGTAGTTGACTTTTCAATTCTGCTGCTGCTGCTGTTGTTGTTGTTGTTGTTTCCTTTCACATGACTGAAATACCCGACTTTTTACTTCCAAAGATTTTAGTATTATGAGTTGACTTTTCAATTCTACCGTTGTTGTTGTTGTTGTTGTTGTTGTTGTTGTTTTTGTTGTTGTTTCCTTTCACATGACTGAAATACCCGACTTTTTACTTCCAAAGGTTTTAGTATTATGAGAAAATAAAGTAATCAATGAATAATGTTTTATGCTTTGATGTTCTTTTTATTATAATTTTCCCCCTAGAGCCAAAACACTAAAACATTTGGATGCTCTTTCCTACATACTAAAGCTATAAAGCCAACTCTTTCCATCCCTCTCCCATACTATTGCACCACAATGAGAGCCCTGTTCTGCCTTCTGCTTTGCTGCAACCATTTTCAGTGCAACTACTGGCCTTTCAATGATTTAAAAGCCAGGAGAATGTTTGTTCTTTTCAGTGAGAGAATTATTAGAAAAACCTAACTGACCTTCAGGGAGGTTATTAGCCGTTCACATTCTGCCTCAGCTGCTGGAATGTATGGAGCACTATGGTGCCCTAATGTTCAGAAACATGAAATAATGTTAATGATGAACTGTGGGCAGGCAGATCCAAAAGATATAGAGCGGCACAGTGGACAAGGAGGTAGACTCGGATGGAGGAGATTTATGAGCATCAGGCAGACAAGCTGGCACTGCAGGGTTGCTGCACTGCATGGCTTGACCCCGTACGCATTCTGCTGCCAGTCTGCTTTCCATCTATGATTCTCCTGTCGAGAGATTCTTCCTTTTTTCATGTCAGGAGCAACTTGAGAAACTGCAGGTAGATGGTATTTGCGGCACGTTCCAATGGATCATCTGAGCAATGGTATTATGCCTCTGCTTGTAGTCCATCTGCCCACTCTTCTTGCATCTGCATCCATCTGCTTCCTTGCAGAGTCTACACTTGGAATCTGTAGTTGACTTTCCAAACATGACTTTGAGGGCATTTGTTCTAATGGCTGGTTATTGGGTTGCAAGAATCAGGCTGTCGGTCTCCTCTTTCAAGGTTCCATTTGTGAGCCACATCTATGTCTTTTCCTTGTCAATTTTGCTCTCAATTTTTTTCCCCCAGGAACTGTCCATGGTGAGCCTTCTTTTGCCAGTTGTCGCTTCTGCTCTGCATTTTATTTTTACGGCATTCACTCTTTGTCTTTGGCAGGTTTCTACTATTGACTTCTGTATCTCTCTTTCACTTTATGGACCTTCACTGTTGGCTGAAGCATGAAAGTATCAGGGACATGTCACGCAGTCACAACACCATCCATCACTCCTTCGCTGCCATGACAAGTGGGACTCACCTTCTTAAGAGTAGATTTTCTATTTGTCAGCCCCTGTAACTTGTTTCATGGTAGCTCTGTTTGTAACTCACACATTCATGCTCTGAACTGTTTATATAGCTTTGGGAAAAGAAGAGAGAGGGAAAAACCCAAACAAGGAGCGTACAAATAGCATTTCACAGACAGATTAAACTCTATTCTCCTTAATAAGAGTCTTGCTTTCCAACCAAGGATCACCAAGAATTGATTCATGCAACAATCTGGGCTACAGCTGTCACTGGAGGGAAGGGCTCCTGTGCTGGTACGGCTGTATCAAGAGCTCCAACTTCATATCTTCCTATTGAGTGTTTGCATATATTCCAAGGTTCCATGCATTGGCAAAAGGTGACTTCCCTTGGTTTGCAGGCATAGGGCTAGCCACCTGTCTATCATTGTTAAGTTTGGATCCGCCCCTTCTCCCAGGGAGATGGGAAGGGAAGAGGGGGCCATTTTTAGTTAGTCTTAGTGAGGAAAGCTAAGTTAGAGGACATGGACAAGCTTCACCTGCAGAAAAACTTCATTTCTCAAGACATTCCAGGGGAAAATTCCCAAAGCTCTGGCTGGGAGCTCGCAGCCTCTCCGCCTTACAGCATCAATCTTTAAATCCTTGTATCATGTCAGCCTTTCCTGTTGCTTCTCATCAGCCCTAAAGTCTTAAAGAAATTCCAGAGGGAAAACATCTTCACAGACCCGAATAACTCCAGCTGGAGAATCTGCAAGCTTTTGCTGGTAGGGCTACTCGGTGCCCCAGACACAGTTTGGAATCGGTAGTAGATCCCACACCAACAAAGCTTAGACAACAGTCAGCCTGGGAGAGGTTAAAAAAGGGTTTTCCTCTCAAAGTATAAGAACAGTTAATGAAGACTGTTGCCTGTCCCTTGTGGACAAGATTAAGGAAGCCACCAATTGATTTCATAGAATCATAGAATCATAGAATCCAAGAGTTGGAAGAGACCTCATGGGCCATCCAGTCCAACCCCCTGCCAAGAAGCAGGATATTGCATTCAAATCACCCCTGACAGATGGCCATCCAGCCTCTGTTTAAAAGCTTCCAAAGAAGGAGCCTCCACCACACTCCGGGGCAGAGAGTTCCACTGCTGAACGGCTCTCACAGTCAGGAAGTTCCTCATGTTCAGATGGAATCTCCTCTCTTGTAGTTTGAAGCCATTGTTCCGCCTAGTCTCCAGGGAAGCAGAAAACAAGCTTGCTCCCTCCTCCCTGTGGCTTCCTCTCACATATTTATACATAGCTATCATATCCCCTCTCAGCCTTCTCTTCTTCAGGCTAAACATGCCCAGCTCCTTAAGCCGCTCCTCATAGGGCTTGTTCTCCAGACCCTTGATCATTTTAGTCGCTCTCCTCTGGACACATTCCAGCTTGTCAATATCTCTCTTGAATTGTGGTGCCCAGAATTGGACACAATATTCCAGATGTGGTCTAACCAAAACAGAATAGAGGGGTAGCATTACTTCCCTAGATCTAGACACTATGCTCCTCTTGATGCAGGCCAAAATCCCATTGGCTTTTTTTGCCGCCACAAAGCCTTGAAGCGTTGGTTTGACTCATTGAAGATTGGAGAAATATCTGTTTAATTTGTTCAATAATAAAGGACTTTGTTTAACCTTTCAAGCCATCTAAAGACCATTTCTTCAGGAAAATCCTTGAGGGCCTCTCTTCAAGGCGCCCTGGCTTCCCGCTGGGCACAAGGCACACATCCTGTTTCAAAGGACAATTATTACAGGCCCAGTGCATGACAGAACAGCTCCAGTCTTTCAATGCTTAGGTAGTAGAGGCACAACTGACTGCAATGCAGCCATGACATGGAGCTCCTCTTGGTTGCACTTGGATGAAAGACCTCTCTACTTTGGGAGATCTATTTGCTCTCCTCCCTCCTAGCCATCTGCCTCTGAGTTCAAAAGACATCCCTCATTTGGCAGCGATTTTAGTAAACGGGTCCCTTGCTTATGCGGTCTTATCAGCTGTGTCTGGTTTTGGTTTTATCGGCTTAACATGCTGCTTGTAAGGCAAAGCACCCTGAGCACTGTGTTCACATTTGAAGGGCAGGATATTAATTATCATAAACAAACAAATACAGAGCGTCTCAAGCAGGGAACCATTTAATTTCCCTCTAAGAAATATTTTATTTGCTTCTTTGCTAGGTTTATATAGTCCCTTAGAGCAGAAGCACACAAAGCTGTTTACACTTTACAATAATAGCTTACAAGCAAACAGATACAGGCAAGAAATGTGAGGGTGGGGGAGTGGTGAGGGGAACAGGCAAAGCAGTCTACGTTGAAGGCACATGGTGCAAAGAGGAAGGGGAAGAAGGCTGGCCAGCGTCTTCCGCTGTATAGGAACCTGCCCAAGTTTTGCGATCTTCTGGGGATTCCTTTCTATCAGTCCCTCCCACCATCACAGGTACATATCATGAATCATAGAATCAAAGAGTTGGAAGAGACCTCATGGGCCATCCAGTCCAACCCCATTCTGCCAAGAAGCAGGAATATTGCATTCAAATCACCCCTGACAGATGGCCATCCAGCCTCTGTTTCGAAGCTTCCAAAGAAGGAGCCTCCACCACACTCCGGGGCAGAGAGTTCCACTGCTGAACGGCTCTCACAGTCAGAGAACAAAAATCCAAGAGTTGGAAGAGACCTCCTGGGCTATCATCCAGTCCAACCCCATTCTGCCAAGAAGCAGGAATATTGCATTCAAAGCACCCCTGACAGATGGCCATCCAGCCTCTGTTTAAAAGCCTCCAAAGAAGGAGCCTCCACCACACTCCGGGGCAGAGAGTTCCACTGCTGAACAGCTCTCACAGTCAGGAAGTTCTTCCTAATGTTCAGATGGAATCTCCTTTCTTGTAGTTTGAAGCCATTGTTCCGTCCTAGTCTCCAGGGAAGCAGAAAACAAGCTTGCTCCCTCCTCCCTGTGGCTTCCTCTCACATATTTATACATGGCCCTCATCATATCTCCTCTCAGCCTTCTCTTCTTCAGGCTAAACATGCCCAGCTCCTTAAGCCGCTCCTCATAGGGCTTGTTCTCCAGACCCTTGATCCTTTGAGTCGCCCTCCTCTGGACACATTCCAGCTGGTCAATATCTCTCTTGAATTGTGGTGCCCAGAATTGGACACAATATTCCAGGTGTGGTCTAACCAAAGCAGAATAGAGGATGGGGAGCATGACTTCCCTAGATCTAGACACTAGGCTCCTCTTGATGCAGGCCAAAATCCCATTGGCTTTTTTTGCCGCTGCATCACATCTGACAGAGAATCAGGAGAAAGTCTTCTTCAGGCTTTGGAAGACTCTATCATGGGAGACTCAGCTGGCCCCTTTCCAGCTCACGTATAAAGCCCTAAACTGTTCGGACCTGCCTATCTTTGTGACCGCATCCTCCCCTACGAACCTGCACTATCTTTAAGATATTCTGAGGAGGCTCTCCTCTCACTCCCACCCTTGTCACAAGCACAGCTGGTGGGGATGAGAGAGAGGGCCTTCTTGGTTGTGGCCCCCTGGCTCTGGGATTCTCACCCCAGAAAGATTAGGCCAGCACCCACCCTATCCACTTTTCGTAAAGATCTAAAAATGTGGTTGTTCCACAGTGCCTTTGATTAGACAGTTCCACAGATAATTTGGCCCCCAACCATGACCCAAGATCTAGTCTTTGCACTTTACTACTGTCCCCTGCCCATAGATATAGTGTCCTACATCATATTGCCCTTCTACTCCTAATTCTGTCATCTGGCTTTTGCACTTTATCCATCAGCCCTGTCCTTGCAAAGAGCATTCTGAACCCTACCAACAATTGAATTGGGCCAAACTTCCCACACAGAACCTTCATGACCAACAGAAAATACTGTGTTTTCTGGTGGTCTTTGGTGACCCCTCTGACACCCCCTCGTGACCCCCTCCAGGGGCCCTGACCCCCAGGTTGAGAAACACTGATCTACATTAACCATATACTGCCATTTCAAATTGCATTATGTGGCACTATAGATCCAACCTCGGACACCACAGTGTTTTGGGCCCATCCTGAGCTCCCTTCCCAATAATTTACACTTTTAGCAAGACAGATTTACTTTCTCAAGCCGTTTAAACATTAAAAGCCCAAGTTATATGAAGATTCTTTCTAGAAAGAAGTTAAGATTTTAAAGGAAGGGTTTTAATAGCATGAAATCCCACAAAAGGCACCAAAATAAACTCCTTCCGATTCTTCCTGTAATGATATGTTTGACAGTATTCCGCCATCCATTTGCAAATAAATGTCCACACGCAAGGATGTCAAAAGATCTCCCCAATAATTTCATATATATGTGACTACATTTCCCTGGCTGAATAACCTCATAGCTTCAATCTGCCAAATTTTATGCAGTGCAGTTCCAATTACCTGAATGCAGAAAATCCAAATTGCTTGAACACCTGTTGTTAAAAAAAAAAAGGTCCAAACTTGCAACGCAGCTCTCATTTAAACTTCGGTCTAGGATGCAAACGACATAAACCAAATTCATTTTGAACTCAACGACCTGTTCAAATGGAAATATATGCCTCCTGGACCAATCACAGATTGGATTTATGCTCTCACGCACACGCATGCACACATACAAACATTTCTGCTGTGTTGTTTGCTTTGGCAACAATATCGAGTTGCTGTCATGTACTATCAGGAAAAGATGAGCAGCTCTATACCTATTTGGTCTGAAATGCTCTTGAGTAACTTAATTAATTTCCTGGATTGCCTTCTGATAGTTATGCATCAAGCCTGCTAAACATCAAAGCGCTCCAACCAGATCTAATTCAGATTGTACCATCACTCCAATTGTTTGCAACCTTCCTGCACCAACGGAAGCACTTTCCATTGCGTGACATCATTCTAAACTGACTGAAAACCAGTTTGGAACGTTTGTGTTCTAGAAATGAGGGAGCCCAGTTTTAGGCTGCTGAAAACACATTCAGAGTGACTTCAGTCATAGGATAATCTGCAAATGATAACATCTACATGAAGCCATTGGGTGAGATCATCCAGAGTTTAATGACGTCCAACTCTATTACTCTTTTTCACCAGATGCGAAGAATGCTGTCCAGGTTGTGAACCAGTGCCCGGTCGCTGTGATGGTTTGGATGAGGCTATTTATTTGTCGTGTCAGGGCAACCAGTCGATTGTATTACATTTCTAACAGAACAAAACAAACAAACAGACAAAACACAAAGTTTGCAAGCTTGGTAGTTGGTTAAATGTCCTTTGACCAGTCTCTGGCCACTTGGAGTGCTTCTGATGTTGCTGCAAGGAGGTCCTCCATTGTGCATCATGTGGCAGGGCTCAGGGTGCATTGCAGCAGGTGGTCAGTGGTTTGCTCTTCTCCGCACTCGCATGTTGTGGATTCCACTTTGTGGCCCCATTTCTTGAGGTTGGCTCTGCATCTCGTGGTGCCAGAGCGCAGTCTGTTCAGCGCCTTCCAAGTCACCCCGTCTTCTCTGTGTGCCCAGGGGGGAGTCTCTCATTGGGTATCAGCCATTGATTGAGGTTCTGGATTTGAGCCTGCCACTTTTGGACTCTTGCTTGTTGAGGTGTTCCAGCGAGTGTCTCTGTAGATCTTAGAAAACTATTTCTCGATTTAAGTCATTGGCGTGCTGGCCAAGGCAGAGGATATCTCCAGCTTATCCCTTGTTTGGGCATCAGCCAGCAGGTTCACAGCTTAGGACTCATCGCTGAGCCTGGAAACTCAGGTTGTGGAAGTGGCTAGGGGGGCTTTCGCACAATAAAAACTTGTGTGCCAGTTGTGCCCGTACCTTGGGAAATCAGATCTGGCCATGGTGGTCCACACTCTCATTACAGCCATGATAGACTACTGCAAAGCACTCTGCATGGGGTTGCCTTTGAAGACTGTTCGGAAGCTTCAAAGAGTCCAACGAGAGTCAATCAAACTAATAACTGGGCGGCATACAGAGAGCACACAACTTCCATGTTACGCCAGCTCCATTGGCTGCCTGTTTGCTACCGGGCACAATTCAAAGCGCTGTCTTTAGCCTATCAAGCCCTAAATGGTCCCAGCCCAGTTTACCTGTCTAAATGCATCTCCCTTTATGAACGACCATGAAGACTAGGATCTTCTGGAGAGGTCCTGATCTCAAGTGCGCTTAGTGGGGCCAAGAGAGAAGGCCTTCTCGGTGATTGCCCCTATGGAACTACCTTCCTGGTGAGATGAGATCAGCCCCCTCCCTCCTGCCCTTAAGGAAGATGGTAAAAACCTGGCTGTGGAACCAGGCCTTTGGGACAGGCAATAATAGGAAACCCTCTCTTCTGACTGGAGCCAGCATGGTGTTTTGAGATGGTTTTAAACAATTGATTTTCAAGTAGATGTAACTGATTTTAGTATTTGTCTATATTTAGTTATTTTATGTTCCAGCATGGGATGCATGCCATATATATGCTGTGCTTTGCCCTGAGTCCCCTTCGGGGTGGAAATAGCGGAATATAAATGCTTCAAATAAAATAATAAATAATAAACAGGCATGGACAAACTTCGGCCCTCCAGGTGTTGTGGACTTCAACAATTCCTAATAGCCAGTAAGCTGGCTGGGATTCCTGAGAGCTGAAGTCCAAAACACCAAGAGGGCCCATGCTTGATCTAAAGGCACTCCCGCAGTTACTTTGTGGGCAGCGACATTGTCAATCCATAACTTCCCATTTTTACCCTATTCACTTCCACACACACACACACACACACACACACACATATATATATAGGAGCCCCCGGTGATACAGTGAGTCTTTGAACTTGTTAACCGAAAGGTCACAGGTTCGAATTTGGGGAGCATCATGAGCTTCTGCTGTCAGCTCCAGCTTCTGCCAACCTAGCAGTTTGAAAACATGCAAATCAATTGGTATCGCTCCAGCGGGAAGGTAACATTGCTCCATGCAGTCATGCCGGCCACATGACCTTGGAGGTGTCTACGGAGAACGCCGGCTCTTCGGCTTAGAAATGGAGATGAACACCAACCCTCAGAGTCGAAGACGACTGGACTTAAGGTCAGGGGAAAATCTTTACCTTTACCTTTACACTCTGTGTGTGTCATATGTGTGTGTGTGTCACTGAACAGATTCACAGTCATTAATAAGTGCCTATTTCCCTTCTTAATTAATTCCAAACAGAACATTGGCTAATAATTCAGCACAAAATCACTGTGATTCAAGAGGTACAGGTTTCTTCCTTTGCAATCCCAAGGGCCAAAGCCTTGTGGCAGGTTTTGCCCTTCCGTATGTTAATCAATACACCAATAAGAAGGAAGGGAGATTGTAGGTGATTTTGAGAAGCTTACTGGAATTACCGATTTTGCAACTTTTGGGTGACATCATGAAACTAATGACCCTTTGCATTGAAAAATCACAAATCTATAAAGCTTGAAAATACATTTTTGTCTGAATAATATCTGGAACATATTTTCAAAGCACGAAGAACCAAAAATCATAATCAATGGAGGAAAATAAACCCAATCCAACATGACTGAATAGAGGTGTAAGTGAGAGTCACAGAAATGTGAACTGAATTCAGGAAATCTGTCACATCCCTAATTAATTCCTCGTTCTGACAGTGGCAGGTACCAGAAAGTACAACTCTTCCCCAGAAATTGAAAAACGGTGTACACAGCACCACTGAAACACCGTTGAACCCATATAATATATGACCTATGCTTTTGCGCTCTCCGTTATCTTCTTTCTGCGTCAAAAATATGCTTAGGTAAGAGAGGAAAATCTGACCAATAATCCAGAAAGCCATTACTACTCAGAGCCAAATGCATGTACATTATTATTATTATTTTAGAATTAATAGCCCAACAACTTTGCCGACTGGTTCATAAATCCCACTCCACCTCTGTGAGCAAAGTGCTGTTGTCATCTAAACTTGCACTAAAGAATTTTCATCTCAATCATAAAATGTACTCAGGTATAAATTTCAAGGAGGATCTTAATAAGAGGTTCGGAATCTCAGAAAACGGGGGCTTCACACGTTATTATCTCCATTTTTCCCAAGTTCATTTATTATTTATTTACTTTACTTTACTTTACTTATATACTGCTGTTCTCAGCCCGAAGGCGACTCACAGCAGTTCACAACCAATAAGGACAGCAAAGATTCAATGCAATAGTGTAAAAACACTTAACAACTTAACACATTACATAATTAATAAACAATTACTACAATAACCGATCACTATCGTATCATCATCAAAAACATAATCCAGATTCGTCATCCATTGTTCCATTCTTATGTTCATTACCAATCATTGCACTAATTATTCGAACGCCTGCTCAAACAGCCAGGTCTTCACTTTTTTGCGGAATACCATTAGAGATTTTGCCAGTCTAATGTCCGTGGGAAGGGCATTCCACAGCCGAGGGGCCACCACCGAGAAGGCCCTATCTCTCGTTCCCGCCAGCCGTGCTTGAGAAGCAGGCGGGATCGAGAGCAGGGCCTCCCCGGAAGATCTCAAAGTCCTGGTGGGTTCATAGGCAGAGATGCGATCGAATAGGTAGTTCACAAACACTGTCCCAGCAAGAGGGAAGTGTAAGGATGGCGAGCCTGGTCAATGTGAAGCTGACTGGACGGTAATTGTTTGGGTTGTTCTTTTATTCACAACTAAATTTGCCCTCCTCCAATCTGCTGGGATTCATCCTATTCTCCAAGAACTCTCAAAGATTATTGCAACTGGTTGGTCTGTTATTTGTAGTTGTATTTTGAATATATTGTGGCATTGAATGTTTGCCTTTTTTTTTTGCTGAAATCTGCCCTGAGTGTCCTCGGGGAGATAGGGCAGAATACAAATAAAGATTATTATTATTATTATTATTTGAAACACAACAAGATGAGTCTACAGCAGACAAGATCACTTTGCCGGCTGTTGTATTGGATCACACGTCGGACTCTTCCCAAGTGTCTAGGACTGTGTGATGTATCGGCGAATAATGTGTGCAGATCCCAGTCAGGTAGCCTTCTGCAGCTGGCAGGTGGTAATCTTGTCAGCGCCGATTATGTTTAGGTGCAGGCCAAGGTCTTTAGGCACTGCACCCAGTGTGCCGATCACTACTGGACCACCTTGACTGGCTTGTGCCAGAGTCTTTGCAATATTATTATTATTATTATTATTATTATTATTATTATTATTAGATACATAGCAAGATTAGTACACAGCATGAGAGGTGATTAGATGTCCTTGTCTACTGTGTACCACGCAGCTGTGGACAAGTCTACATAGGGACCACCAAATGCAGCAGCAATGCCCAAACACGAATCAAGGATCATGAAAGGCACTGCAGACTACTCCAACTAGAGAAGTCAGCCATAGCAGAGCACCTGATGAACCAGCCTGGACACAGCAGATTATTTGGAGAACACAGAAATGCTGGACCACTCTCACCACCACCATGTCAGACTACACAGAGAAGCCATTGAAATCCACAAGCATGTGGACAATTTCAACAGAAAGGAGGAAACCATGAAAATGAACAAAATCTGGCTACCAGGATTAAAAAATTCTAAAATTGCAACAGCAAAACAACACAGAGAAAAACAGGCAGGGACATCTAATCACCTTTCAAGAAGAGTTTGCTCCAGGCACTGTCAGCACATTGTCTGCTAATCAAGGTGGTCGGTGGAAAGATTCACACCTAGCCCAACTTACAAAAGCCTTTTGTCTCACCCTGGTCATTCCACAGATATATAAACCCCTTTTTCCCCAGCTCCAGCAGACCTCACCTCTGAGGATGCTTGCCATAGATGCAGGCGAAACGTCAGGAGAAATGCCTCTACAACATGGCCATAGAGCCCGAAAAAACCCACAAGAACTGAGTGATTCCAGCCATGAAAGCCTTCGACAATACATTAAATCCATATTTGGTTTTTTAACATGATCATGAGGTCAAGAGTATTGTGCTCCAAAACTCTGTCAGTCCGAATTTGGAAGTCTCAGAGGAGTTTGATGTGTTTATTTTTCATAGCTTTTTCGGGCTTGTGATCCCACCAGTTCCTTGTCACAGGCAGATGGTATTTGTGGCACAAGTTCCAATGGATCATTTGACCAAGGGTGTTGTGCCTCTGCTTGTAGTCTGTCTGCCGATCTTCTTGCACCAGCTGAGGATGTGATCTATGGTTTCATCTGCTTCCTTGCAGAGTCTACATTTGGGATCTGTTGTCGACTTTTCAATGCTGGCTATGATGGCATTGGTTCTAATTGCCTGTTCTTAGGCTGCCAGGATCAGGCCCTCGGTCCCCTTTTTCCAAGTTCCATTTGTGAGCCACGTCCATGTTTTTTCTTTGTGTATTTTGCACTCAATTTTTCCCAGGAACTGTCCATGGTGAGCCTTCTTATGCCAGTTTTCTCTTCTGCTCTGCATTGTATTTTTATGGGATTCACTTTTTGTCTTTTGCACTTTACTACTTACTATTGACTTCCCTCAATGTTGGTTCTTGACTGCCTTTCACATAATCTGCCAGTGCATGATTCTCTTCTTTGAACCATTTCATAGAATCATGGAATCCTAGAGTTGGAAGAGACCTCCTGGGCCATCATCCAGTCCAACCCCATTCTGCCAAGAAGCAGGAAAATTGCATTCAAAGCACCCCTGACAGATGGCCATCCAGCCTCTGTTTCAAAGCTTCCAAAGAAGGAGCCTCCACCACACTCCCTCCGGGGCAGAGAGTTCCACGGCTGAACAGCTCTCACAGTCAGGAAGTTCTTCCTCATGTTCAGATGGAATCTCCTCTCTTGTGGTTTGAAGCTATTGTTCCATTGCGTCCTAGTCTCCAAGGAAGCAGTAAACTTGTTTCAATGGCAGAAGCCCTCTGCGTCCTGATTTTCTGGGCAGGTAAATATTATTATTGTATTGTCGAAGGCTTTCATGGCTGGAATCACTGGGTTGCTGTAGGTTTTTCGGGCTATATGGCCATGTCCTAGAAGCATTCTCTCCTGGCATTTCACCTGCATCTATGGCAAGCATTCTCAGAGGTTGTGAGGTTATTATTATTATCATTATTATTATTCCAGCTTCTCAATATCCTTCTTGAACTGTGTTGCCCCAAACAGGACACAGTATTCCAGCTCACATGTGATGGATTTTTACTTTTCTCCCCAGTTTAGTGACGCCCTTTGTAAACCTCTGGCTATTTATCTAACAGTTGTGAAAAGAAGAAGATATGAATGTGAGTAAGTTTTCCAAAAGAACCAAATGAAATCCTCAGACCTCCCTGGGGCAGGCTGGTTTGATTTGTGGATGATATCTGAGGTTGGCTGATGCCCACCTTGCTCCCCTTTCTGTGCTTCTCTTAAATCTTGCTCTTATTGCAGAGATAAGGTGGGGAAAAAGGAAGACGCAAAACAGACTTCTGCCCACCCACCCACCCACCCGCACTTTCTAATATTGGTGTGAATGCATGGGAGAGGGGGTGCTCTCCCCACTCCTGCCCACCTCTTTCTCCATTTAGAAACCATTTAAGAGTGTTAATGGCCTGGTAGCCAAAGCAGTGATTGAAGATGACAAATGAGAAGGGGGCCGAAGGAGGGTGCCCAGCTAATGGCTTCCTACAACTGCTGATTAAACATCATCTTTCCATCTCTTGCCACCTAATTCTCCTTAGGCTTGATTTATGGCAGGAGCCCCCTCTCCCCCGAACTCCACAATGTCCCTAGTTTTATGAGCTGGTAACAATTTAGAAGGCCGACAGATTTGCCTCTCTACATTTCATTTTCGTCTAAATGAAGAGAATAAGGAAGGGGGGGGGGGCACATGGAAAATAATATTTAATCATCTGCTCCTCTGGCTTTTTTGAGTCTTTCTCAAATAACCGTTGCCTTTCGGAAAACATCTGCAAACATCAGAAAAGGGGGTGAGAATGGAAGCTGCCCGTTTGTATCTTCTACGATGTGCTCATTATGATAACCGAGATGCTTATAGCTTTGCAGGCGATCCCACATTCCTCCTTCTAATGGGAACTGTCTGCTGCTATTTCTGCCAGGGTAAAAATAGCTCTGGGCAAGTCCTGCTCATTTCTAGCACTGCTAACTGTTGCTGGTCATCTCGAAGAATGGGCAAAATATGGCTCCAAAACAGGAGAAGTCGTGCAAATCTCAAGCTTGGAAGTGACGGGCCACCAATCAAACATATTTTGGGTTGTTGTAGGTTTTTCCGGGCTACATGGCCATGGTCTAGAGGCATTCTCTCCTGACGTTTCGCCTGCATCTATGGCAAGCATCCTCAGAGGTAGTGAGGTCTGTTGGAACTAGGAAAAAGGGTTTATATATCTGTGGAATGACCAGGGTGGGACAAAAAAGAACTTGTCTGCTGGAGCTAGTTCAGGTTCGCCATCATGGTTCTAGAGGCATTCTCTCCTGACGTTTCGCCTGCATCTATGGCAAGCATCCTCAGAGGTAGTGAGGTCTGTTGGAACTAGGAAAAAGGGTTTATATATCTGTGGAATGACCAGGGTGGACAAAGGACTCTTGTCTGCTGGAGCTAGGTGTTTCAACTGACCACCTTGATTAGCATACAGGCATTCTCTCCTGACGTTTCGCCTGCATCTATGGCAAGCATCCTCAGAGGGAGTGAGGTCTGTTGGAACTAGGCAAAAGGGTTTATATATCTGTGGAAAGACCAGGGTGGGACAAAGGACTCTTGTCTGCTGGAGCTAGGTGTGTTCGGGCTATATGGCCATGGTCTAGAGGCATTTTCTCCTGACATTTCGCCTGCATCTATGGCAAGCATCCTCAGAGGGAGTGAGGTCTGTTGGAACTAGGCAAAAGGGTTTATATATCTGTGGAAAGACCAGGGTGGGACAAAGGACTCTTGTCTGCTGGAGCTAGGTGTGTTCGGGCTATATGGCCATGGTCTAGAGGCATTCTCTCCTGACGTTTCGCCTGCATCTATGGCAAGCATCCTCAGGGTAGTGAGGTCTGTTGGAACTAGGAAAAAGGGTTTATATATCTGTGGAAAGACCAGGGTGAGACAAAGGACTCTTGTCTGCTGGAGCTAGGTGTGTTCGGGCTATATGGCCATGGTCTAGAGGCATTTTCTCCAGACATTTCGCCTGCATCTATGGCAAGCATCCTCAGAGGGAGTGAGGTCTGTTGGAACTAGGCAAAAGGGTTTATATATCTGTGGAAAGACCAGGGTGGGACAAAGGACTCTTGTCTGCTGGAGCTGGGTGTGGCTATATTGCCATGTTCTAGAAGCATTCTCTCCTGACGTTTCGCCTGCATCTATGGCAAGCATCCTCAGAGGTAGTGAGGTCTGTTGGAACTAGGAAAAAGGGTTTATATATCTGTGGAATGACCAGGGTGGGACAAAGGACTCTTGTCTGCTGGAGCTAGGTGTGTTCGGGCTATATGGCCATGGTCTAGAGGCATTCTCTCCTGACGTTTCGCCTGCATCTATGGCAAGCATCCTCAGAGGGAGTGAGGTCTGTTGGAACTAGGCAAAAGGGTTTATATATCTGTGGAAAGACCAGGGTGGGACAAAGGACTCTTGTCTGCTGGAGCTAGGTGTGTTCGGGCTATATGGCCATGTTCTAGAGGCATTCTCTCCTGACGTTTCGCCTGCATCTATGGCAAGCATCCTCAGAGGTAGTGAGGTCTGTTGGAACTAGGCAAAAGGGTTTATATATCTGTGAAATGACCAGGGTGAGACAAAGGACTCTTGTCTGCTGGAGCTAGTGAAGGTTTTTTCGGGCTATATGGCCATGGTCTAGAGGCATTCTCTCCTGACGTTTCGCCTGCATCTATGGCAAGCATCCTCAGAGGTAGTGAGGTCTGTTGGAACTAGGAAAAGGGTTTATATATCTGTGGAATGACCAGGGTGGGACAAAGGACTCTTGTCTGCTGGAGCTAGGTTTCCCGGGCTATATGGCCATGTTCTAGAGGCATTTTCTCATGACGTTTCTCCTGCATCTATGGCAAGCATCCTCAGAAATTGTTTGTTGTGCGAACAAGGATTGGTGATAAATTGTCGAAGGCTTTCATGGCTGGAATCACTAGGTTTTTGTGGGTTTTTTCGGGCTATAGGGCCATGTTCTAGAGGCATTTCTCCTGACGTTTCGCCTGCATCTATGGCAAGCATCCTCAGAGGGAGTGAGGTCTGTTTGGTAACTGGGAAAAGGGGGTTTATATATCTGTGGAATGACCAGGGTGGGACAAAGGGCTTTTGTAAGTTGGGCTGGGTGTGGATCTTTCAACTGACCACCTTGATTAGCATACAATGGGCTGACTGTGCCTGGAGCAAAGTCTTGCAGGAAGAGACAGATAAGAAATGTATTGTCGAAGGCTTTCATGGCCGGAATCACTGGTTTGTTGTAGGTTTTTCCGGGCTATATGGCCATGTTCTAGAGGCATTTTCTCCTGACGTTTCGCCTGCATCTATGGCAAGCATCCTCAGAGGTAGTGAGGTCTGTTGGAAGTAGGAAAATGGGTTTATATATCTGTGGAATGACCAGGGTGGGACAAAGGACTTCTGTCTGCTGGAGCTAGGTGTGAATGTTTCAATGCCATGTTCTAGAGGCATTTCTCCTGACGTTTCGCCTGCATCTATGGCAAGCATCCTCAGAGGTAGTGAGGTCTGTTGGAAGTAGGCAAAAGGGTTTATATATCTGTGGAAAGACCAGGGTGGGACAAAGGACTCTTGTCTGCTGGAGCTAGGTGTGTTCGGGCTATAGGGCCATGTTCCAGAGGCATTTCTCCTGACGTTTCACCTGCATCTATGGCAAGCATCCTCAGAGGTAGTGAGGTCTGTTGGAAGTAGGAAAAAGGGTTTATATATCTGTGGAAAGACCAGGGTGGGACAAAGGACTCTTGTCTGCTGGAGCTAGGTGTGTTCGGGCTATATGGCCATGGTCTAGAGGCATTTTCTCCTGACGTTTCGCCTGCATCTATGGCAAGCATCCTCAGAGGGAGTGAGGTCTGTTGGAACTAGGCAAAAGGGTTTATATATCTGTGGAAAGACCAGGGTGGGACAAAGGACTCTTGTCTGCTGGAGCTAGGTGTGTTCGGGCTATATGGCCATGGTCTAGAGGCATTCTCTCCTGACGTTTCGCCTGCATCTATGGCAAGCATCCTCAGAGGTAGTGAGGTCTGTTGGAAGTAGGAAAAAGGGTTTATATATCTGTGAAATGACCAGGGTGGGACAAAGGACTCTTGTCTGCTGGAGCTGGGTGTGAATGTTTCAACTGGCCACGGTCTAGAGGCATTCTCTCCTAACGTTTCGCCTGCATCTATGGCAAGCATCCTCAGAGGTAGTGAGGTCTGTTGAACTAGGAAAATGGGTTTATATATCTGTGGAATGATCAAGGTGGGACAAAGGACTTTTGCTGCTGGGTTGTTGTAGGTTTTTCAGGCTATATGGCCATGTTCTAGAAGCATTTTCTCCTGACGTTTCACCTGCATCTATGGCAAGCATCCTCAGAGGTAGTGAGGTCTGTTGGAACTAGGAAAAAGGGTTTATATATCTGTGGAATGACCAGGGTGGGACAAAGGACTCTTGTCTGCTGGAGCTAGGTGGGAATGTTTATTTATTAGGTTGTTTATTTATTTATCGTGTCAGGAGTGAACCAAGGGTACAGTTGTATTGTATTTTTTAAAATCCTATCCCAGTTACATTTTACTTTGTTCACATCAGCATATTTTCAATTTTAATCTATTACATTTGGCCCGTCCATTTTTGAAATGTTATATGTCACTATTGATTGTTTATTTCTTTGTTCACGTGATTTATATGATTTGTATTTTGGGTTGTTGTAGGTTTTTTCAGGATATATGGCCATGGTCTAGAGGCATTCTCTCCTGACGTTTCGCCTGCGTCTATGGCAAGCATCCTCAGAGGTAGTGAGGTCTGTTGGATCTTGGGAAATTGGGTTTATATATCTGTGGAATGATGACCAGGGTGGGACAAAGGACTCTTGTCTGCTGGAGCTAGGTGTGAATGTTTCAACTGACCTCCTTGATTAGCATTTGATGGCCTGGCAGTCCCTGGGGAAATCTTTTGTTGAGAGGTGATTAGATGTCCTTGTTTGTTTCCTCTCTGTTGTTGTGCTGTTGTAATTTTAGAGTTTACTGGTGGCCAAATTTTGTTCATTTTCATGGTTTCCTCCTTTCTGTTGAAATTGTCCAGCTGCTTCTTGTGGATTTCAATGGCTTCTCTGTGTAGCCTGACATGGTGGTTGTGACAGTGGTCCAGCATTTCTGTGTTCTCAGATAATATGCTGTGTCCAGGTTGGTTCAAACGTATTTTGAAAAGTAAATATAGAGTAAAGGGATCATAAAACTGGAAGAGACCCAAAGAGCTTTCCAGTCCAAGGGCTATGAAAACAAATCTAGAAAACCCATTATAATCCCTGGAACTTCATTTAGTCATGATTCCTATTGATTTCAGTGGTTGCATGTGAGCATGATTAAAAGGGCATCCACACTGCAGAACTAGAGCAGTTTGGCTGCCATGGTTCTCAACCTTCCTAATGCCGCAAGCCCTTAATACAGTCTTTCATGTTGTGGTGACTCCCAACCATGACATTATTTTCGTTGCTACTTCATAACTGTAATGTTTACTCCTGTTATGAATCGTAATGTAAATATCTGATATGCAGGATAGATTTTCATTCACTGGACCAAATTTGGCACAAATACACAATATGCCGACATTTTAATACTGGTGGGGTTGAGGCAGGGGTGGGTTGATTTTGTCACTTGGGAGTTGTAGCTGCTGGGATTTATAGTTCACCTACAATCAAAGAGCATTCTGAACTCCACCAAAGATGGAATTCAATCAAACTTGGCACACAGAACTCCCATGACCAACAGAAAATACTGGAAGGGTTTGGTGGGCATTGACCTTGAGTTTGGGAGTTGTAGTTCACCTACATCCAGAGAGCAATGTAGATTCAAACAATGATTGATCCGGACCAAACTTGTCACGAATACTCAATATGCCTAAATGTGAACACTGGTGGAGTTTGGGAAAATAGACCTTGATATTTGGGAGTTGTAGTTGCTGGGATTTATAGTTCACCTACAATCAAAGAGTATTCTGAACCCCACGAGACACTGTGGACTCAAACAATGATGGATCTGCACCAAACTTGGCACAAATACTCCATATGCCCAAATGTGAACACTGGTGGAGTTGGGGGAAATAGACCTTGACATTTGAGAGTTGTAGTTCTGGGATTTATAGTTCATATGCTTAGATCAAATTCTTTCCAACATTTTGGCTTCTACTTTGTTTGATTCTGGCCCCAGACGTTTTGCCTCATACCTAAAACTGTTAGCTATAAAATTGATGCTATTTTCTGAACCCCACCCAAATAGAATTGGGCCAAACTTCCCACATGGAACCCCCATGGCCAACAGAACATACTGTATTTTCTGATGGTCCCTTTGTGACCCCCCCCCCCCAGGGGTCCCGACCTTCAGGTTGAGAACCCTACCATTTTTTTAGTTTATTATGGCACCAGAACCTCCTGAAAGAGAAAGGTAAATATTTCATAAAACTACAAATCCCAGAATCCTATATTCTCAGTGCTATACCATACCAATGAGCCATGGCAGTTCACGTGGTGTCCCACTACTATAAATCTGCACTGTGGGTACAGCCTAAGTCTGGACCCAACCCATTGCACTAAAATGTGAATTTTCAGGCAGATTTTTCTTTAAAAGTGAAATGTAAGGAAGAAATACAAGAGAATTATACATTAATCCAAATGACATGGACTGGAAATATACTGACCAGTGAAAGCATTGTCAGAGTTTCATTGGTCGTTTCATTGCCACCTTTGTTCCCTAAATGGTTAAATTTGGGGATTCTGCGATTTTCCAAGTCACTACCGTGGAAATTCATTTCCATTACAAAATTACAAAATGAATCTCCCGATCCTCTCCAGCAGTCTCAAAAAGTTAAGAAATGCAGTCTCAAAAAGTTAAGATAACTCCACCCTCAGCTAACCCCCCACAAAAATGCACATTGTATGGATGCACAAAGCCCATTAGCAACTCAGGTATTAAAAGGCACCTTACAACAAATGAAGGGAAGGCATTATGTCAATTATAATCTCTGTAGAGTGTCATAGACTGTTATATGCTCAGAGCTGCTAATGGAGAGCTAATTGGGGGTGGTTGGGGAGCCTCTTCTCTGCCATTGTCTCCAAAGAGGCCTGTGATTCCAGTCTTTCAGAGGATGACAAAAGAGTGTGACTGGAAAGAGTAGGTGTGGACACGCATTCATTCTCCTGCCTCTTTACTTTGATCTCACTTTCATTTTGGTGCCATATAGGAACATTGTTCTACAGGAAGGCAGGTGAAGATGACCTGACTGACTTCTTCTAGCATTTCTTGAGAAAAACATTGTATGGTGGTCCTCCGGGGCTCTTGGGCCTCCTGGGTCATGCCTTGTTCCTTCGAGGCAAGATGAAGTTAAAAGTTATCCTTAATTTTTCTCATGGAACCTCAAGATAGATCAGGCCAGAAATGCATGCAAGATATATACAGTTGTATGTATTGTCGAAGGCTTTCATGGCTGGAATCACTAGGTTCTTGTGGGTTTTTTCGGGCTATATGGCCATGTTCTAGAGGCATTTCTCCTGACGCTTTGCCTGCATCTATGGCAAGCATCCTCACCTCACTACCTCTGAGGATGCTTGCCACAGATGCAGGCAAAACGTCAGGAGAAATGCCTCTAGAACATGGCCATACAGCCCGAAAAAACCCACAAGAACCTATACAGTTGTAGTCCCTGTTGTGTGGGCACAGAACCCAAGAACGTCAAGCACACAGTGTTGGGATAACAAAAGGCCACAACTTGTTTATTGATTACAAATGAGAAACAGGGTTGGCCACCAAGCATGGGTCCGGGATCAGGAATCAGACAGCCTGCTGCTGACCGATACCACTTAACCATGCCAGGAGGTTCTGTTGTTACCAACCAGCACAATACCAGGACATCGTTACTGCTGCTAAGTCACCAGGCACTCCCCACCTCTAATAGGGGTTGGGGGGGGGGGGACATTAAGCAAGCCAGATCCAGGGCCCATGCCACACACTTGCAAGTTGTGACAAAGGAACCAAACTCTAACACAGTAGTTCCCAACTTGTGGTCTGTGGAGCAAACTGAAGACCTCCATCATCACAGCCTGCATGTGAATATCAAACCAAGAAACATCAAGATTGGTTTGACGAAAATGACAACGAGATCACTGCCAAGACACCACACTTGGAAGGCCATTATACTTGGACAAGAAAAGGAAAACCTTCCAAACATGGCAGAAAGATGTCAACTGTGCTGCTAAGAAAAAGATCTATGCCAGTGTAAAAGCTGAGGTCCAAAGAAGAACAAGAGAACTCAAGAACATCTGGTGGACAAAGAAGGCTGAAGAAATCCAACACCTGGCAAATACCCATGATGCTCAGGGATTTTTCAAAGCCACAAAGGTGGACCAAGAAACCATGGCATACAGCCTCTACGCTCATCAGATGGAACCAAACTTCCGAAGGACAAAAAATCATTGGAATTCGTTGGAAAGAACACTACCAAAGCCTCCTGAACCGCAGCTCCAATGTGACCAAAGAGGTCCTCTCACAAACCCCGCAACAACAAACCAGGGATGAGCTTGCAGCACTGCCTAGTTTGGAAGAAGTCAGCAATGCCATCAGCCCCCCCCCCCCCCAAAAAAAATAACAAAGCCAGCAGACCTGATGGGATCCCTGCTGAAATCTTTAAAGAGGGAGGACCTGAGCTGACACAACAACTCCACTGGCGGTCACTGGTGAACACCTGGAGTGATGCTAGCCAGATCTCCGAAGGGATCAGAAAAGAGTGATTCCTCCTTTCTCCCCTCCCCTCTCTCACATCAGTTTCATAGAATCCTAGAATCAAAGAACGGCTCTCACAGTCAGGAAGTTCTCCCTCATGTTCAGATGGAATCTCCTCTCTTGTAGTTTGAAGCCACCGTTCCATGTCCTAGTCTCCAAGGAAGCAGAAAACAAGCTTGCTCCCTCCTCTCTGTGGCTTCCTCTCACATATTGATACATGGCTATCATGTCTCCTCTCAGCCTTCTCTTCTTTAGGCTAAACATGCCCAGCTCCTTAAGCCGCTCCTCATAGGGCTTGTTCTCCAGACCCTTGATCATTTTGTCACTCTGGATATCATCATTAGGTAAAGGTAAAGGTAGTCCCCTGACATTAAGTCCAGTCATGTCTGACTCTGGGGTGTGGTGCTCATCTCCATTTCTAAGCCGAAGAGCCAGCGTTGTCCGTAGACACCTCCAAGGTCATGTGGCCGGCATGACTGCATGGAGCGCCGTTACCTTCCTGCCGGAGCGGTACCTATTGATCTACTCACATTTGCATGTTTTCGAACTGCTAGGTTGGCAGAAGCTAGGGCTGACAGCGGAAGCTCACGCTGCTCCCCGGAATCGAACCTGTGACCTTTCGATCAACAAGCTCAGCAGCTCAGTGCTTTAACCCACTGCGCCACCGGGGGCTCCTCATCATTACAGGTGCCGAATTCCAACCAGCACCACTTTGGTACCCAGTGGGCACTGCGCAGCCCAGAATGACAGGAGCAAGATAAGGGTGGCATTCCAGGAGCAACTATCATGTTCCACTTTTCCTGGGCCATGCTGATGCCATCTAGCCTCTAGGATGGATCAGAGGCATGCAGTGCATCAGCACCCAGTGCCCAAGCTGGCTCAGTAGTAGCCCACTCTGGACCATCATCACTGTTTGTGGTTCATGTAAAAGTATCAGGTTTTGGCCCTCCATTTTAGGACCTGGGATGGTACTAACTTGGCAGCCTCTCCATGGTGAGACAATAACAGGGCCCTCATGATTAGTAACTCCATTTGCTAGCCACTGTTGCATGATCTTAATCTTTTTTTCCCCTCTGGCTAAACATTGCATGGATTTTATATTTTAAAACAAATGTCTCTTTGGAGACCCAATTCAAAGGCGTCAACTTGGCTCTTTCATTCCTTCATGCCGCTCACAGACCACCAACACTCGTCCTAGCCAGACGCTCTGAATGCAAAAGAGACAGCCCGGTGAGGCAGAGATTACAAACATTGATTGAAATGAAATCAAATACCATCGGCTCTGTGTAAACCATGGACTAGATTTATAGTTACAGTAACTGCATCATTACACCTAAGCATCAAGGACACCACGTGTCTAAATGTTGGCTCAATAAGAAATATTGATCGACAACTTTGCCAACACCTGTGATCTCAATAAAAAGCAGACAGTGCTATATTTCAGATCTAGCATTTGCTCAGGTTTGCAATCATATATATATATATATATATATATATATAGAGAGAGAGAGAGAGAGAGAGAGAGAGAGAGAGAGAGAAATTCACAGAATGGATTTGGATTGGAGACACATTCCTGCATTTCGTATTTCATTTAGGATTTCATCCTTGTTTTCTACATAATGCTCAGAAGAGGTGAAGCAAAGGGCAGAGAAGGGATGTTGCCCAAAAGTCGGGGAGTAGGTTTGAGATGTCAAATATCAGATGACTGATGGGATGGACCATTGATCAGATCTAGGAAAGTTCTTGCCATATGTGAGAGGAAGCCACAGGGAGGAGGAGGGAGCAAGCTTCCTTTCTGCTTCCCTGGAGACTAGGACGCAAGGGAGCAATGGCTTCAAACTACAAGAGAGGAGATTCCACCTGAACATGAGGAAGAACTTCCTGACTGTGAGAGCCGTTCAGCAGTGGAACTCTCTGCCCCGGAGGGAGTGTGGTGGAGGCTCCTTCTTTGGAAGCTTTTAAACAGAGGCTGGATGGCCATCTGTCAGGGGTGATTTGAATGCAATATTCCTGCTTCTTGGCAGAATGGGGTTGGACTGGAGGATGGCCCAGGAGGTCTCTTCCAACTCTTGGATTCTAGGATTCTATGATTCTACCTCAACCTGACCTCCCTCATGGGAAAAGTTAATGAGCAACTTACACTATTTTGAGCTCACTGGAGGAAAAAGAGTATTCTGTATACATAAAGGTAGCTAATGCATCAATAAAGCTCTTCTGATCCAGCATAGTTCTAAAGTTCATCTCTATATTTTTCCAGTGTGTATTTATTATCCCAGTTCTGACACAGAATAGATTAAAAGAATGAAAAGATAAAACTTTGATCCTTCTTGTTTACTTGATTTCCGTCAAGCCCATGAGTCTGCAATTATAACCACACTACATTTGTAGCATTTGCTGCTCAGTTGAGTCAGCTTCTGTCCAGAAGTTAGTTCAACTCTGGAGATATTGTCTTCTACAGCTCAACTGTGAAAAGCATAAAAAGATAATCTCTGATTGAATCATAGTTAATAGAACTGTGAATGCAAGTCAGGAAGTATACAGCAGTTTTGTAAATTGCTTCTACTACTGTTATTTTGCATTGGTGGCATAGACACCCAGAGCTCCTGTGACTCTGGGGTGGGATTTGGAGCTAGTACTATCTGCACTCATGAAACCACCGTTCGAGCCCCTGGCAACACTAGATGTCTCCTTTTTATCTTGGAAGGTCGCCTTTTTGGTGGCCATCACCTCGGCACGGCGTGCCAGTGAATTATGTGCATTAATGTCTGATGCCCCGTACTTGAGGTTTCATAGAGACAAAGTTGTCCTGCGTACAGACATTTCCTTTCTGCCTAAGGTGGTATCACATTTCCATTTGTCGCAGGAGATAGTTCTGCCAGCGTTCTTTCAGGACCCTGTTAGTCCCTTAGAAAGGAAGTTACACCTACTTGATGTTGTAGGGCTTTAGCATTTTATGTTGATAGGACTAGGGCTTTCAGGAAATCGACTAGGCTGTTTATTAAATACCGGAAAGGATGCCAGTGGCCTTCCAGTCTCTCCTCAGCAGCTCTCCTCGTGGATCGTGGCAGCGATTAGATTGGCCTACCAGATGGCATGGAAGGATCCTCCATCACAACTGAGGGGCCATTCTACAAGGGCTGTTTCTACATCGATGGCCTTTATGAAGGGCGTTTCCCTGGATGCAGTCTGCCGAGCCGTGACATGGTCGTCTCCTCTCACATTGGTCTCACACTATAAGATGGACATCGCATCCAAGAGAGATGCGGAGTTTGGAAGGGCAGTCCTCTTCTCTGCGGTGGCATGACGCCCACCATCCTTGTTCATTAGCTTGTAAGTCTACCACATGTATGATTCACAGGGACCACGACAGGGAATTATAGGTTGCTTACCTGTAACCGTAGTTCCCTGAGTGGTCACCTGTGAATTTGTACAATCCCGCCTGCCCTCCCCTCTTGTCATGCCTCCGGGGTTCCAGCTGCTCTGCGGCGTAAGAGAACTGAGAGGCTGGGGCCCGCCCACTGGCTATTTATGGGGCCGGAGGGGAGTGGGCGGGGCTTAGATTAATCTGTTATTTTATCTTCTAGAAGGTTCCGAATTACTCTGCGTAGGCGCAGGAACCTTGAGCACTCTAACTGGAGGTCAGCTGTGACCAACAATGCTTTAGAATTTGAAGAGGCACAAATGGAGGGTGAAAGGGAGAAATGTGCCAAGAGGAAGGCGCATCAAGCCAACCTTGACCAGGACTGCCTTCCACCTGGAAACCGATGTCCTCGCTGCGAAAGACCAAGGCTCCACAGTCACCTTCGTATTCACTGGCAAGACACTACACTTGGAAGGCCATCATACCTGGACAACAAGGGATCACCTAGGTAAGTGAGTAAGTAAAGTATTTTGCATCTAAAATGGAGTCATATCTCTAATTCTATTTGATGAGATGTCATTGGGTGCAAAAGAGCTTAATGATTAGCAAAGCACTTGTCCAGTTAATTAGAATCATAGAATCGTAGAGTTGGAAGAGACCTCATGGGCCATCTAGTCCAACCTCCTTCCAAGAAGCAGGAAAATCGCATTCAAAGCACCCCTGACAGATGGCCATCCAGCCTCTGTTTAAAAGCCTCCAAAGAAGGAGCCTCCACCACACTCCGGGCAGAGAGTTCCACTGCTGAACAGCTCTCCCAGTCAGGAAGTTCTTCCTAATGTTCAGATGGAATCTCTCTAATTCTGTCTACAGATTCCCAGTTCACTAATAGGACAAAGATTCAACATTTAGAAAATAATGGTCTGAGCAGAAGTTCAAATTAGCTGTGGTTTGGTATAAGTTTTGTTCAATTGCGTGCAGTCTAATTCATCCAATATGGACACTAAAAGACTTTGACATTGCTCTTGATTTTGCCAGAAATGTTTTGATGGAAGGTATGTCTAGTAGTTGAAGTTCATGACTCAATTATCACTTAGACTAGTGTGGGGTTGCCCTTTAAAGATGCTCAGAAGCCACAGCTAATGCAAACATGGTGGCCAGACATGGAAAACATTCTAGGAACCAGTTCACATTGGGTGGAAGAAGGAGGCATGCGAGTATACATGTATCTTCTAAATATACCAAATCAGAAGAAACCTCTCCTGAATTAAACAGTAACTCCCAAGAAGAACGAAGAATCAGTAAAATGAAAACAATGGAGCAAATCACGAGTAACAGGGAGAATTTCATAAAACAACGAAATTCAGCTTGATTGAAAATATCTGGAAATCTCAAATGTCATTCTTATTCTTTCCAAGTTTATTTGGGTGATCCAAACACAACTCCCTAGTAAATCTAAAACCACCTTGAAAGATGCATCTCAATTTTGCAGATCTGTAATTTTAAGGGGTTATTAAAAAGGCTGTGTAGCCCGTTGGCTCTCACCTTGTTCTAGTCTTATCTTGATCTATAGGCTGAACAAGAGCTAGCTCTGCCTCTGAGGATTGATGGCTTTGTACTCCACAATTACTTTATGGTCTACAGTCCCTAACAAAAGTTCCATGATTTATCTGTCCTGTGTGATGATCCTCGCTCTGTGCCATAACCACGAAGGTCACAAAGAGAGAGAGAGAGGTTTCTGCTGGCTCACAGAGCTCTGCCAGCACCTCTTAATTGGTGGAATGCAAGGACCAGGGTCAGGAGAGCCCCCAGCATGGTTTAGAGGGTTGTGTGTGCCAAACCATTTCCCTTCATTTCAACCATTCTTTCGTTACGTTAACTACCTTTGGAAGCACGTAATGGGAAGCCTCCTTACATCTTCCTGTTGTTGTTTAATTCTACCAGTATCTTAACACATTCAGTTCAAGGATGTAGAAGCAGATTTGCACTGGGACTGTGGCACTTTTGGCTGGAAGTCAGCTGCATTGAGGTCACTACTGACCAAAAGGTCATGAGTTCGAAGCCAGCCCGGGTCAGAGTGAGCTTCCGGCCATCTGTGTAGCTTGCTGTCGACCTTTGCAGCCTGAAAGACAGTTGCATCTGTCAAGTAGGACATTTAGGTACCGCTAATTTAACTAATTTACAATGCCATAAAATCTCCAGCAACCAAGCAAAAGAATGAGGAAGAACTCCATCAGTGTCACAAATGGACGGTGAAGCAACAGCTCCCCCGGTGGCCAGAATACCCTCATGAAAGGTGGAATGTTAAATAGCCTCTGTGTGTCTGTCTATATATGTTGTGTGTCTATGGCATTGTATATTTGCCATTGTACATTGTAATGCACCCCGAGTCCCTTGTGGGGTGAGAAGGGTGGAATATAAATACTGTAAATAAATAATAATAAATAAATAATATAGTGGATTTGTACATGTATTTATTTATTTATTTATTTATTTATTTATTTACAGCATTTCTATTCCGCCCTTCTCACCCCGCAAGGGACTCAGGGCGGATTACAGTGTACACATATATGGCAAACATTCAATGCCAATTTTTGACATAAAAACATATACAGACATACACAGAGGCTATTTAACTTTTTCTGGCCGCCAGGGGAGCTGTCGCTTTCATCGTCCATCTGCGACGCTGATGAAGCACTTCCGCATTCCCCGCATGCTTCCCTGGAATGCTTTGCTGGAGTCTTCTTTATGGCCTCATAAATCAGTTAATTTAGCCTCCCCAAACAAGTGGATGGATGGCATCCTTGAAGTGACTGGACTGACCTTGAAGGAGCTGGGGGTGGTGACGGCCGACAGGGAGCTCTGGCGTGGGCTGGTCCATGAGGTCACGAAGAGTCAGAGATGACTGAACGAATGAACAACAACAAACACTTTAAGGCGGTACCTTATTTTCCTACTTGATAGATGCAACTGTCTTTCAGGTTGCAAAGGTTGAGTAAGTGTATATATACTACTATGTTTAGATGTGTCTTGTGCATGGATTGCATGCATTGTGCATAGTTGAGCATATGCATTTGGTATACAATTAATGCATTGTTAATGTCTTTCTTAGATTGTAAACACGCAAGCAGAGACTGCCATGACCATTATCATAATGGTGTTTGGAGTGTAAACCACCTGAAATCCTTTCCAGCTGTAAAATGAGATCTAAATCCTATAAGCAAACAAACAAAGCCCGCTCACAAGGTTCAGGACATCAGAGAGTCATTGCATGATTTGAGAGAGATGATCAGCTGAGAGCTAGAGAAGGTCATCCAAATGAATTAATCCTAAGAAGAGCTATTCCAGCAGTTGAAGAATGTGATCATTGCAACTGTGAGGTGACCTGAACCAATCCAGATCTCTGAGGCTAATATGTGAAGCCAAGTGCAGGTTTTCTTGATTTTGTATACCTTTCTATATTTTGTTTTAAAAGGTAAAGACGTGAAAATGTGTATATAAGATATGTATGCATGCATTTAATATTATGTCTTACTCTCGGCAGGAGGCTGACAATGACCATAAAGAAGTTAAAACACAAACAAGCTATCCTATTAAAAGGCCATTAAATTTTAAAAGTGTAAAATCATTTAAAAACATAATAATAAAGTAAAAATACAGTACACAAACACCATAAAAATAACTCCTTATAACAAGAAGAAATTATGTTAAAATATGTAATTTTACAATTGAATACGTCTATTTTTAAAAAATAACTATTCTACAATTATGTTTAGCAATAAAGGCCTGTATAGTTGCAGTAGTACTTCTACTACAAGTTGCAGTAATTAAGTATTCAATTACTTTAAAAAACCCTGCAGGTTAATGCAAAATGAGACAAAATTAACTTAGCAATGATTAACATATAGGAACTGGCACCAAGCAAAAACAAACTGATTCCTTTATCCCTAACAGAAATGTGTCTCAATGTATTTATAATATTATAATGTAATACAATATAATACTACTAATAATAATATGATATTATAATTATATATTTTATATTACATGTAATATTACTAATAATATTACAATATAATGGTATAGTGCAATATAGTAATATATAATACTGATATTGTACTATGCTAATAATATAATATGTTGTTCATTTAAAGCAATGCTTCTCAACCTTCCCAATGCCTTAATACCTCATGTTGTGGTGACAACTGTGAAGATCCCTTACCTTGCCAGCTAGGGTGGCAGGGCCCAGGAAGAGACAGGCTAGGTAGATTTCAGCTTAGAAGGCCTGGCAGAGAGCTGCTGGAGCCATCTTAGTTTAGGGAAAAGCTCCAGTTCAGAGAGGGGGAGTGGCCGAGGCCTGAGCCAGCCCAGCAACAGCCAGGATTGGTTTGGAAAAGAGGGGCGGAGTTAGCCAGATGGAGGGAAAGAGAACAGCCTAGTTTTGACAGTTCAGTTTTTAGTTTAGAGCAGTTCTGAGTAGAGTAGAGAGCAGTTCAGTTCTGAGAGAGATTAGAGTAGAATTTGGATGGATTAGGAGTTCATTATTAGAATAGGCAGTTTGCCTGGAGTTTGCACAGTGAAATAGGCTGTGGCAAACTGGTTACAGCTATTTTGGGGAAAAAATAGCTGGGTTTTGTGTTTAAGAAATTGTAACAAAGGAAAGAACCATTCTCTCAAGTAACCATTACGCTTCTAAGAAACAAGAACACTTTTATTTGTAACCGCTAAGCCTCTGAACCTGCATTCACTTATAGTTCTGTAATTTGTAATCAATAAACTCTTTCTTGTTATTTTTAAAACTTAAGCCTGAGTCAAGTGCCATTTTTGGTTGGAATCCTTTTCTTCGTTGAATCAACCTCTCCTGTTTTCCCCTCAAAGAAAGCCCTTGTTATTACACAACATTTTGGTGGAGTAAAAAAGCCTTTTATTGATTTAAACAGCATTTTAGCATTTTAAATAGCTAGAGGGTTCGTTATTCTTCAGTTTATGGTGGCAGCGAAGGTTTTAAAGAAAGAGACATTCCCTCAAACGCTATAAGAGCCAAAGTGGTGTGAATTCCTTATTGAAGGAGGGACAGTGTTGGGATCTGCTTGCCCCTGTCCAGTGATATTGTTTGGCCATCAAGAAATTATATCAGTATAATTTGGGGACAGTGGTGGGATTCTTTGACCCCCCTGCCTTGATAACCCCTCTAAGTTATCAAGAAATGTCGTAAATAAATAAATAAATGTGGTTAGCACAGTGGGTTAAACCGCCAGCTACAGAAAATCTGGCCAACCAGAAGGTTGGGTGGGGTGATCTCCCGCCATAAGCCCTAGCTCCTGCTTACCTAGTGAAGCGAGGGAAAGAGACTATTTCCTTATTAAAAACCTCTTTGCTGCCTTATACTGATTCAGTTTCTTTTTTTATATTGGCTGGGACTTTCTGTGTGCTGTTAAACCTTTGTACTTTATATCACAGGCAATGAAACACTCTTGTGTATAACAAAGTAACACAGTTTATTTATAACTTCTGGCTCCAACGCTTGTGGTTACATTTGTGTTTTGTTGCAATCTTGAGGCTTACAGTCAGTATCATTTACTTGGTTAACTTTCCTGAATAAACTATCAATGTTTCACATTCACAAACATGTTACTTGCTTTACACACTCTTGGCTGAATTATATTTTGAACTAAGGCAACACTAGCCTTCTTTATGTTCCTTAAAACTCGAGCTCTATTTAACTAACTGCTTCTCTATATCAGAAGTCTTTAACACATCTTCATAACTGCTTATTTCTATCAGGCACTCAAAAACCAACTCTCCTCTTCACACACAGATTTCTAACTGTCATTTTCAAACTCCCTCACTCTAACTGCCTCTTTTAGAACCTTGGCTCCGCCCCTTTGGAATGTTCAGCTCTGCTCTCCCCAACTGTCATTTTGGCCTAGCAGCCTTTTCAAACCCTGGGCCTACACTACTCTGCATATGACCAATTGGCTTCACATATGCAAACGAATCCTATGCTGTTGCTACCCTGTCTGTGCCTATTCTTCCCTATCTGCCATATGTAAACATAGAGCTATACACCAAAACTTTAACATAGAGTAGCAATTTCACTACACCTAGCAATTCAAAAACAGCAATATGAGTAGATCAATAGGTATCACTTTGGTGAGTAGGTAAAAGGCGCCCCTGAAGAAGTCATGCCAGCTACTCAGAACTTATTTAAAAATTGCATTGCCATTTCTTATTGCAATTTAGCTCCAAACCACCACATGCATGACTATCAATTACAAAAAGAGCTATGGTCGATGGAACTGTCAATAACTCTTCAAGTATGATAGTCAATTTAGTTCCCTTTAGCTCAATACCAGGAATCAACATCATAATCAATATAATATTAATTACAGTCAGGATAAATGTATTTATCCCAACCAGCATCCCACCACGGATAGGGACAACAGATAAAGACATTATTTAACAAAAAGTATCAACCAAAATATGGATGTGTGAGCACACATACACACAAAATTAAAAGAGCTTCCAAAGCAGCCCTGGTTTGAGGGAGCAAAAGGCTACTGTTGGATAATTGTTCCAGCAAACCTCCCATGGTGATGATAGACTCATAGAATCAGAGTTGGAAGGGACCTCATGGGCCATCCAGTCCAACCCCATTCTGCCAAGAAGCAGGAAAACTGCATTCAAAGCACCCCCGATAAGTGGCCATCCAGCCTCTGTTTAAACTCTTCCAAAGAAGGAGCCTCCACCACACTTCGGGGCAGAGAGTTCCACTGCTGAACGGCTCTCACAGTCAGGAAGTTCTTCCTCATGTTCAGACGGAATCTCCTTTCTTGTAGTTTGAAGCCATTGTTCCGTGTTCTAGTCTCCAAGACAGCAGAAAACAAGCTTGTTCCCTCCTCCCTATTTTTTTTTTAAATTTAAAAGTCTGAAATCTCAGATTGGCTTACTTCCAGTCCAGAAGGCTTTGGGTATCTGAATGTGAAAGCATATTTTAGTGCAATTAGCAAATGCTAAGCAAGGGGCTTTGAATGAAATTAGCAACAAACATAAAAAATGTACCCTTTCTCTGTAAAAAAAAAAAGAGCAGCATGGAAGAAAATGTTTTAAAAACAAGAGGTGACATGTAGAGGTCATACAAAGTTTGAGCTTACATAGGAAGTTGGGTTGTGGTTAAGCGCAAAGTTTGTGGTTAAGCGCAAAGTCTGCAGGTGCAAGAAGGTACTTTCCATCAAGAGGCTGATGGGACAGGAAGAATAAATGTCAAAGTACTTTCCATGACAAAAATGTTCTTGTTTACTTGAGGGTATATAAAGGTTTACAAAAGCCAAGGGGGGACGCAGCAGTCTGTGGAAGCACATGCAGAAGTCCTGTCTGTCCACCTCATGCTGATCAGCTTGAACCTATTGGACTCTGTGGATTTCTTCGAAAAGGGACCCCACACCCTAAACCCGTGATCCCTTACAAATGGATATCCATGGTCATCAAAGAAACTTTGGAAAGTGAACTCATAGAAGGTGTATTCAGTATGTTTGCCACTAGAAGAAGTCTGTGGACCCCATGCCCTGGTGCTGTCTTCACTAGTGTTGTCCCAAGGATGGTGTTTATACCATACTACTGAGGTACCGCTACAGAGAACATCCTGTTTCATGAAACCACCAGCCACATTATCACAGGATGTCTGCCCCTACACCACTGGAGAAATTACACTGTTTAGCTGGTATCATACCATCTGATATCTGCTGGGAAGCAGCAGCCAATAATGAAAGGACCAAGGCATTGAATCTCTGGCCCATCCCCTGTTCAGATATCAGCCTGCACGATAATACTGTAAATCAAGAAATAGGTTCTAAGAGCTACAGAGATACTCGCAGGAATACCTCAGCAAGCGAGAGTCCAAAAGTGGCAGGCTAAAACCCAGGACCTCAACTCATGGCTGCTACCAAATGAGAGACTCCCTCCTCGGCTCACAGAAGATTGAGTGACCTGGAAGGAGCTGAAGAGACTGTGCTCTGGTACCACAAGATGAAGAGGCAACCTTAAGAAATGGGGCCACAAAGTGGAGTCCACGACATGTGAGTTTGAAGAAGAGCAAGACCACGTACTAGAATGCAGCCTGAGCCCTGCCACATGCACAATGAAGGACCTTCTTATAACACTCCAAGAGTCTAGCTACTGGTTGAACAACATTCAACATAATGCCAAGTTTTTAAACTTTGTTTCTTTTTAAAATACATTACAACTGTAGCCTTGGTTCACTCCTGATACGATAAATAACCCAGTTATCATTTGATGCTGATTCCAACCTTGAAGACTGGAAACGTAAAGCCCTTTAGTATGAAAAAACAAAACCAAGACTGATTGTTCTTGTGCCTATCTTCTGGGCTTCCCAGAGGTACCTAGTTGGTCACTTTGCAAAAAAGGAGATGATGAAGATGAGCCGTACATTTAGTTTGATCTGCTGGGCTCCGCTCTTCCCCTGCTCAACATTTCTGAAGGGGAAATCCTGGTTACCGTGCAAAAAGTCCCTCTTATGGTTATAACTCGGAGTCACTTATTCCTTTGTTCCCCTCATTAAAAACTTCAATATCTGTATACTGTCAGGGATCACCCGATGCGCTGTGTCTCAGAAGCACTCGCATTCCAGCAGCAAGCAAGTCACCTCTTTGTGTGGCCATGAATTAAGCCCTTAGGATCTGTTGGGATGAAAGGAGCTATATAAATCTCAGTTATGGCTATTATTGCTTTCTCCTGCATTTATCCACAGAATAAATGGCTAGGTAAGTTGATTTTCTGCCTGCTTTTTCATTATGTGTTGAATAACGCTCCTTGCAAGTGCCTGGCTATTACTTAGCCCCCAATTTAATCTGGTGACCGATGCAACCTTGCATCCTGGGATACCAAGGCTCTCTAATCAACATAGGGAGGCACCTTACAAAGAAGAACTAAGGGGACATTCACATTCACATAGGAACTTTGGAAAGTTATAGACTTTGGAAAGCATGGTAAGGTCATAAGAGCTCAAGGGCTTTCATGGTTGCCTTCTATTCTTGCTATGGGGACATGTTTTTTTTCAGACAATATGTGAAGCGTCATCATTTAAGCAGGGGTCATAGAATCAAAGAGTTGGAAGAGACCTCATGGGCCATCCAGTCCAATGCCATTCTGCCAACAAGCAGGAATATTGCATTCAAAGCACCCCTGACAG
>NW_026844367.1:602352-675239 GCF_025583915.1 Anolis sagrei ordinatus | reverse complement strand
GGGGGGGCCACCACAGAAAAGGCCCTGTCCCGTGTCCCCACCAAGCGCGCTTGCAACGCGGGTGGGATCACGATCAGGGCCTCTCCAGATGACCGGAGTGAGCGTGTGGGTTCGTAGACAGCGATACGGTCACGCAGGTAGGGTGGTTCCAAACCGTTCAGGGCTTTGTAGGTAAGCACCTGCACCTTAAATTGGGCTCAGAAAATAAACGGCAGCCAGTGGAGCTCCTTAAACAGGAGGGTTGACCTCTCTCTGTAATGAGCTCCGGTTAACATCCTGGCTGCTGCCCGTTGGACCAGCTGGAATTTCCGAGCCATTTTCAAGGGCAGCCCCACGTAGAGCGCGTTGCAGTAATCCAGTCTAGAGGTGACCAAGGCATGGACCACCCCGGCCAGACCAATGTCAGTGGAGTGCAAATTCCAAAGGTCTCCAACCATCTTTCAGTCTGAGGATCATGTTGGACTTATTGCCCAAAGAAGCATTAGCCAAAAGCACAGCTTGGGTAAGTTCCTTTTGGGAGACATGCTGGTGAGGGATTTCTAGGAGGTATGGTCCAAAACAGCAATGGTTACAAGCGGATGGGAAGTGCATGCTATTTTCCCCCTTCACTCCAGGCTTTGCAAGGCTGATTCTGGTGTAATTTCCAGATGGGATCAGATTGCCAGGTTGTCAACATTTGGCTTCTGCCAGACCGTGGATAGTCATCCTTTCCCAATAGACACGTGCCAGACTGCAAAAGAATGCACAACTGAGATTACAGTAGGTAAGTATGTTCAAATTTTGGCTTTTCTTGTATTCAAAAATAGGTCCATGTTAGTCTGATGAAGTAGTAGTCACAGTATATAAAAGTTTATACTACCAACCACATTCCTTTGGTGAGTCTGAAAGCTGCTACAAGATGCCTTTGAGATATTTTATAGAGTTTCAAGTGCAGTTTGCCAAGCAACATGCGCTCACACCCTTGAGTCATTGATTTTCTTATGGTGAACTTCTTGTTAGACAAGCCACAGAGAAAGGCATTATTCAAGAAGCATCAGCGAAAGCCCCGCAGCTTATGCCTCCTGGTAGATTTCCTAGTCTTGTTTATCTGGCCTTGGTTTCCTATCCGCATCTCTTGTTTTATCTCAAATTTTACAGGATGAGGCAGCATAACTTCCTTTTTTCAAAAGGCGTCTGTTTTCAAGAGGTGCTCAAAAATGAAACAAACAGAAATGGATAGCAATTCTATACGAATGCACAAGACTATTTATTTATTTATTTACAGCTTTTCTATTCCGCCCTTCTCCTCACCCCGCAGGGGACTCAGGGCGGATTACAGTGTACACATATATGGCAAACATTCAATGCCAATTTTTGACGTACAAACATATACAGACATAGACAGAGGCTATTTAACTTTTTCTGGCCACCGGGGGAGCTGTCGCTTTCATCGTCCATCTGCAACACTGATGAAGTACTTCCGCATTCCCCGCATGCTTCCCCGCTGGAATGCTTTCTGCTGGAGTCTTCTTTATGGCCTCATAAATCAGTTAATTTAGCCTCCCCAAACTTTAAGGTGGTACCTAATTTTCTTACTTGACAGATGCAACTGTCTTTTGGGTTGCAAAGGTCGATAACAGGCTACGCACAATTGGTTGGAAACGCACTCCAACCCATGCTGGCTTCGAACTCAGGACCTTTTGGTCAGAGTGATCTTAATGCAGCTGACTAGGGCTGGGCGGTTTCGTTTCGTTAATTCGTAATTCGTTAATAATTCGTTAATTTTTTCAATTACAAAACGATAACGAACCATTCTGGAGCAATTATTAAAAAAAACGAATTTTCAAAAATGTTTTGTAAATGCTTTGTATTTCGATATTGTATTCGTTTCGTTATTGTTTTGAGGTCGTTTCGTTATTATTTCCGCATGTCTGGGCCAGTTTTATGGTTTAATTAGTGAAAAAAAATTATAATATCACACCAACAGTCAACAACAGAGGGAGAGGGAAGCTTCAGAAGGTTTTGGAGGTTTTTTAGCGTATTTCGCGGTCGCGTCCGCCATTAACGAATCGATTCGTTATTGTTTCGGAAATCGATTCGTTAATTTTTTACCATTTATGAAATTTCGTAAATATCGAACTTTTTAAAAGGAAAATTTTGTAATTATTTTAAATATCGAAACAAAAAAACCCCCCAAATACAAATCGATTTTAGAAACAAATTTTTCCGTTGTTACCCAGGCCTACACACTCAGCCAGCTGTGCCACAATCCCGGTGCAAAATCAAGACTAGGTGATTTTTGGATAAATGAGTTGCAGATTCTGGTCCTCAGTTTTAAAACTACTCATAGATTTTTTTTTCTCTGACCACCACTATAGTATTCTTTATAGAAATGAATAGAGATTATAAAGTCAATTCCGATTTTCACAGGAAAAAAATGTTCAAAGCTTTTCGAAACTTCTGAGACTTCCGAATCCTTTCGTTAATGGTTTGAAAGTGTTATTTTCTGTTTCATTGGGTGGTCTTTACTTTGAAAGTAGTTGTTTTACTCCAGGAGCGGGGAAAAGCAAACAGGAGGAAATTCACCCTTCTCTGGTTTATAACTGGCTTCTCTGGCTTGAGCCAGAAGAAGGAAAAGCAAACGGGAGGAAATTCACCCTTCTCTGGTTTATAACTCACTTCTCTGGCTTGAGCCAGAATCAGGAAAAGCAAACGGGAGGAAATTCACCCTTCTCTGGTTTATAACTCACTTCTCTGGCTTGAGCCAGAATCAGGAAAAGCAAACAGGAGGAAATTCACCCTTCTCTGGTTTATAACTCACTTCTCTGGCTTGAGCCAGAAGCAGGAAAAGCAAACGGGAGGAAATTCACCCTTCTCTGGTTTACTCACTTCTCTGGCTTGAGCCAGAAGCAGGAAAAGCAGGAAAAGCAAACGGGAGGAAATTTAATTCACCCTTCTCTGGTTTATAACTGGCTTCTCTGGCTTGAGCCAGAAGAAGGAAAAGCAAACAGGAGGAAATTCACCCTTCTCTGGTTTATAACTCACTTCTCTGGCTTGAGCCAGAATCAGGAAAAGCAAACGGGAGGAAATTCACCCTTCTCTGGTTTATAACTCACTTCTCTGGCTTGAGCCAGAAGCAGGAAAAGCAGGAAAAGCAAACGGGAGGAAATTTAATTCACCCTTCTCTGGTTTATAACTGGCTTCTCTGGCTTGAGCCAGAAGAAGGAAAAGCAAACAGGAGGAAATTCACCCTTCTCTGGTTTATAACTCACTTCTCTGGCTTGAGCCAGAATCAGGAAAAGCAAACGGGAGGAAATTCACCCTTCTCTGGTTTATAACTCACTTCTCTGGCTTGAGCCAGAAGAAACAGGAAAAGCAAACGGGAGGAAATTCACCCTTCTCTGGTTTATAACTCACTTCTCTGGCTTGAGCCAGAAGTGGGAAAAGCAAACGGGAGGAAATTCACCCTTCTCTGGTTTATAACTCACTTCTCTGGCTTGAGCCAGAAGAAGGAAAAGCAAACGGGAGGAAATTCACCCTTCTCTGGTTTATAACTCACTTCTCTGGCTTGAGCCAGAATCAGGAAAAGCAAACGGGAGGAAATTCACCCTTCTCTGGTTTATAACTCACTTCTCTGGCTTGAGCCAGAATCAGGAAAAGCAAACGGGAGGAAATTCACCCTTCTCTGGTTTATAACTCACTTCTCTGGCTTGAGCCAGAATCAGGAAAAGCAAACGGGAGGAAATTCACCCTTCTCTGGTTTATAACTCACTTCTCTGGCTTGAGCAGGAAGCAGGAAAAGCAGGAAAAGCAAACGGGAGGAAATTCACCCTTCTCTGGTTTATAACTGGCTTCTCTGGCTTGAGCCAGAATCAGGAAAAGCAAACGGGAGGAAATTCACCCTTCTCTGGTTTATACCTCACTTCTCTGGCTTGAGCAGGAAGCAGGAAAAGCAGGAAAAGCAAACGGGAGGAAATTCACCCTTCTCTGGTTTATACCTCACTTCTCTGGCTTGAGCCAGAAGTGGGAAAAGCAAACGGGAGGAAATTCACCCTTCTCTGGTTTATAACTCACTTCTCTGGCTTGAGCCAGAAGCAGGAAAAGCAAACGGGAGGAAATTCACCCTTCTCTGGTTTATAACTCACTTCTCTGGCTTGAGCAGGAAGCAGGAAAAGCAGGAAAAGCAAACGGGAGGAAATTTAATTCACCCTTCTCTGGTTTATAACTGGCTTCTCTGGCTTGAGCCAGAAGAAGGAAAAGCAAACAGGAGGAAATTCACCCTTCTCTGGTTTATACCTCACTTCTCTGGCTTGAGCAGGAAGCAGGAAAAGCAGGAAAAGCAAACGGGAGGAAATTTAATTCACCCTTCTCTGGTTTATAACTGGCTTCTCTGGCTTGAGCCAGAAGCAGGAAAAGCAAACGGAGGAAATTCACCCTTCTCTGGTTTAAAACTGGCTTCTCTGGCACAAGCGGGAGAAGCAAACAGGAGGAAATTCACCCTTCTCTGGTTTATAACTCACTTCTCTGGCTTGAGCCAGAAGCTGGGAAAAGCAAACGGGAGGAAATTCACCCTTCTCTGGTTTATAACTCACTTCTCTGGCTTGAGCCAGAATCAGGAAAAGCAAATGGGAGGAAATTCACCCTTCTCTGGTTTATAACTCACTTCTCTGGCTTGAGCAGGAAGCAGGAAAAGCAGGAAAAGCAAACGGGAGGAAATTCACCCTTCTCTGGTTTATACCTCACTTCTCTGGCTTGAGCCAGAAGCAGGAAAAGCAAACGGGAGGAAATTCACCCTTCTCTGGTTTATAACTCACTTCTCTGGCTTGAGCCAGAAGCAGGAAAAGCAGGAAAAGCAAACGGGAGGACATTTAATTCACCCTTCTCTGGTTTATAACTGGCTTCTCTGGCTTGAGCCAGAAGTGGGAAAAGCAAACGGGAGGAAATTCACCCTTCTCTGGTTTATAACTCACTTCTCTGGCTTGAGCCAGAAGCAGGAAAAGCAAACGGGAGGAAATTCACCCTTCTCTGGTTTATAACTCACTTCTCTGGCTTGAGCCAGAAGCAGGAAAAGCAAACGGGAGGAAATTCACCCTTCTCTGGTTTATAACTCACTTCTCTGGCTTGAGCCAGAAGCTAGGAAAAGCAAACAGGAGGAAATTCACCCTTCTCTGGTTTATAACTCACTTCTCTGGCTTGAGCCAGAAGCAGGAAAAGCAAATGGGAGGAAATTCACCCTTCTCTGGTTTATATCTCACTTCTCTGGCTTGAGCCAGAAGCAGGAAAAGCAAACGGGAGGAAATTCACCCTTCTCTGGTTTATATCTCACTTCTCTGGCTTGAGCCAGAAGCAGGAAAAGCAAACGGGAGGAAATTTAATTCACCCTTCTCTGGTTTATAACTCACTTCTCTGGCTTGAGCTGAGGCCAGGGACCAGAAGCAGGGGGAAAGCTGAATCATTTCCGACTCACTTCCTGAGTTGGAAAAAAATGTCGAAACTAGCTTCGGAAGGTTAATTCACCCTTCTCTGGTTTATAACTGGCTTCTCTGGCTTGAGCCAGAAGCAGGAAAAGCAAACGGAGGAAATTCACCCTTCTCTGGTTTAAAACTGGCTTCTCTGGCTTGAGCCAGAAGCAGGAAAAGCAAACAGGAGGAAATTCACCCTTCTCTGGTTTAAAACTGGCTTCTCTGGCTTGAGCCAAGGCCAGGGACCAGAAGAGGGGGAAAGCTGAATCATTTCCGACTCACTATCTGAATCGGGAAAAAATGGCGAGACTAGTTTTGGAAGGGCAAGGGGACTTCTGGTTTCCTAAAAAGTTCAAAATGGCTTCAAAAAGGTAATCGTTCCGACTTGTTTCCAAATACCGAAGATTCTGACTGGGCCTAACCATGCCTAGTATACATATGTGCTTGGGACCAAATCCAACACAACATACTGGACTAACTTTTGAGTCGACTCACATGGGATTTTGATTGTTTCTTTTTCATTTGTTATCACAAAGTCAAGGTGGATTGTCTATGTAATGGTTTCTATTTTGCATAAAGCAAAGGAGAAAAGGGGAAACGGGATTTGTTAGAAAGCTGAATGCTAACACCGTGCATATTGTCTTTAGGGGAAATCCTCATCTACTAAAATGCTCCGTTTCCATTTTTTAAAGTGATATGATAAATATGAACCTGAGACTGGTTGTATTTATTTCCCCAAATATTAATTTGTGAATGTTTTCTGAGTCTGAGTGTGTTTAGTTTTCATGGCTCCCTTGGTTAAGGTCATCTACCTTTCCCAAACCATCCTGTGCATTTCTTCAGAAACAAAAGATTAATCGCCCGGATACCGCAGATGTCAACTAGGGAAAATAATTGTAGGATGTTCTCCAAATTAATGCTGAATGCTAAAGCAGATTTATCTTGTTATTAGTTTCTCATTAGTTTCATGCATTCCCAGAGACCCTATAAACCTGTAATTATAGTTGATAATCTCGTGTGTGCATTTGGTTCTCCCCATTTCACTCTTGCTTTCCTCCTGGGGAAAGGCAGCAAAATTAGGTATTCCAGGCAGAGAACACAAAATAAGGTTAAGAATAGAAGGAAAACTGTGCTGGATCTGATTAAAGTCCGGTGTTCGGTTCTCGCACTGGCAAACCAGATGCTTCTGGGAAACAAACAAAAAATCCCTTGTATTCATATTCCTCAGCAACTGGCATTCAGAGGCATGCGCTTTCTGATCCTGGAGAAAATTATAGCTAGTAGCCATTGCCAGAGCTCAGCATCCCCTCTGAAATTGTTCCAAAAAATAAGAGATGGGAGACTGCTGATTCTGGAAACCACATAAAAAGAACCCCGTGTCAAATGTAGTTTTATGGTGATGCGTTGTTCTGTGCCTTCAGGTAGTTTCCAACACATGGTTTGTTTTGGAAGATATATTCATTTGACATTACCTTCTTCTGAAGCTAAGAGAATGTGATTTTCTCCAAGGTCTCCTAGTGGATTTCCATGCAAAGAATTGAACCCTGATATCCCAGAGTTGTAGTTTTGACAGCCAAACCACCACACTATGCTGGCTTTTTATGGCACTTTTCTAATTATTATTATTATTATTATTATTATTATTATTATTATTATTATACTTTATTTGTACCCCGCTAGCATCTCCCGAAGGACTCGATGTGGCTTACAAAGGCCAAGGCCTCAAAACATAACATAACAATACACAACCTAAAGCAAATCAAAAACAGTTAAAGCAATATTAAAACAACAAGCAATAAAACAATACACCAAGACACAATAAAATTGGGCCGGGACAGAGTAATGGGTACAGATTAAAAGTGCTGATGTGACAGGTGATATGTGGGATTATAGGGTAAGTGCAGTGTACTAGCAATCTTAATTTCTACTAAAGTGCTTGTGGGACTTGTTGAAGTTTTCCTATTCTGGAAAGACACATCGGAACGGCCAGGTTTTTCCTAAAGACTGCCAATGTAGGGGCCTGTCTAAGATCTTTGGGGAGGGTGTTCCAGAGTTGGGGGCCACCACAGAAAAGGCCCTGTGATGCGCTTGCGACGTAGGCGGAATCGCGAGCAGGGCCTCTCCGGATGAATGAAGTGAGCACGTGGGTTCGTAGACAGAGATGCGGTCACGCAGGTAGGATGGTCCCAAACCATTTATGGCTTTGTAAGTAAGCACCTGCACCTAAATTGGGCTTGGAAAATAAACAGCAGCCAATGGAGCTCCTTGAACAGGAAGGTTGGCCTCTCTCTGTAAGGAGCACCAGTTAACATCCTGGCCGCCGCCCGTTGGATCAGTTGAAATTTCCGAGCCGTTTTCAAGGGCAGCCCCACGTAGAGCACATTACAGTAGTCCAATCTAGAGGTGACCAAGGCATGGACCACCCAGGCAAGCTGTTGAAGTTCATGAAGGCAACCCCAGCATTATGTTGTTACATGAATAAATAAATAAGATAAAGGTAAAGGTTTTCCCTGACATTAAGTCTAGTTGTATATAACTCTGGGAGGAGCGGGTGCTCATCTCCATTTCTAAGCCAAAGAGCCGACAGTGTCCCTAGACACCTCCAAGGTAATGTGGCCAGCATGACTGTATGGAGTGCTGTTAAATAAATAGACCTTCATAAATAATAGTAGCCATGGTAGCGCAGTGGGTTAAACTGCTAGCTGTAGGAAGTCTGCTGACCAACTGGTCTGCTGACCAGTTCAAAGCTGTGAGTCAGGGTGAGCTCCCTACTGTCAGTCCTAGCTTCTGCCAACCTAGCAGTTCGAAATTATGTAATGTGAGTAGATTAATAGGTAAAATGGTGCCCCATGCAAACATGCAGACATGCTGGCAACATGATCGGAGATGTCTATGGACAACAGGCTCCTCAGCATGGAAACATGGAACAAGAGCACCTCTCGTGGCCTGAGTTGAGCATCATCTCCAGATGGCAGAGATAGAAGGGGAAGGCCTTTATCTGTGTCTGCCTGTGTACAGTATGTTGTTGTTCACTGCAAACTTAACAGTTCAAAAACACGTGAATGTGGGTAGATCAATAGGTACCACTCCAGCGGGAAGGTAACAGCGCTTTATACAGTTATGCTTGCCACATGACCTTGGAGATGTCTACGGACAATGCCGGCTCTTCGGCTTAGAAATGGAGATGAGCACCATCCCTCAGAGTCGGACACAATTGGACTTAATGCCAGGGGAAAACCTTTACCTTTACCTGTTCACTGTGGTGTAAAAGGCATTGAATGTTTGCCTCCAGTGTGTATACTGTAATTGGCTCTGGAGTCCCTCCAGGGAGATAAAGTAGAATATAAATAAAGTAGGTATAGAAAGTGATTGGGATGACAGGATCAAAGCAAAAGATAGAATGATGTGCAATTAGCACCTCTTATTTTCAATTTGGAGAGTTCTCTAATCACCTTAGTCTACACAGCTTAAGGGCATGGCACGTTGTGTTCACCCAAGAATTCGAAAAGTATGTCTCTGGAAACAAACGTTTCCCACTTTCTAGTTGTAGATCTCCCCGCAAAGGAAAGGGGAGCTGACTGGTATCAAATAGACCAAAAAGAAGAGCTTGTTTAAAAGCCTTATCTGAACTAACCAGCTGGGAGAACATGGATGCTATCACAAGCCTATAAAGCATCCCTTTTCAGCCAGCACTAAATTCTCCGTGATTCCAGCCCTTCTTTCTCATAGAGGTGACTGGAAACCTTTGAACAACAACATGCCAAACAGATATATATTAGGCCTGGGCAATCCATGGTTCTAAATAGTTCTAAAGTACTTACAAAACTCAAGTTCTGAAAATTTCAGAACTCTAACAAAACTTTCAAAATTTAATTATTATTTCATTATTGGCGATTTTTACGACAGAACCAATTAGGAACTGCCATTTATAATTGAATTTTGAGAGTTTTGTTAGAGTTTTGAAATTTTCACCACCAGAACTTTAGTTTTGTAAGTACTTTAGAAGCATTTAGAACCATGCATTGCCCAGGCCTAATATATATCCCTCCACTTTACTGGTTTTGGCCAGTGAGGCTTGGTTAAACTTGCCTGATCTTTTCCCTCTTCCTCTTTGTCATATTTGAAAATGCAAAATGTACCTTTACAATGGACATAGAATCCTAGAATCCTAGAGCTGGGAGAGACCTCCTGGGCCATCATCCAGTCCAACCCCATTCCGCCAAGAAGTAGGAATATTGCATTCAAATCACCCCTGACAGATGGCCATCCAGCCTCTGTTTAAAATCCTCCAAAGAAGGAGCCTCCACCACACTCCGGGGCAGAGAGTTCCACTGCTGAACGGCTCTCACAGTCAGGAAGTTCTTCCTCATGTTCAGATGGAATCTCCTCTCTTGTAGTTTGGAGCCATTGTTCCATTGCGTCCTCTCACCGGGGGGAGCTGTCACTTCACCATCCACTTGTGATACTGATGGAGTACTTCCTCAGTCTTTTTGCATGCTACTGGAGAGTTTTATGGTGCCATAAATTAGTTAAATTAGCCTCCCCACATAGGTGGTACCTACATTTCCTACATGGCTACTACAACAGTCTTTCAGGCTGCAAAGGTCAACAGCAAGCTAGACAAATGGCTGGAAGCTCACTCTGACCTGGGCTGGCTGCGAACTCATGACCTCTTGGCGGTGACCAGGGGAGCATTCGCACAGTTAAAACTTGTGCGCCAGCTGCGCCCGTACCTTGGGAAGTCTGACTTGGCCACGGTAGTCCACGCTCTGGTTACATCCCGCATAGACTACTGCAACGCTCTCTACGTGGGGTTGCCTTTGAAGACTGCTCGGAAGCTTCAACTAGTCCAACGCTCGGCAGCCATGATTTTAACAGGAGCAGAGCGCAGGGAGCATACACCCCCCTGTTGCACCAACTCCACTGGCTACCGATCTGCTACCGGGCTCAATTCAAAGTGCTGGCGTTGGCCTTTAAAGCCCTAAACGGTTCCGGCCCAAGCTACCTATCTGACCACATCTCTGCCTATGAACCCACCAGGACTTTGAGATCTTCCGGGGAGGCCCTGCTCTCGATCCTGCCAGCTTCACAAGCACGGCTGGCGGGGATGAGAGATAGGGCCTTCTTGGTGGTGGCTCCCCGGCTGTGGAACGCCCTTCCCACAGACATTAGATTAGCACCATCTCTGGTTGTATTCCGCAAAAAAGTAAAGACCTGGTTTTTTGTGCAGGCGTTCGAGTAGTTAGTGCAATGATTGGTAATGACATAGGAATGGAACAATGGATGACGAATTCTGGATCGTGTTTTTAGTGATGAGACGTTTTTGCACAACACTGCCATTTCCCCGCTTCTGCTTAGAATCCTAGAATCCTAGAGTGGGAAGAGACCTCCTGGGCCATCATCCATTCCAACCCCATTCTGCCAAGAAGCAGGAATATTGCATTCAAATCACCCCTGACAGATGGCCATCCAGCCTCTGTTTAAAAGCTTCCAAAGAAGGAGCCTCCACCACACTCCGGGGCAGAGAGTTCCACTGCTGAACGGCTCTCACAGTCAGGAAGTTCTTCCTCATGTTCAGATGGAATCTCCTCTCTTGTAGTTTGAAGCCATGGTTCCATTGCGTCCTAGTCTCCAGGGAAGCAGAAAGGAAGCTTGCTCCCTCCTCCTCCCTGTGGCTTCCTCTCACATATGGCAAGAACTTTCCTAGATCAGATCAATGGTCCATCCCATCAGTCATCTGAATGGTTATTATAGTAATTGTGTACTAACTGTGTATTAGATTAGGTTGTTAACTGTTTTTTATATTGGTGCATTGAATTTTGCTGTTTCCTATGTGCTGTGAACCGCTGTGAGTCGCCTTCGGGCTGAGAACAGCGGTATAGAAGTAAAGTAAATAAATAAAGTAAATAAATAAATGTTGATGCCCTAATTTCCCCCGGGAGTGAGTTCCACAGGTGAGGGGCCACCACCGAGAAGGCCCTGCTCCTCGTCCCCACCAACCTCACTTATATAAGTATATAAGTAAATAAATAAATAAATAAATAAATAAGGAAGTAGTGATTTTAATGCCGCTGACTCCCAAGCAGCTGCTCCACAAACCTTCACTAAAGAGTCTATTTCAGAAGACTCTTTAGAAGGCATGATCATCAAGTTTGCAGACGACACCAAATTGGGAGGGAGAGCCAATACTCCAGAGGACAGGAGCAGAATTCAAAATGATCTTGACAGATTAGAGAGATGGGCCAAAACTAACAAAATGAAGTTCAACAGTGACAAATGCAAGATACTCCACTTAGGCAGAAAAATGAATGCAAAGATACAGAATGGAGGACATGCCTGGCTCAAGAGCAGCACGTGTGAAAAAGATCTTGGAGTCCTTGTGGACAACAAGTTAAACATGAGCCAACAGATGTGGCGGCAAAAAAAGCCAATGGGATTTTGGCCTGCATCAATAGGAGCATAGTGTCTAGATCTAGGGAAGTAATGCTACCCCTCTATTCTGCTTTGGTTAGACCACACCTGGAATATTGTGTCCAATTCTGGGCACCACAATTCAAGAGAGATATTGACAAGCTGGAATGTGTCCAGAGGAGGGAAACTAAAATGATCAAGGGTCTGGAGAACAAGCCCTATGAGGAGCGGCTTTAGGAGCTGGGCATGTTTAGCCTGAAGAAGAGAAGGCTGAGAGGGGATATGATAGCCATGTATAAATATGTGAGAGGAAGCCACAGGGAGGAGGAGGGGGCAAGCTTGTTTTCTGCTTCCCTGGAGACTAGGACGCAATGGAACAATGGCTTCAAACTACAAGAGAGGAGATTCCATCTGAACATGAGGAAGACTTCCTGACTGTGAGAGCCGTTCAGCAGTGGAACTCTCTGCCCCGGAGTGTGGTGGAGGCTCCTTCTTTGGAAGCTTTTAAACAGAGGCTGGATGGCCATCTGTCAGGGGTGATTTGATGCAATATTCCTGCTTCTTGGCAGAATGGGGTTGGACTGGATGGCCCACCAGGTCTCTTCCAACTCTTGGATTCTATGATTCTATGATTCTATGATTCTATTTCTTCTCTCTTGTTCTTTTGGTTGGTTCAACTCCAATATTCTGAAATATATGCTGAAGGCAGGAAAATGTAATTACTTGCTTTATGAAGAAGAAGAAAAAACTCAAAAACGATCATGATGATTTCTGTAGAAGTGCAATAAATGCTGCTCTTTCCTCATTCCCTTTTTCCCCAAAAACAAAAGGTCCCTCCTGCACAGCAATTGGGGGGCGAGTCCAGATTATTATCTTCACTTTGATTTTCTGTTCTTGGCAAAATCTTTGTCCTGGTCAGCAAGGAGCATCGTGGGCAAGAGAAGATATCGCTGAAATAAAACCCCAAACCCTCCCACGCCTTCCCCATCTTGCTCCCGTCTTTCTGTTCTCCAAATTATTCTCCGCTTTGACAACACAATGGAGTTGAAATTGTGCCCGCGGTTTCCTTGAAGGCCTACAGAATAAGATCTCAGGAAAATTATTTGTCTTTCTTCCCACTTATCTCCTCCTCCTTCCCCTCGGCGTACAAGCGAAAAGTCTGCGGTGCATCTCAGGCATTATTATTCTCTAAATTGCAGCCAGGACTTCAGAGCTTGCTTCACCCCAAGAAAGATACAAAACATGATTAGATACAAAAGTGTGATGAGAGGAGAAGACAGAAAAAAACACCTTGAAATATGAAGCCGGGCAGTGGCGCTGGGAGGATTGAAATCGCCTCCTTTCGGAACATAATCTTTTCATCTCCCACATTCTTGTGCTGGGATTCAAATCGCATTGAAGTTAATGCAAAGCTTCCGATTGGTTTCAAAAGGCTAATAAATAATTCTTCCTAATATTCACAAATCTTGTGTCACAATTACAAGAGTTCCACAAGTTTTAAATAGTTAGTTCTTGGTGTGTGGAGTTCCTTTGGGATGGGATATTTACACTACACTAGATGAGAAAGTAAAATTAAAAAAAATAGCCAGAGGAATAAGGAAAACCTTCCATTTTGGTATGATTCCTCCAAATTCAAATACACCTTTTGGACATATTTTTTCTAATGTTTTCATCATCATCATCCTCATCATCAATTTTATTCATTACCCGCCTCTCCTGATGGCTTGAGGTGCAGTACAACAAGTTTAAAAAATTACTTATGTTACTGTCAAAATGTTAGTTCTGTTTACCACCAAATCATATTTAAAAACAGTAAACATTTATTTATTTATGACATTTATATGTCACCCTCAGAACGACTTACAAGATATATATATATATATATTGTTCATTCGTTCAGTCATCTCCGACTCTTCGTGACCTCATGGACCAGCCCACGCCAGAGCTCCCTGTTGGCCGTCACCACCCCCAGCTCCTTCAAGGTCAGTCCAGTCCCTTCAAGGATGCCATCCACCCGCCTTGCCCTTGGTCGGCCCCTCTTCCTTTTTCCTTCCCCTTCCCCCAGCATCCTTCCCTTCTCTAGGCTTTGCTGTCTCCTCATGATGTGGCCAAAGGACTTCCGCTTTCCCTCTAGTCTCCTTCCCTCCAGTGAGCTTTAGTCGGGCTTTCTTTCCTGGAGGATGGACTGGTTGGATCTTCTCGCAGTCCAAGGCACTCTCAGAACTTTCCTCCAGCACCACAGCTCAAAAGCATCTCTCTTCCTTCGCTCAGCCTTCCCGAAGGTCCAGCTCTCACATCCGTAGGTGACTACAGGGAAGACCATGGCTTTGACTAGGCAATGGATCTTGGTTGCCAGTCTGATGTCTCTGCTCTTTACTATTTTATTGAGATTGGTCCTTGCTCTCCTCCCAAGAAGGAAGCGTCTCCTGATTTCCTGGCTGCATCTGCATCTGCAGTCATCTTTGCACCTAGAAATACAAAGTCTGTCACGGTCTCCACATTTTCTCCCTCTATTTTCCAGTTGTCAATCATTCTTATTGCCATAATCTTGGTTTTTTTGATGTTTAGCTGTATGTGTATACACACACACACACACATAAGGTAAAAAGTCCTGTCATGTCTGATTCTAGGGTTGGTGCTCATCTCTATTTCTAAGCCAAAGAGCCGGCATTGTCCAAAGACACCTCTAAGGTTATTTGGCCGGCATGACTGCATGGAGTGCCATTACCTTCCAGCCAGATTGATCTACCTGGAGATTCCTGCAGTGGCTAATAAATCCCTAATGTTCCCTTTTAAAAAATTGTAATGGATATAGAGCATTTCTAAGCTGTGGGCCATTTTTTTGGTTTTCCATATCAATTGACAGATTTTTGTTAGAATGTTGATGGAATCCATCTCTATAGCCTGAAGAAATCTATTTGCATGGCATCCCTTCCTATAGTTCCATATGGTTGGAGTGTCTCTTCTATTTCGTATTCTAAAATTGTCGGTTCATCATCAAAGGATTCTTCCTTGAAAGAGCCTTGTCATTTGTTCATCTCTTTTATCTTGCTTCTGAGCGTATTGCTTTGGTTATGTTTTTATTTTCTGCCAATTACATAATGTCTTCCTTTGCTGGCCATTCAGCATCCCTTCTCTCAATGGAGGAGAATTTTTCATTGAATTTCTTGGATTTCGCTGAAGGCATCACTTGTTCTGACCTTTCTGTTGGCTTCTACTTCTTTGCATTAATTATTGTCATAGAATTCTGTAATTATTTATTTATTATTTACTTATTTGCGGTATTTGTATATCGTCTTTCTCAACTCCAAAGGGAGCTCTGTATCCTTACCTGTTTGTCTGCAGGGATGTCCTTTAGATTGTACTTTGGCACTATAATTAGTTTAATGTACTTATTTGGAAATAAAAACATTCATGGTATGTACTACAATCCATTCCTAGTCTTGTTTGTGTTGGGCAATTTGAGCTTCTCCATCTTCTGTTTCCAGTTATGTAGTCTATACCTTTTCTTATTTTTTTATTCAGTCTTCTATGTAGATATCTTTTTGTTGATGGCTTGAAAAGTTTTATGATTAACAGGTTGTTGTAGGGTTTTGGGGCTATGTGGCCATGTTCTAGAATCATTCTCTCCTGACGTTTTGCATGCATCTATTGCAGGCATCCTCGGAGGTTGTGAAATCAGTGTGAGCACCTCACAACCTCTGAGGGATGCCTGCCATAGATGCAGGAAAAACATCAGGAGAGAATGATTCTAGAACATGGCCATATAGCCCACAAAACCTACAACAACCCAGTGATTCCAACCATGAAAGCCTTCGTCAATACATTTTTACGATTAACAGCTGTGTTGCTCCAACACAATTCAGTACATCACTCTCTGGATTTATTTCTTCATCCTAGGCCCAACCTTTCAGACTTAGGAAACTGTGCTTGAACAGAACTGAATATATGAGTTGTGCATTGGCACCAAAGGTCCAACCAAATGGGTAAGGGGACATGCTCTCCTTTCCTTAAGTGTTCATCAAGAGTCTTCTCAGCTCACTAACTAAGAATTGCTTTAAATAAAACATATCAGAAACTATCTGAGATGTCTGTAGGGCTTCTCTATAAGAACTCTTACTTTGGTCTTTAATCTGTTGATTTTACTGCAATCCTTGTACAAAAGGAATCAAAATATTGGGACAGGACTCATTAAAATGTGTTGGAAGTATGCATAACTCAGCTGTCTCACACTGATTTCTGACTTGGGTCATATTCGTCTTCAGCTCTCCAAAACACCAGTCCTAAAAAGTCAAAGGTACATAGTTCTGGGAGATGTAGGGCTGTCATGAATAACTTTTCAATAACTTTAAAGTATAGGCTCTTTTAATTGCAATTTCCAGTGTGAGAGGGGCATCAGATTACAGAAAGAATGACATTGCACATACAGACATACAGATTCTATGCAACTATATTGGATGTACAAAAACGTACAGTTACATTGGACTAACACGCAGACAAAGGGGAATTACATTTTCACTCAACATTCTCACACTAATGTACATGCATTCATCCTTATCCACCCAAATATTATTAGATCCTTTTCTCCCTCCTTGGAGAAGCACCTGTTAGGTCAGACCCTGCTTTCCTGCAGCCTGCCAACGCATAGTTCCATAACTTCCATAATGCCAAAACTTCAAAATGCTGAGATGCCAAAACTTCTTTCCCTAAGAACAGCGCCAAGGACCAGATCTGTGTTTTCCATACAGCAGAACCTGACTCCCGGCACAAAATCCAAGACTCCAAAAAGCACACTTCTTCCTCTTCCCTTGAGAAAGAAGCCCCAAAGGGACCAGACTTTTCCCTTGCAAATCTGCCAGTCTCTAAATACACAATTTCTCTCCTTCACATGGAGCAGAGCATGACAGGTGAACCAGATTCCTCAGGTCTGTCACAATTTGAGCATTATTAGACTGAGTCTCTTATAGGAATATTCTGCTGATGTAGGCCCAAAGTTGTAAATTAATGATAGGCGTCTTCCATCCTGGCTCCATCTCAATTTCCTGGCCATATGTTGACTTTTCTTGATTGGTGTTAGCCTTGTGTTGACTTCCTTCTTAACACAAGGAATGTTGTAAGCATTTCTGTTATCACTGTCCCAGTTTTTATCAGTTTACTTTTCAGTTCTTATTAGCAACTTTTAATTACAGCCCAGCAAGCAGGTAGTCATTGCAGGCCTTAATATTTTACTGGTGCTTCCAAAATTATTAGCTCCATTCATACATCCTTCCATTTCTCCATGCATACCATATATCGGATAAAGATCCGCCTAGTCAAAGCCATGGTATTCCCTGTAGTAACCTACAGATGTGAGAGCTGGACCTTAGGGAAGGCTGAGCGAAGGAAGATCGATGCTTTTGAGCTGTGGTGTTGGAGGAAAGTTCTGAGAGTGCCTTGGACTGCGAGAAGATCCAACCAGTCCATCCTCCAGGAAAGAAAGCCCGACTGCTCATTGGAGGGAAGGAGACTAGAGACAAAGTGGAAGTCCTTTGGCCACATCATGAGGAGACAGCAAAGCCTGGAGAAAGGAATGATGCTGGGGAAAGTGGAAGGCAAAAGGAAGAGGGGCCGACCAAGGGCAAGATGGATGGATGGCATCCTTGAAGTGACTGGACTGACCTTGAAGGAGCTGGGGGTGGTGACGGCCGACAGGGAGCTCTGGCGTGGGCTGGTCCATGAGGTCACGAAGAGTCGGAGACGACTGAACGAATGAACAACAACAAACCATATATTGTATTACAGGGCCCTTCCACACTACCCCTATATCCCAGAATCTGATCCTAGATTATCAGAGAATCATAGAATCATAGTGTTGGAAGATACTTGTGGGCTTTCCAGTCCAACCACCTGCCAAGAAGCAGGAGAATCACATTCAAAGCACCTCTTACAAATGGCCATCCAGTCTCTGTTTAAAAGCCTCCAAAGAGGGAACGTCAACCACCTGTTTGTCCCAGGTTATCTGGCAGTGGGGACTCATATATTCCAGTTTAAAGCAGATAATCTGAGATCAGATCCTGGAATAAAGGACAGTGTGGAAGAGCCAGTAGATGACAAAATCCGGGAGACAATTTAGAGAACAACTTACCTGGCCCAACTGACTTGTCTGAATGCACCTCCCCTTATGAACCTTCAAGAACCTTAAGATCGTCTGGAGAGGCCCTGCTCTCGGTCCCGCCATCATCACAAGCACGGCTGGCAGGGACGAGAGACAGGGCCTTCTCAGTGGTGGCCCCTCAGCTATGGAACGCCCTTCCTATGGAGATTAGATCTGCTTCTTTGGTTTTAGCATTTCGGAAAAAACTCAAGACATGGCTATTCGAGCAGGCATTTGAGAATACTGAGTAACGGACATAAGAACATAATCAACTACAAGATGGATTGGACATTGTTTTAATGAGTATTTATTGAATTATGTTTTATTACAACTGTTATGATTTTATTGATGTTAAAATTTTTATATTGTAACTGTGTTTTTGGTGGCATTGAATTTTGCCTTGTAAACCGCCTCGCGTCGCTGGAAGGCTGAGAGGGGCGGTATACAAATACTGCAAATAAAGAAATAAAGTTTGGGAACAACAGTGAAAAGGCACGTTGGTGCAATTGACAGCACACAATGGAGAAATGTCAGGCTAGATATCTAGTGGGCTAGGTCTACCTCACTGTTTATTATCAGCAAAAGAATGTAAATTTTAGATTTTGGAAAGAAGGGCATAATAACCTCAAAGTGCACAAATACATAGAGAATTATATATTAATTCTGGAGAGCAGCTAAGTGTGTTTGTATCCACACACCCAGGGGTGGCTCAACCCATTACGCAAAGTAAGCATTTGCAGTATAGTTGATCTTGAGGCACTCTTGGGGGAAAATAGACCTTGACATATGGGAGTTGTAGTTACTGAGATGTACAGTTCACCTACAATCAAAGAGTATTCTGAACTCCACCAATGATGGAATTGAACCAAACTTGGCACACAGAACTCCCACGACGAACAGAAAATATATATCAGTCATTGGTGTGTGGGGGGGGGGGGGGCAAAATACTGTTTGCTTACCGTTGAAAATTACCTAGGGCTGCCTCTGCATGCGCCTATCAATCTTTGTGATGTCCTTATTTTTCAATAACAGGGGCAGTCGTCCTGATCATTCAAAATCTCAGGAAGAAATGTTTGACTTCTCTACTCCACTTTCTGGACCCACCTGTGTTTCCACATCAGTAGGATGCTGAATGTCGCCTCTGACTCTTATGCAAAACTTTAAAGGAACTATCCAAGGTGCTGATTCTTCTCCTCCAGATTAATTCAGGACTCTCCATAGCTCATTTAACGCTCAGAATAAAACCCAGAACAATTTCATCCCTCTTCTGAGATGGAAGCCACCAGCCGCCACTGTGGATTAGCATTCTTGAAATCACAATTTGGCAGCACCAGACTGCTTTGGAAAACCTCCTTCTGAACTTTGACACCGACCTCATTTATAAGTTAAAGCCCTAGTCTTCTTTTCTCTTCTTAGAGTCTATTTCATGATTAATTTAGTTCCACTGAATTTCCTGGACTAGCTGCAGAGCAGAAAGCACATTTCCTACCCTATTAATCTCCACTCTGGGTCCGTTTATCGAGGGCTAAATGAGGAAGAAGCCATTTGCACACTTTGTTCTCAATTCAGGACACTTCTGGAATTGTAAAGCATTCTGAGCCCCGAAAAGGGCAATAAAAATCATTAACTAGAAAGCAGGGAGCAAGAAGGATGGATATATCCATGCATGGGCTCCTTTCCAAAAGAAGGATCTTTCTAGCACCGGAGGCAAAAATGTTTCCCATGCATTATGCAAACAGAAAGAGGGGATCGTGGGTCAGTCTGCGGTGTTTGGCCACCACTGCATTATGTCCCTTCTTTAACATAAATGTCTGAATCCATCTTGGAAAAATTCTTAGCCTTGCAATCAAAATTTTGTTCCTTCCTCACCACATTAGAGTTGGTAATTTATTTATTTACTGTATTTGTATACCACCTTTCTCAGCCTATCGGCGACTCAAGGCGGTTTCCAACAAAACAGTATACATAGTATCATAGAGCAATTTAAAAACATTACAATTACATAAACCACAACAGCAATAACAACATCATTAGTGTCTCCTTATTGTCAAGCATTGTCCAGTTCCATCATCAATCATCCATTTCCTATATCATTTATCCGTATCCGTTACTCTGTGTTTGAGAACGCTTGCTCAAACAGCCATGTTTTGACTTGCTTCTGAAATGTGAGGAGGGAGGGAGCAGATCTAATCTCTCTAGGGAGGGCGTTCCATAGCCAGGGGGTCACTGCTGAGAAGGCCCTGTCTCTCGCTCCCACCAAACATACCTGAGACGAAGGTTGGACCAAGAGCAGTGCCTCCCCGGACGATCTCAAGGTCCTTGATGGTTCATAAGGGGAGATACGTTCAGACAGGTAAGTTGGGCCAGAACTGTTCAGGGCTTTATAGACCAAGGCCAGCACTTTGAATTGTGCCCAGTAGCAAACCAGCAGCCAGTGGAGCTGGCGCAACAAAAGAGTTGTATGCTCCCTGAGTGCCGCTCCTGTTAACAACCTGGTTGCCATTCGTTTGACCTTTAGGAGCTTCCGAGTAGTCTTCAAAGGCGTTGCAGTAGTCTATATGGGATGTAACCAGAGCATGGACTACCGTGGCCAAGTCAGACTTCCCAAGGTACGGGCGCAGCTGGCGCACAAGTTTTAATTGTGCGAATGCTCCCCTGGTCACCGCTGACACCTGGGGTGCCAGGCTCAGCGATGAGTCCAGGGTCACTCCCAGATTGCGAACCTGCGTCTTCAGGGGGAGTGTAGTCCCATCCAACACAGGCTGTAACCCTATGCCCTGTTCGGCCTTACAACTGACCAGGAGTACCTCTGTCTTGTCTGGATTAAGTTTCAATCTGTTGTCCCTCATCCAGTCCATTACAGGACCTGGACAGCCTCCTTAGTAGCAGGTGGGAAGGAGTGACAGAGTTGGACATCATCCGTGTACAGATGACATCATAACCCGAAACTCCGGATAATCTCTCCCAACAGTTTCATGTATATGTTAAACAACATAGGGGACAGTATGGAACCCTGAGGAACCCCACAAGACAATGTATGATTTTGTACAAATGGATAAAAGGGGATAAATGAAGAAATAATTATATAAATTATTATTATTATTATTATTGTTATTATTATATTAGTGTGCAAGATAAATTAATGATGCAAACAGTATTCAAAATGTTTCATTAAATGTATGTCACGGTACTTCAAAAAGATGTCCTATTATACTGCATATTTTGGATAAGAGAGGAGTGAAATCTGTTGGAAATAGCAACCTTTTCAAGCCTCCACTAGTTATTTGTTACAATTGCTAACTGTATTGTATGTGTATATTGGTTTGCAATTTTACCTAACCTCTTTGTTGTGGGAGGAGCTGCAGACCATGTGATCAGAACTGAGCATGTTCAGAACTTATGCTCCATTTCAACCCCAATTAAACTAGCTCACAACACTAAAACAACCACAAAATTGTGTTGGCACAGAAGTGGAAAAAATGGCTCCTATATACATATGTGGTGGGAATGCGATAGAGTACAAGATTTTTATAATAAGGTAAAGAAGGAAATGGAAGAATTAATGGAGCATAAATTCGTTTTGAAAAAAAAAGAATGTTTCACCCGGAAATTAGACAAGAACGAAAACATCAAAGCTTGGAGGGAAATTATAAAATACATGATAGCTGCCACCCAGGCAACTGTGGCCTTGGGGTGGAAAGACCATAGAAAGTGGGAAGTTAAAAAATGGTATGGTTACCTAAAATAACTAAAATAATATTTGAATGAAGACAAGTATTGTTCCCAGAGGGAAGGGGTGGGGAGAAAGGTGTAAAATCGATAGACACAAATGGGAGATAAATAGATAAGAACGCTATGAAAACAATAATTGATATGTATTCGGAAATGGCAATGGATTGTGATATCATTCTACCTGTGTCAGCAATAAAAACATATATTAAAAAGGTAAAAAAAGAACGCATGCTCCATTTTAGTTTGTAGAAGCCATTAGACTCTTAGAGATAGTAGAAGCCAATCCATCCATATGCTTTTAGAAGTCAGAGTGTGTTTGCATCAGAAGCAGCGAGTACAGTTTGGGCTTCAATGTTTGCTTTAGAAAGCCAGTAGAAACAGATGTATGCTTTAGACCAGTGTTTCTCAACCTGGGGGTCGGGACCCCTGGAGGGGTCGCGAGGGGGTGTCAAAGGGGTCGCCAAAGTCCAAAGTCTGTTGGTCATGGGGGTTCTGTACAGGAAGTTGGGCCCAATTCTATTGTTGGTGGGTTCAGAATGTCTTTGATTGTAGGTGAACTATAAATCCCAGCAACTACAACTCCCAAAATGTCAAGGTCTATTTCCCTTAAACTCCATCTGTGTTCATTTGAGCATGTTGAGTATTCATGCCCAGTTTGGTCCAGATCTATCATTGTTTGAGTCCACAGTGCTCTCTGGATGTAGGTGAACTACAACTCCCAAAACTCAAGGTCAATGCCCACCAAACCCTTCAGTATTTTCTCTTGGTCATGGGAGTTCTGTGTGCCAAGTTTGATTCAATTCCATTATTTTTAAATTTTTAATTATTACATTTGGCCCAGCCATAGGTTATTAAACGTCGCTGTGTTATTGTTAATGTTATTGCTTATTTTCTGCTTATGAGTTTTATTTATTGTTTGTATTACTGTTGCTATTGTTTTTATTGTTGTATTTTGGGCTCGGTCTCATGTAAGCCGCACCGAGTCCCTTGGGGAGATGGTAGCGGGGTACAAATAAAGTTTTATTATTATTTTATTATTATTATTTGGGGATTCAGAATGCTCTTTGATTGTAGGTGAACTATAAATCCCAGCAACTACAACTCCCAATGACAAAATCAATCTCCCCTCAACTCCACTAGTATTCAAATGTGGGTGTATCAGATATTTGCGCCCAATTTGGTCCGAATGAAAATACATCCTGCATCAGATATTTGACGGTTCTTGTAGGTTTTTTCGGGCTCTAGGGCCATGTTCTAGAGGCATTTCTCCTGACGTTTCGCCTGCATCTATGGCAAGCATCCTCAGAGGTAGTGAGGTCTGTTGGAACTAGGAAAAAGGGTCATGGGAGTGCCAAGTTTGGTTCAATTCCATCATTGGTGGAGTCCAGAATGCTCTTTGATTGTAGGTGGACACAGATATATAAACCCATTGTCCTAATTCCAACAGACCTCACTACCTCTGAGGATGCTTGCCATAGATGCAGGCGAAACATCAGGAGAAATGCCTCTAGAACATGGCCATATAGCCCGAAAAAACCCACAAGAACTTAGTGATTCCAGCCATGAAAGCCTTCGACAATACATTTACCTGACGATTCATAACAGTAGCAAAATTAGAGTTATGAAGTTGCAACGTAAACAATGTTATGGTTGGGGGTCACCACAACATGAGGAACTGTATGAAGGGGTCGCGGCATTAGGAAGCTTGAGAAGCTCTGTTTTATACGTAGATTTAAGCAGGAACTGTATGCTTAGATCTCAAAACAGAGAGATGCTTTGGACTATGGACTATTGTTTCTAAGGAAAATGCCTTGTGTTACCTACACAGAAAAACTCACCCGGAAACCGCATTGAGTCGCCGTCCTAGGCTGATAAATGCGGTATACAAATGAAGTAAATAAATAAATAAATACACAGAAAAACTACTTAAAAAATAGTATAATAAATCATAGAATCATAGAATCCTAGAATCCTAGAGTTGGAAGAGACCTCATGGGCCATCCAGTCCAACCCCATTCTGCCAAGAAGCAGGAATATTGCATTCAAATCACCCCTGACAGATGGCCATCCAGTCTGTTTAAAAGCTTCCAAAGAAGGAGCCTCCACCACACTCCGGGGCAGAGAGTTCCACTGCTGAACGGCTCTCACAGTCAGGAAGTTCTTCCTCATGTTCAGTGGAATCTCCTCTCTTGTAGTTTGAAGCCATCGTTCCATTGCGTCCTAGTCTCCAGGGAAGCAGAAAGGAAGCTTGCTCCCTCCTCCTCCTCCCTGTGGCTTCCTCTCACATATTTATACATGGTCATCATGTCTCCTCTCAGCCTTCTCTTCTTCAGGCTGAACATGCCCAGCTCGTTAAGCCGCTCCTCATAGGGCTTGTTTTCCAGACCCTTGATCATTTTAGTCGCCCTCTTTCTCTGGACACAATATTCCAGCTTAGAGTCAATATCTCTCATAAGCAAAGTGCCTGTATGCTGTGTACATGAAGTTTTGTGAGTAAACCAACTCTGTTACATTTTTTCAAAAAACTGTTTATTTTGTCTCTTGAGAGTATGATGTCAAGGAAAATATGTTTTAAGGGAGAGTAGATGTTTTTGAGCAACTAAAAAGAACACTTCTGAAACTCTGCTGAATATATATGTTTTTGTGCACTGGCATGTCTTTGTCCCTAGCAGTTCAAAGACATATCGAGGTATATCAGTTTAACAACTGAGAGACCTAGTTACCTTGCATGAATGCTGGTGAATGCCATTTTCCCCAAAAGGTTGTGACTTCTAACAAGGTCATCCCTTTCCTGTGACCAGTGATATTACGAATCCCATTTCCCAAATGGTTATGGAGATTCATATTTTTTTTTAAAAAAAAGTCACCTTCTCGCTTCCTCATTTCTGCAGCTGAAATCATTTTAATTAAGAACTATGTTAAGTATTTTACATACGAGAGCAGCTTTTACTGGCAAAGAAAAGGAGTTGCCACAGAGTCTTCTAAGTCTCCAGAGGCAGCCAATCTATATTTGTAGTTTGAAAGTGTAATCACCATTATCGAGCTAATGGTGGGTGAGATGGAGAAAAAGTTGAAATACGCAAAACAAAAGAATTTTGAATTTGCGAACAAACAGGGGAGGCTATCAGCATATAAACTGCAATAAGTGAGAAGGAATCGTAAGAAGGCTGAGAGGTGTTATGAGAGCCATGTATAAATATGTGAGAGGAAGCCACAGGGAGGAGGAGGGAGCAAGCTTGTTTTCTGCTTCCTTGGAGACTAGGACACAATGGAAGAATGGCTTCAAACTACAAGAGAGGAGATTCCATCTGAACATGAGGAAGAACTTCCTGACTGTGAGAGCCGTTCAGCAGTGGAACTCTCTGCCCCAGAGCGTGGTGGAGGCTCCTTCTTTGGAAGCTTTTAACAGAGGCTGGATGGCCATCTGTCAGGGGTGATTTGAATGCAATATTCCTGCTTCTTGGCAGAATGGGGTTGGACTGGATGGCCCAGGAGGTCTCTTCCAACTCTAGGATTCCATGATCGCGGAACAAGGAAGAACTTCCTGACTGTGAGAGCTGTTCAGCAGTGGAACTCTCTGCCCTGGAGTGTGGTGTAGGCTCCTTCTTTGGAAGCTTTGAAACAGAGGCTGGATGGCCATCTGTCAGGGGTGCTTTGAATGCAATATTCCTGCTTCTTGGCAGAATGGGGTTGGACTGGATGATGGCCCAGGAGGTCTCTTCCACCTCTTTGATTCTATGATTCTATGAGGTCTCTTCCAACTCTATGATTCTATGAACCTATGTCTCTCCTTTTGTCTCTCTCTCTTTCTCTCTCTCTCTCTTTCCGTGCCTCAAATATTGGACCTCCAACTTTTCAAGCTGAGGACCAGTTCACGCTTCGAATCATAGAATCATAGAATCCAAGAGTGGGAAGAGACCTCCTGGGCCATCCTCCAGTCCAACCCCATTCTGCCAAGAAGCAGGAATATTACATTCAAATCACCCCTGACAGATGGCCATCCAGCCTCTGTTTCAAAGCCCTTGGCAGGGGCTTGTAAAAATCTCTTCATTTTCAGACAACCATTTTGCCCAGTTTACAACCATACAGTTTTTATTCTCATCTATATTTTTTATCATTTGGTATGATAAAACAGTGCATGCTATCTATCGATCTACACACACACACACACACACACCCTCAGCCTTTGTTCACATGTTTTCATCCACCCAGTAAATGGTTTTGAAGTCCCTCGCTCAGAAAGTTCTGAAGTATTGATTCTAAGTGGGTATTATACCGGCTCCGGGGATTGTGAAAACATAATGCTGGTTTTATGAAATGTGATGTTGTCTAGTGATGTGTTGTCCTTTTTATGATTTTATATCGCCCCCAAAGAAGGCCCGAAGAGCACCAATAGCCCAAACCCATTCGGCTTTTCAACTACTTTAACCATCTTCTGCGCACGTTGAGATGTGTCTCTTTTTCTCTTACGACGGCACAATTGCATCTAGACGGCATTACTTTAATGCACTTTGCATAAGGCTACCTTTGAGCCTTCAGAAAGGAACGTTGTTCAGAATTAAATAGCAAGGATGCTGAAGGTTATTTGCATATGAAGTCATTGTACATCTGTTTGCATACGTTTTGCTTTTGTTTCTGGGCATAATTAAAGGTGATGTTTAAAATGCTGAATGCTGTATGTATAGGCAGAGGTGGCAATCATGGGAGTGATGTAGTAACCACTTTCAGCAATCCAGGCTTGGCAGTGACCAGGGGAGCCTTTGCACAGTTAAAGCTCATGCACCAACTTACGCTCGTACCTTGGGAAGTCTAAACTGGCCATGGTAGTCCACGCTCTGGTTACATCCCGTATAGACTACTGCAACACACTCTACATGGGGTTGCCTTTGAAGACTGTCCAGAAGCTTCAAATGGTCCAACGGGCGACAATCAGATTACTAAGAGGAGCGGTGCTCAGGGAGCATACAACTCCTCTGTTGCATCAGCTCCACTGGCTGCCAGTCTACTACCGGGCACAATTCAAAGTGCTGGCAAACGGTTCTGGCCCAACTTATCTGTCTGAACGCATCTCTCCTTATGAACCTTCTAGGACTTTAAGATCATCTGGGGAGGCCCTGCTCTCGGTCCCACCTTCATCACAAGTACGTTTGGCGGAGATGAGAGACAGGGCCTTCTCAGTGGTGGTCCCCTCGGCTATGGAACACCCTCCCTAAGAACATCAGATTGGCCCCCTCCATTTTGAACTTTCGAAAAAAAGTCAAGACATGGCATTTTGAGCAGGTGCTTGCAAATAGAGTGTAATGGACATAGGAAAATAGAATGGTTGACAATGTGATTGGACAATGCTTTAACAAGGAGACCCTAATGAATATGTGTTTTCAATTGACTTTGTTATGGTTTTATATTCTCTTATTGTTTTTAGGGTATTGAAATTGTATTTTATGGTCTTGGTACCAACTGTACACCTCCCCGAGTCACCTGTGGGCTGAGAGGGACAGTGTGTGTCTGTGTGTGTGTGTGTGTGTGTGTATGTATATGTATGTGTGTGTGTATATATATATATACACACATACCAATGGTGAGGAATGGTGGGTCCGCATTATTTCCATCCCATTTAAAATGCCTTAAGAGGCAGTCTTCTCCATCTCAAGTCCTCTTGCAACCTAAAAGCAAATGAAGAGGGCTGGGCTTTAGCACAGTGGGTTAAACCACCATCTGCAGAAAATATTGCTGATCGAAAGTTGACAGTTCAAGCCCAGGTTGGGGTGAGCTCCCAACCGTCAGCTTCTGCTCACCTAGCAGTTCAAGAACAGCATCATGGGTAGATAAATTGGCAGGGAGGTAATAAAAGGTGCCCATGTGGACATGCTGGTGATTCGATCGGGAGAACATTGAAGGACAACAAAAGGTCCTTGGCATGGAGATGGAGAAATAGCACTCTACCATGGCCAGAGTCGAGCACAGCCTCCAGATCCCGGAGATGGAAAAAGACGGGAAGCCTTTATCTGTTTTTGTACTGTCTGTCTTTGTTAATTGTACAATGACATCAAATGTGTGCCTTATATGTGTAATGTAATCCGCCCTGAGTTCACTTGGGGAGATAGGACAGAATATAAATAAAGTATGTTGTTGTTCATCCGTTCAGTCGTCTCCGACTCTTCGTGACCTCATGGACCAGCCCACGCCAGAGCTCCCTGTCGGCCGTCACCACCCCCAGCTCCTTCAAGGTCAGTCCGGTCACTTCAAGGATGCCATCCATCCATCTTGTCCTTGGTCGGCCCCTCTTCCTTTTGCCTAAAGTATATTATTATTATTATTATCTGCATTCGAGAATGGTAGAACAAAAGAAATGGAAAAAAGAAAGTCTCTTCTCAGCTTCGACTCCAAAGATATAGGATGATTTGTCTATTCATGCAGCATAACACAAAACGATGGGGTTGATGGTTCCATTGCTTGGGCAACAACATACTAAATAGAAGTCATGGCTTCTGCACATAATCTTGTGCATCAATTGGCCATTCATCAATTTGGCCACTTTATTGTGAGCTTCCTGTGCAGCAGTCACTTATTCAATGAGTGTTTGAACTGACATTTCCGCCATTCCTGCCTCTTCTTATCATCATGCTGTTCTGTAATTTCACCGTATTTTGCTGTTGGTCTCAATTGTTATAAGTAGCAATATGCAGGTACCAGGAAGGAAACAATTCCTTGTCCTAATCTATATAAATAAAAATGTAATGTTTGTTTGTGGGATTAACAGAAGTCAAAAACCACTGGATGAACTGACACCAAATTTGGACACAAGGCATCTAACAACCCAATGTATGTCCTTCACTCAAAAAATTGATTTTGCCATTTGTGAGTTGTAGTTGTTGGGATTTATAGTTCACCTACAATCAAAGAGCATTCTGAACCCCACCAACGATGGAATTGAACCAAACTTGGCACACACTCCCATGACCAACAGAAAACACTAGAAGGGTTTGGTGGGCATTGACCTTGAGTTTGGGAGTTGTAGTTCACCTGCATCCAGAGAGCACTGTGGACTCAAACAATGATGGATCTGGACCAAACTCACGAATACTCAATATGCCCAAATATGAACACTGGTGGAGTTTGGGGAAAATAGAATCTTGACATTTGGGAGTTGTAGTTGCTGGGATTTGTAGTTCACCTACAATCACAGAGCATTCTGAACCCCACCAACAATAGAATTGGGCCAAACTCCAACAGATATTCATAGAATCATAGAATTAAAGAGTTGGAAGAGCCCTCATGGGCCATCCAGTCCAACCCCCTGCCAAGAAGCAGGAATATTGCATTCAAATCTCCCCTGACAGATGGCCATCCAGCCTCTGTTAAAAGCTTCCAAAGAAGGAGCCTCCACCACACTCCGGGGCAGAGAGTTCCACTGCTGAACGGCTCTCACAGTCAGGAAGTTCTTCCTCATGTTCAGATGGAATCTCCTCTCTTGTAGTTTGAGCCATTGTTCCATTGTTCCTAGTCTCCAGGGAAGCAGAAAACAAGCTTGCTCCCTCCTCCCTGTGGCTTCCTCTCACATATTTATACATGGCTATCATATCTCCTCTCAGCCTTCTCTTCTTCAGGCTAAAAATGCCCAGCTCCTTAAGCCGCTCCTCATAGGGCTTGTTCTCCAGACCCTTGATCATTTTAGTCGCTCTCCTCTGGACACATTCCAGCTTGTCAATATCTCTCTTGAATTTTGGAATATTGGACACAATATTCCGGGTGTGGTCTAACCAAAGCGGAATAGAGGGGTAGCATTACTTCCCTAGATCTAGACACTATGCTCCTATTGATGCAGGCCAAAATCCCATTGGCTTTTTTTGCCGCCACATCACATTGTTGGCTCATGTTTAACTTGTTGTCCTGAGGACTCCAAGTTCTTTTTCACACGTACTGCTGTCGAGCCAGAAGTCCCCCATTCTGTATCTTTCCATTTCATTTTTCTGCCTAAGTGGAGTATCTTGCATTTGTCACTGTTGAACTTCATTTTGTTAAATGCATTGTCGAAGGCTTTCATGGCCGGAATCATTGGGTTTGTAAGATTAACATAACTCAAAAACCACTGGACGAATTGACACCAAATTTGGACACAATACATGTATCAGGCCAATGAGTGACCATCACTCATACAAACACTGAAAAACACAGCGGAAAGGACTTAAAAAGCCAAAAAATAAAAAATACATTACAATGCATTCACAAAACCACATATATACAAATATACACTTATATACACACATAAAACACATATACACAGACTGGGCCACAGCAACGCATGGCAGGGAACAGCTAGTAAAATAAATAATGAACAAACTCCATGGTTTTTAAGAACCACAGCTCCCCGCTTTGATGTTCTCCTCTTCCATGCTCTCACATACATAAGCAGGATTCTCCGCTCTGTCTCTGGTAACATTCAGCTCCACTAAATACTGTGATTTGTTTGCCTGCCTGTTGTTTCCACTACGTATATATATCTCTCTTGGGATCAAGAAAGACAGGGGAAGTGACATCTCCTCGCTTGCCTCGGGCACTGCTCTCCACCCATTCCGGGAGATGTAATTTAATAATAAAATAATAAGTTACACAAACTACTGGAGCTTTCCCTGTAATAGCTGCCAGAGAAGACCGTTCCTATAGATCAGCATCAGTGGATGGTGCCTCCAAGGACATTTTTAATGATGGTCCAAGGGCATTGCTGCCTAGTTGTTTGTGAGATGAGGTGCTTAAACAATGTGAGTGACATCCTTGGCATGCAAAAGCAGTGTCTCACAGAGAAGAGAGCCAAGGTGTCCGGGCATGAAAGAAAGGATTCTTGGATCCATAGCCTTCTATTACCAAAAAGCACCCACCTTGCCATCATCCTGCAACTATTATTTATTTATTTATTTATTTATTTGCCTGACTTCTATACGGCTGTTCTCAGCCCGAAGGCGACTCACAGTGGTTCACAACAAATACGAACAGCAAAAATTCAGTGCTACAGTATAGAAACAGTTAACAACCTAACACATTACACAATCAATAAACAGTTACTACAATACCCATTCACTGTCGTCTCGTCATCAAAAACATGTTTCAGATTCGTCATCCATTGTTCCATTCCAGTGTTCATTAACCAATCATTGCACTAATTATTCGAACGCCTGCTCAAACAGCCAGGTCTTCACTTTTTTGCGGAATACCATTAGAGATGGTGCTAGTCTAATGTCCGTAGGAAGGGCGTTCCACAGCCGAGGAGCCACCACCGAGAAGGCCCTATCTCTCGTCCCCGCCAGCCGAGCTTGAGAAGCAGGCGGGATCGAGAGCAGGGCCTCCCCGGAAGATCTCAAAGTCCTGGTGGATGTTTGCTTGGACACACATGCCCACCTCATTAGGGAGAAGACTGGGTGTGTGAAATAGAACAGAGAAGCAGTTAAAAGCAAGGCCATGAAGAAGATAACAAATAGTATAATTGTAATTATTGATATTTTACTGACACAAAAACACAGTATGTCACAGCAAATGAGATCTATAGGCTGGATTTCGTATCACAGAATCACAACTCGAAAACTTCCCAAGCGACTAGGACTGTGTGATGTATTTTTGAATGATGCGTGCAGATCCAAGTCAGGTGGCCTTTTGCAGTTGACAGATCGTGATTTTGTCAATGTTTATTGTTTCCAAATGCAGTTCAATTTGAGGTCCTGATAACGGCTGAGTTTTTCCTGTTGTTTTTCCTCAATGACCAGCCACTGCCAGAAGGGACAGAGAGTTTCATCTATGCTGATGATCGTGCCATTACTGCTCAAGCAGGGAGCTTTGAGATGGTTGAACAGAAGCTCTCCGAAGCTCTAGGTCAGGGGTAGGGAACCTTTGGCCCTCCAGCTGTGGTGGACTTCAACTCCCACAATTCCTTGAGGCTCAGCATTGGGCCAAGGTAAGCCTTTGGGGCAAATGCCGAGCCTCAAGGAATTGTGGGAGTTGAAGTCCACCACAGCTGGAGGGCCAAAGGTTCCCTACCCCTAGGTGCTCTGACTGCCTATTACAGGGAAAACCAGCTGATCCCTAATCCATCTAAAACACAGACATGTGCCTTTCATCTCAAGAACAGACAAGCATCCCGAGCTCTGAGGATTACCTGGGAAGGAATCCCACTGGAGCATTGCAGCGCACCCAAATACCTGGGAGTCACTCTGGACCGTGCTCTGACCTACAAGAAGCACTGCCTGAACATCAAGCAAAAAGTGGGTGCTAGAAACAATATCATACGAAAGCTGACTGGCACAACCTGGGGATCACAACCAGACACAGTGAAGACATCTGCCCTTGCGCTATGCTACTCTGCTGCTGAGTATGCATGCCCAGTGTGGAACACATCTCACCACACTAAAACAGTGGATGTGGCTCTTAATGAGACATGCCGCATTATCACAGGGTGTCTGCACCCCACACCACTGGAGAAATTACACTGCTTAGCCGGTATTGCACCACCTGACATCCGCCAGGAAGTAGCAGCCAATAGTGAAAGGACCAAGGCAGAGACATCTCCAGCTCATCCCCTGTTTGGGTATCAGCCAGCACGTCAACGACTTAAATCAAGACATAGTTTTCTTAGATCTACAGAGACACTTACTGGAACACCTCAGCAAGCGAGAGTCCAAAAGTGGCAGGCTCAAACCCAGCACCTCAATCCGTGGGGTGATACCAGATGAGAGACTCCCCCCTGGGCACACAGAAGACTGGGCGACTTGGAAGGCACTGAACAGACTGCGCTCTGGCACCACGAGATGCAGAGCCAATCTTAAGAAATGGGGCTACAAAGTGAATCCACGACATGCGAGTGTGGAGAAGAGCAAACCACTGACCACCTGCTGCAATGCAACCTGAGCCCTGCCACATGCACAATGGAGGACCTTCTTGTGGCAACACCAGAGGCACTCCAAGTGGCCAGATACTGGTCAAAGGACATTTAATCAACTACCATTTGAAGTTTGTGTGTGTGTTAGTTTGGAGGCATGAAATAGTATTATGATTAGTTATAAAGAGAATGAGACCACGAGATCATGCTGCTGATGACACGATAAATAAATAAATCCTCAATGCGACTGTCACCCGGTATGGCAGGAGCTCTGGCGTGGACTGGTCCATGAGGTCACGAAGAGTCAGAAATGATTGAGCGAATGAACAACAACAACAACCTTGCTGTTTATCAATAATAATAATAATACTAATAATAATAATAATATCCCGCTCCCTCTCCCCAAAGGTACTCAGAGTGGCTTACATCAAACAAAATAGAAACAAATAATAATAAATGCAGACACTGTTGAAAATAACAAACCAGTACCAATAAAATAAACAAGGCAAATGCCTGTTGGATTACACGGTTTGACTGGAGACACAGGGCCTAAGTATTGGAGTCTCATGAGCAATCTCAGTGGATCCTATTAACAAGGAGCACAATGGTAGGAGTTTGACATCTTTTGTCTTGATGTCTTCAGTTTCTGTTAGGTCCCTGCCATCCCCCCATGCTTGGCCCGTCCTCAGATTGATTAGATGCTATTTGATAAATTAATTACCTGTGTGATGGCACGCACAGTGTGAACCCCTCCTGGCCCTCAAGCCTTGGCCTGGTGTTTGATCGCGCTCTCGGAGGCCAGGCAGCTCCTAGGCTATTTCTTAATCAAAAAAATGTCAATTGGAGAATGCCAAAATGAGCAAACAGAAGAAGGCACCGACAGCTCCGGAAGGCATTAATGAAAAGCTGCTGAATTAAAATGGCCCACCTGTGGACGCCAGTGCGGAGTCCATCTGAATACAAAGCATGCTCATTATTGTGCATGCCACTTGACGGAGTCTCTGAAGAGCGTGCTCGCGCTGAGCTTGTGTAATAGCAACAAAGGGATGGTGGCAGAATTTGCAAATACACGGAGAAGATGCCAAACATAAAGAAGAGGGGAAAATCCACTCCACCTTCAAAAGGAATGCTCTCCTTTTCAGGGCATAGCTGAGTGAACAAAGAAGGGCACGGCCGATTCAAATGCAAGATACTCCACTTAGGCAGGAAAAACGAAATGCAAAGATACAGAATGGGGGATGCCTGGCTCGAGAGCAGTACGTGTGAAAAAGATCTTGGAGTCCTCGTGAACAACAAGTTAAACATGAGCCAACAATGTGATGTGGTGGCAAAAAAAGCCAATGGGATTTTGGCCTGCATCAATAGGAGCATAGTGTCTAGATCTAGGAAGTAATGCTACCCCTCTATTCTGCTTTGAGTTCGACCACACCTGGAATATTGTGTCCAATTCTGGGCACCACAATTCAAGAGAGATATTGACAAGCTGGAATGTGTCCAGAGGAGGGTGACTAAAATGATCAAGGGTCTGGAGAACAAGCCCTATGAGGAGCGGCTTAACGAGCTGGGCATGTTTAGCCTGAAGAAGAGAAGGCTGAGTGGAGACATGATAGCCATGTATAAATACATGAGAGGAAGTCACAGGAAGGAAGGAGCAAGCTTTCTTTCTGCTGCCCTGGAGACTAGGACACGGAACAATAGCTTCAAACTACAAGAAAGGAGATTCCATCTGAACATTAGGAAGAACTTCCTGACTGTGAGAACCGTTCAGCAGTTGATCTCGGAGTGTTGTGGAGGCTCTTTCTTTAGAAGCTTTTCAAAAGAGGCTGGATGGCCATCTGTTGGGGATTCTTTGAATGCAATTTTCCTGCTTCTTGGCAGGGAGTTGGACTGGATGGCCCATGAGGTCTCTTCCAACTCTATGATTTTATGATTCTATGATTCTATGAAATGTGCCACTAGTTCAATGGGGGCTTCATCTATCAGTCTGGATTTCTGACTGCTTTGGGGCATTCCGGAAAGCATTTCCTTGGCAAAGATTTTTTTTCAGAAGAGGTTTGCTATTGCCTTCTTTTGCGGTTCAGAGAGACAACTTGTTTTTTGGGCTGTTTTAGGTTTTTCCGGGCTATATGGCCATGTTCTAGAGCAGTGTTTCTCAACCTGGAGGGGTCGTGAGGGAGTGTCGGAGGGGTCACCAAAGACCATCAGAAAACACAGTATTTTCTATTGGTCATGGGGATTCTGTGTGGGAAGTTTGGCCACATCATGAGGAGACAGCAAAGCCTAGAGAAGGGAATGATGCTGGGGAAAGTGGAAGGCAAAAGGAAGAGGGGCCGACCAAGGGCAAGATGGATGGATGATCCTTGAAGTGACTGACTTGACCTTGAAGGAGCTTGGGGTGGACGGCCGACAGGGAGCTGTGGTGTGGGCTGGTCCATGAGGTCACGAAGAGTCAGAGCGACTGAACGAATGAACAACAACAAATATGTAAAGCTGAAAGGTAAATCCCAGCAACTACTCCCAAATGTCAAGGTCTATTTCTCCCCAAACTCCACCAGTGTTCACATTTGGGCATATTGAGTATTTGTGCCAAGTTTGGTCCAGATCCACCATGCTCTCTGGATGTAGGTGAACTACAACTCCAAAACTCAAGGTCAAATCCCACCAAACCCTTTCAGTATTTTCTGTTGGTCATGGGAGTTCTCTGTACCAAGTTTGGTACAATTCCATTGTTGGTGGAGTTCTGAATCCTCTTTGACTGTAGGTGAACTGTAAATCCCAGCAACTACAACTCCCGAATGACAAAATCGATTCCTCCCAACCCCATCAGAATTCAAATTTTGGCTAATTGGGTATTAGTGCCAAATTTGGTCCAGTAAATTAAAATACATCCTGCATATCAAATATTTGCATTACAGTTCATAACAGTAGCAAAATGACAGTTATGAAGTAGAAACAAAAATAATTTATGGTTGCGGGTCACCACTACATGAGGAACTGTATTAAGGGGTCGCGGCATTAGGAAGGTTGAGAAACACTGTTCTAGAGGCATTCTCTCCTGACATTTCACCTGCATCTATGGTAAGCATCCTCTGAGGATGCTTGCCCTAGATGCAGGCGAAACATCAGGAGTGAATGCCTCTAGAACATGACCATATAGACCCCCAAAAACCTACAACAACCCACTGATTCCAGCCACGAAAGCCTTCGACAATAACCTTCTCAACCTCTGAGGATGCTTGCCATAGATGCAGGCGAAACGTCAGGAGAAGTGCCTCTGGAGCATGGCTCTATAGCCCGAAAAAACCCACAAGAACCTAGTGATTCCAGCCATGAAAGCCTTCGACAATACAATAACTTGGTTTTTTTGCATTTTGCTGATTTTTCACAATAGATTTTCATTCATTGCATTGGATTGCGGTCACTGAATGAAAAAAGGAGGGGGAGCCAACCCTAATATAGATGGTATTTCTCTCTAGAATCTGGTACAAGAGAAGAACCCAATGCAATCGCTCTTCCCTCATTGGTCATGACAGATGTGAAATAACTCAATTGGCTAGAATGTAATTGCTTATCTGGCAAATGAAGCATAAAATCTACTGTAAAAAATCAGGATGTCTGAACTGCTTACTGGCATGTTGTCTTCCCGGCTGAGGCAGCTCCTCAAGGTTTGTTTGGGCTCTGGAATGGTAGGATTCGTTGCAGTCAAATACACCTGGAAACTGCATTCTTCTGGTGAGTGCAAGTGTATTCATTCCAGGTCGAGAAAGTCTTCTTCTAGTGAATGCAACTGTATTGATTCTAGGACAGTGGTTCTCAACTTTCCTAATGCCGTGACCCCTTAATGCAGTTCCTCATGTTGTGGTGACCCCCAACCATTACATTATTTTCATTGCTACTTCATAATTGTAATTTTGCTACTGTTATGAATTGTTATGTAAATATCTGATATGCAGGATGTATTCTCATTCACTGGACCAAATTTGGCAGAAATATCCAATATGCCCTAATTTGATTACTGGTGGGGTTTGTGTTCTGTCGTGCACTGGGTCTGAACAAATTGTCTTTATTCTATAGGACGTATACAGTGGGAAGCCGGGGTGCCTCAAAGAGAGATTCTTAGGGAATTCCTGAAGTGATGGTCTTTGGAGTCTTTAATGGCACAACAAAGTCTTTATTAAGGAACACAGAACAAATCTTCAAACAACATTTCAAGGCTTTCTTGTTCTAGTCTTTAAGAGACTGGCACTGACTTGGATTAACTGTGCTCTCTCAGCATGAGGAAGTACCCTTTGTAATCTCTCCCAGGCTGTCTATCATCTGGGCCTCGCTGGTCTGGGTCTTACTACTGATCCCAAATGCGTCTGGGCGACGAGTAAACCTACCAGCCAAGGCTTGAAGATTTTTCAGCTGGAATTCCGTGGTTCTGTAATGCTGTCCTGTGGGAACTTCAGGGCTGTTTTCCCCTCTGGTGCTGTGAGGCTGAGAGGCTGTGAGCTCTCAGCCAGAGCCTTTGGGATCTTTTCCTTCTGTTTCCCCGGATAGTTCTGTCCCGTCCTATTTCCCTGGATGGTCCCCGGATGGTTCTGAAGAATGAAGCTTTTCCTACGGGACGAGCTGTCTGCGTCCTATAGACTAGCTTCCTTGTGTGTGACTGACTAAAATGGCTCCCTTCTCTTCTGAAAACCCAAAAGGGGGCAGAACTAAGGAACCTAATGATGATGGACAGGTGGCCTGCCCTATAACTGCAAACTTTAACAGGAAGCCACCCTTCTGCAAAATCCCAAGCCCTGGGCTGCAAGCAAACACTTAATACAAAGCAAATAAAGTGGGAGCTTCTGGTACAGCTGTACCAGCACAGTTTGGGGGGGATTGGTTTTGTCATTTGAGACTTGTAGTTGCTGGGATTTATAGTTCATCTACAATCAAAGAGCATTATGAATTCCGCCAATGATAGAACTGAACCAATCTTGGCACACAGAACTCCCATGACAAACAGTAAATACTAGAAGGGTTTAGTGGGCATTGACCTTGAGTTTTGGAGCTGTAGTTCACCTACATCCAGAAAGCACTGTGGACTCACACAATGATGGATCTGGATCAAACTTGGAACAAATACTCCATATGCCCAAATGTGAACACTGGAGGAGTTTGGGGAAAATAGACCTTGACATTTGGGAGTTGTAGTTGCTGGGATTTATAGTTCACCTACAATCAAGGAGCATTCTGAACCCCACCAACAATAGAATTGGACCTAACTTTCCACATAGAACCCAGATGACCAACAGAAAATATTGTGATTTCTGATGGTCTTTGGCAATCCCTCTGATGCCTTCTCATGACCCCCCAGGGGTCCCGAACCCCAAGTTGAGAAACATTGTTCTAGAAAATACGAGGGTGGGTCAAAATGTTTTGCCTCCTGTGTCATAAAAACGTTATGAATGAACATATAACAGCAGAAGTTGATACAGATCTTAGTCTGAACTCCTCTCTACACAAAATGACCTTTCATCATAGTCACCATCAATTTGTATACATGTGTCTCTTAATCAGACATGCCGCATTATCACGGGGTGTCTGTGCCCTACACCGCTGGAGAAATTACACTGTTTAGCCTCCATTGCACCACCTGACATCTGCAGGGATGTAGCAGCCAATAATGAAAGGACCAAGGCAGTGACATTTCTGGCCCATCCTCTGTTTAGATGTTAAACCCACCAAAAAGCGAGATCCCTGATAACTCTGGGGCTCGCTGTGAAGGATTTGCTCGATTCTTCGCAGATAAAGTTGCGCTGATTCGGTCTGATTTCGACGCCATATTAACAGCGGTCTCTGGGGATGTAACACAAGCATCTGCTTGTCCGGTTTTGTTGGATTCATTTCAATTGGTTCAGCTTGAGGATGTGGACAGGATTCTTGGAGAAGTGAGACCCACCACATGCATCCTAGGCCCCTGGGAAGCCTGATCTGGCCACAGTGGTCCACGCTCTCGTAACATCCCGATTAGATTACTGCAACGCACTCTACGTGGGGTTGCCTTTGAAGACTGTTCGGAAACTTCTATTAGTCCAGCGGGCGGCAGCCAGATTACTCACTGGAGCATCATACAGGGAACATGCTGTGTCAGCTCCACTGGCTGCTGATCCAGTTCCGAGCACAATTCAAAGTGCTGGTTTTGACCTACAAAACCCTATACAGCTCCGGCCCAGTGTATCTGTCCGAACGGATCTCCCTCTACGTCCCACCTCGGAGTTTAAGATCTTCTGGGGAGGCCCTGCTCTCGACCCCACCTCTATCACAAGTGAGGCTGGTGGGGACGAGGAGCAGGGCCTTCTCGGTGGTGGCCCCTCACCTGTGGAACTCACTCCCTGGGGAAATTAGATCATCAACATCCCTCCTCTCCTTTAGAAGGAAATTAAAAACTTGGTTATGGGAACAGGCCTTCGGGCAATCTGGCAGTTAAGGAAAATGTACGACTGGAATTGACAGGACTGACAATGTGGAATTGAAACTATGGACTATGAGACGGCGAACACTGAGTGTTAAACTGGTTTATTGACGTGTTATAGAACTGAGAATTGACTGTTTAATTGTTTTTAACTGTTTTATTGCTGCTATATTGTTTTATTTTATTGTTGTATTGTTGTATTGATGCCGGCATCGAATTGTGTCTTTGTAAGCCGCTCTGAGTCCCCGCTCCCCCTGGGGTGAGAAGGGCGGGGTAGAAATGTTTGAAATAATAAATAATAGATATCAGCCAGCAGAGCAATGCCTTAAATCAAGATAGAGTTTGCTAAGATATACAGAGATACTTGCAGAATACCTCAGCAAGCGAGAGTCCAAAAGTGGCAGCCTAAAACTCGGAACTTCAATCCATGGCTGATACTGAATGAGAGACTCCCTCCTGGGCACACAGAAGACTGGGTAACTTGGAAGGCACTGAACAGACTGCTCTGGCAACACGAGATTGGGAAAAAAGTATATTTCCCAATCTCTGGTCAGATGTCATTTCATGATAGCTATTCATTAGGAACATTGCACTGGAAGGACCAAGTAGTATTTCTCAGTATTTTTCCAGATGTTGGTTGTGAACTACATAACTTACCTGTCTGCTGCAATGCTATACAACTTTTTCTTCTTTACTTATACAGATGCTAAATCTGGAGCATTTTTATGCAAGTACATTTCCTAGCACGAAGCGATGGGATGTCCATCTCCATTTACTCCTTTTGCATCACAGTCCCCTATGTTTTGACTCTTGTGAATATTTCCATTTGCTCCAGTGCTTGATATAGCTGGCAATGTCGCTCTCCATATGCACATCATCCCTTAACTGTGACTTATTCCACCTGTCAGGCTTACCAGGGCACATGCCTCTAATTCATCCTTCAAAGTTGGTTGAGCTCAACGTCTGCTCCAGGATCTCTCTCTTGCACAAAAAGAACGCCCAGAACTGACAGCACACCTTTCTACATTTGGAACTCACATGCTCACAGGATGAAGTTTACACTCCTAAAGGGTACTTGGTGTGTGAATGACGTAAGAAGAAAGCAATCTGAGTCAACAGAAGGGGAAGATAGCCCAATGGCAGCACGGTCAATATCCTCACATTGTTGGAAATACACCCGCTAATTTAGTGATGGGGAAAACTTGGTTTTTTCACAAGACAAAAGGGGCAGGTATCTATCTTCACAACAGCCATCTTGGATTTTGCTGTGCCATGAAATCCAGATTATAATGGAGGCAAAGGGAAAGCATCAAGGAAATATATAATATATTGTATTTATAATATTATAATGTAACTGCTTCTGTGCAGGTACAACTGTAACAGGAGCTCCAATTTTGTTTGCTTTGCATTGAATGTTTGTGTAGTCCTAAGTTTCAGGGACTCTGCAGATAGGTAGCTTCTTTTGGCTGCAATCATAGGGCAAGCCACCTGTCAATTATAGTTAGGTTCCCTGGTCCCCCCTTTTGGGGTTTTGGAGGGAATAGGAGCCTTTTTGGGTTCAGTCCACACAGAGAAGCTTTCCATGCAGGACATAATACCAAGAGCTCCTGTAGAAAGCTTCGTCTTCTACGGCTTGGCCGGGGAGATATACAGCCAACAGCTTGACCTGGTTATACAGCCTTACAGCTCCTTTGCTGAAGGACTTCAGTCAGCCATCACAGAAACCTGAGTTCTTTTCCCCCTGGAAGTCTACAAAGCTCTGCTTGGTAAGGGTCACTCGCAGAAGCCAGACGCAGTTGGTACCGGGTGCAGGGGCTCCACGCCAACAGAGGCAAAGACAGACTGCCCAGATTAGAAGTTAAGGATTTCCCCATTAGTTAAAATACAGTTATGAAGATAGTGCCTGTTCCCTGTGGACAAGATTGAGAGAGAGCCAATAGACTGTTAAGAAAGCCTTGAAAGTACCTGTTTGTTTTCATTAATGAAGAACTTTGTTGAACCTTTAAGCAATCTAAAGACTCTGTTTTAAGGAAATCCAAGGGCCTTTAATCTGATGCAACCCCAGCATCCCGTTGAGCACACAGAATTTATGTCCTGTCTACAGTCTGATTCACAGGCCCAGCGTGCAACAGCACAATAACACTAATAGTAATAATACGATATTATAATTATATATTTATGTTACATGTAATATTATTAATAATATTACAATATAATGGTATAGTACAATATAGTAATATTTAATACTGCTATTGTACTATGCTAATAATATAATATATTGTATGTATATATATATCTTGTAAGCCGCTTTGAGTCCCCTTCGGGGTGAGAAGGACGGCATAGAAATGTCGTAAATAATAAATAAATAAGTGTCGGCCCTCAGAACATCTGTATTTGACCTAGATATCGGAAGTTATATGATCCTGCGTGACATGGGCTTACTGAGTCCCTCAGTTCCACCACTGAGCAAAAAATAATATCTACTCAATGACTTGCTATTATTCAACGTATTTTCCTCCCAGCTCTTTATTTATTTATTTATTTATTTATTTATTTAAAAGTTTTGTATACCGACCTTCTCACCTCTCTTGAGGGACTCAGACCTGTTTCCAACCATAATATCACATACAGTCAATAAAACATCATAATTCATATTACAGTAAAACATTAAAACAGCAATTACAATCAATAACTACAATGGTCAGTCGTCACACTAAAATCGTTGTTCATCATCCTCCTTCCATATCTCAGGGTGTTGACTCACTCGTCGAATGCCTGTCTCCATAGCCAAGTCTTCACCTGTTTCCTAAATGTCAGGATAGACGGGGCGGTTCTGATCTCCAGTGGGAGAGAGTTCCAGAGTCAAGGGGCCACCACCGAGAAGGCCCTGTCCCTCGTCCCCACCAGACGCGCTTGCGAGGCCGGTGGGACCGAGAGCAGGGCCTCTCCAGACGATCTTAATAATCTTGATGGTTCATAGGGGAGAATACGTTCAGAGAGGTAAACAGGGCCGGAGTCGTTTAGGGCTTTATAGGTTAACACCAGCACTTTGAATTGTGCTCGGAAGCTGATTGGCAGCCAGTGGAGCTGGTGTAACAGCGGAGTGGTGTGCTCCCTGTACCCAGCACCCGTTAGTAGTCTGGCTGCTGAGTGTTGGACTAGCTGCAGCTTCCGGGCAATCTTCAGAGGCAACCCCACGTAGAGAGCGTTGCAGTAATCTAAACGGGATGTAACCAAAGCGTGGACCACCGTGGCCAAGTCAGACTTCCCAAGGTACGGGCGCAGCTGGCGCACAAGTTTTAATTGTGCGAAAGCTCCCCTGACCACCGCCGAAACCTGGGGCTCCAGGCTCAGCGATGAGTCCAGGATCACTCCCAAGCTGAGAACCTTTCAAACCAAAAGCTTGGAGGCACAAGTCTGTTAGTATAAAGTCAAGCCAGCATAGAAGGATAAGCATATGAGGAACATTTGAATGTGGGTGTGTATGTACGGTTCTGTTTCAGATTGAAACTCATGCTTGCAATGCTGATGGACTTAATTCTGCCCTCAATTACGAGGGGTGCTTTTTAATCCTGAACTCCCTTGACCTTGAACTCCCCACCCTGCAAATCACCTGCCCTGGAACTGGTCTGCTTCCTTTAATCCTTCCATTTTGCCAGGTGTTGAGAGTTTCCCTCCCTCCCTCCCTCCCGCCAAGTTATTTTAACTGAAAGGCTTCTGCAGCTCCAGTTCTGAAGTCAAGGTTTGATTTATGCCTGAAATCCATCCGTCTGGCCAGGCTTGAATAGTTCCCTTTAATGACACACGAATTGCTTGTCAGGCGGCTGTCCGTGGCACGGCTGGTGTTTGGAACACACAGTAATTGCTTCATTTATACACTCACATGTACAAGTGAGCATGACTAATCTAGAGAAATGTCTCTATTTTTAAGACCAATCCCCCCTTTCCTTCCCCTATAAACATTAAAAGTGATGAACAAGACTGTAAATATGGTCTCCTGCGTCAAGAGCAGGTGGTGCTAATGGCTCGCTAAAGCATCCCTAAAGGGAGAGGATGGGAACTCACCATAAATTATGGGGCATCCCTGCTCTGGAAATAAATAAATAAATAAAACTTGCTTCTGGGGTTGAAATTTTCAAAATGGAGGAATCATAGAATCCTAGAATCAAAGAGTTGGAAGAGACCTCCTGGGCCATCCAGTCCAACCCCCTGCCAAGAAGCAGGAATTGCATTCAAATCACTCCCAACAGATGGCCATCCAGCCTCTGTTTAAAAGCTTCCAAAGAAGGAGCCTCCACCACACTCCGGGGCAGAGAGTTCCACTGCTGAACGGCTCTCACGGTCAGGAAGTTCTTCCTCATGTTCAGATGGAATCTCCTCTCTTGTAGTTTGAAGCCATTGATCCATTGCGTCCTAGTCTCCAGGGAAGCAGAAAACAAGCTTGCTCCCTCCTCCCTGTGGCTTCCTCTCACATATTTATACATGGCTATCATATCTCCTCTCAGCCTTCTCTTCTTCAGGCTAAACATGCCCAGCTCCTTAAGCCGCTCCTCATAGGGCTTGTTCTCCAGACCTTTTATCATTTTAGTCGCTCTCCTCTGGACACATTCCAGCTTGTCAATATCTCTCTTGAATTGTGGTGCCCAGAACTGGACACAATATTCCAGATGTGGTCTAACCAAAGCGGAATAGAGGGGTAGCATTACTTCCCTAGATCTAGACACTATGCTCCTATTGATGCAGGCCAAAATCCCATTGGCTTTTTTTGCCGCCACATCACATTGTTGGCTCATGTTTAACTTGTTGTCCACGAGGACTCCAAGATCTTTTTCACACGTACTGCTCTCGAGCCAGGCATTGTCCCCCATTCTGTATCTTTGCATTTCGTTTTTCCTGCCAAAGTGGAGTATCTTGCGTTTGTCACTGTTTAACTTCATTTTGTTAGTTTTGGCCCATCCCTCTAATCTGTCAAGATCATTTTGAATCCTGCTCCTGTCTTCTGGAGTATTAGCTATCCCTCCCAATTTGGTGTCGTCTGCAAACTTGATGATCCTGCCTTCTAACCCTTCATCTAAGTCATTTAAATATTTTAGCCGTAGAGTGCATTACAGTAATCCCATCTGGAGGTGACTAAGGCATGGACCGAACACTGGCCAGATCCGCCTTCACGAGGTACGGTCGCAGTTGGCACAGGAGTCTTAAGTGCAAAGACCCTCCCAGCCACCGACGCCTGAGCCTCGAGCGTAAGTGATGAGTCCAGGAGGACACCCAGACTGCGGACCTGTGGCTTCAGGGGGAGTGTAACTCCATCCAACACAGGTTTACCCCCAAAGGCACAACCCTACTAGGCAATGCAACTTTGCACAAGGTATTAAGGTTATGTATTCCCTCTACTAAACCCCTTCTTACTCCAAAATAGGCGTTCTACAAAAAGCATGTGCCACAGTAGTCATATTTGCAAATTACGCCCATATTGACTTTTCAATGACCAATAAAGCAATCAAATAATAGAAAGTGGAAGACAGTTGCACACTGTGACAAATACCAGCTGTGCCCATACCTCGGGAAGTCTGACTTGGCCACGGTAGCTCTGGTTACATCCCGCCTAGACTACTGCAACGTCATGTAACCACATAGAAGCATCAAATGGTGACCAGGGGAGCATTTGCACAGTTAAAGCTTGTGCGCCAGCTGCGCCCGTACCTTGCGAAGTCTGACTTGGCCACGGTAGTCCACGCTCTGGTTACATCCCGTTTAGACTACTGCAACTCTCTCTACGTGGGGTTGCCTTTGAAGACGGCCCGGAAGCTCCAATTAGTCCAACGCGGCAGCCATGTTACTAACAGGAGCGGACGCAGGGAGCATACAACCCCTGTTGACCAGCTCCACTGGCTGCCGATTTGCTACCGGGCTCAATTCAAGGTGCTGGCGTTGGCCTATAAAGCCCTAAACGGTTCCGGCCCAAGATACCTATCTGACCGCATCTCGGCCTATGAGCCCACGAGGACTTTGAGATCGTCCGGGGAGGCCCTGCTCTCGATCCCGCCTGCCTCACAGGCACGCCTGGCGGGGACGAGAGATAGGGCCTTCTCGGTGGTGGCCCCTCGGCTGTGGAACGCCCTCCCCACAGATATTAGACTAGCTCCCTCCCTTATGATATTCCGCAAGAAACTAAAGACGTGGCTGTTCGAGAAGGCGTTCGAACAAGAAGTGCAATAATTGGCAATGACGATAGGAACGGAACAATGGAAAATGATATTGGATTGTGGCTTAACGATGAGACGACGCGAATGACTTTTTTGTATTTGTATTATTGATATTGTGATTGTTGATGTTGTTGATGATGATGTTTTGATATTGCTAGTTGTTGTTAGATTATGTCTTGTAATTGCACTTTATTCTCTATATGTTGTACACCGCTGTGAGTCGCCCCTGGGCTGAGAAGAACGGTCTATAAGCACAGTAAATAAATAAATAGATAGATAGATAGATAGATAGATAGATAGATAGATAGATATCCCACCTCCAGATGTTCAACATCTTTATTACAGTATATTCTGGCCTATAAGACTACTTTTTAACCCAAGAAAATCTTCTCAAAAGTCAGGGGTCGTCTTATGCGCGGATGTAGTCTTATGCATGGGCGTTGTCTTAACTCTATATTTTAACTGGAAAAGTTGGGGGTCGTCTTATACGCCCAGTCGTCTTATATGCCGGAATATACGGTATTTCTTTATTGGCTTGATTTATACCCCACCTTTCTCAGCCCCGCAGGGAGACTCAAGATGGTTTACAACTCTGGCAAGATTCAATGCCACTTAAAACATAGTCATAAAACCTAAAAACAGTTAAGACCATTAACCAATAAAACACATAGAAAAATAACAGATTAAAACATAAAGTGCACGATTCCTAATATTTAGGTGGAATATCTTTTCTTGTGATTTGAATCCAATGGTTCATATCTTAGCTTCCAAAGTGGTAAAAAATCCCCCCCAAAACAAAACCAAATCCAACGCCAAGATTCCTCCCTCTCCTACATGGCATCTCCTCCAAAATATTTGAAGTTGCCTCTTGTGTCACCTCTCAATTCTCTTCTTTCCAGGCTGAACATGCCCCAATTTCTCCATACTGTATAGATCACCACACATTTCAGGAAAAATGAGAAAACACAAATAATTGGAATAGAACTGGAATATGTTTTCTAGGTCATATTGAACAAATATTGTAAACACTGGTAAGAGTTGGAAAAATCCAATTATCAGCTACCACAAGGCTTCAGACTATTCTCAAGAAACCTTGGGAAGAAAACTCAAATACATATTCCCAAAGGGACATCACATGAGTTTGCAAAACATGAAATAGGGCTCTAAATCTTTGCACTTAAACACAGATAGGATGTTGGAGACATGTGCCTCTTTTAGGAGGTTATATTTAGCTAAATCCATTTGTTACACTCAACTAAAATGGAGCCCTTGAATACTCCCAAATATGGTAGGTCCACTGTGATTTAAAAACTGGTATAGACTTGAACTATCCAAACCAGGCATCCTCAAACTGCAGCCCTCCAGCTGTTTGGGACTCCAACTCCCAGAAGCCCCAGGAATTTCAGGAATTCTGGGAGTTGACGGCCCAAACAGCTGGAGGGCTGCAGTTTGAGGATGCCGGATCCAGACATTCTTTCAGAGATTACCAAAGATATATTCAACCTGGGCATCACCATCCAGCTGAGTCTGATAGAGTGCTCTGAAGACCAATACCATCACGTAAGGAAACTTCATTCCACACAAAGCTAGTATTGATGTGTTCTGACCCTTATGAGAGGATCCTGGGTTATCTTCACACATTTGTCCTGAATAACTAGCATCTCTGATGATGATTAATGTCTTGGCCTTGCACCCAAGAGAATCTGACAAAGCTTCAGCGGAGGACATCTGACACACTGAAAGAGGTGGTCCTCAGAAGAGAATGTAATGGACAGAATCTTTGTCAGATTCTAACAAGCTAATAACCTACTCTCTAACCTTGAACACCAAAAGCTATGCAGAATCTGCCCTCAAGTTCAAGGAGATCATCATGTTATTCTACTTCATCATAGGAAGAAAGGGTGAAGAGAAGGGATCTACAGCGCCTGTATACCCATGTATAGGTTTAGAAATTTTAGTAAAAAAAATGACCCAAAAAACATTTGTTGATTAATCAACAGTTCAGTGTGTATCTTAACTATTAACAACAACAACCACCACCACCACCACTCTTTGAATAGAGTGGCAAATGGTGAGACCTTAATCTATCCTGGGAGAACCTAGAAGAAAGTCCACTCTTCCCTAATCTCTTTGCTGTGCCATTTGTGCTTTCCCGTGTCAGTAGAACCTCGACTTATTCATGGGACATATCAGAATCCATAATTCTGGTCCTTGCCTTACACATGAGGTCAATTTAGACATTGGTTTATGTGGTATTTCAGCATAAACTCCACTTCATCAGACTAGGGCAACCTAAAACTTATATTACAATATATCAATCCCAAAGGTTCTGCTAGATCTCTCTCATATTCCCTTCATATGGAAGTATTAGATAAGTTGAGGCAGTGACATCAGAGAAGAGATGACAGTAAATGGTAAGATGCTGAAGGAGAAAACGGTGTTACACAGCAGTCCCTAAGCCAGACCATTGCATTAAGGACAATAAAGGAGATGACCTCATTATTATTACTGAGGAGGGGGGGGGGGTTGGAACAGTAACCACATAAAACAGTTTTATACCTAGCATAGGAAGGAAATGCTTCTTTGAGTTTTGCCTGAATCAATCCCACATCAGGTTCTTGTGGGTTTTTTCGGGCTATAGGGCCATGTTCTAGAGGTGTGCTCTGCTATGTTCATCAGGTGCTCTTCTAGAGGCATTTCTCCTACTTCAACCAGAGAAGTCAGCCATAGCAGAGCACCTGATGAACCAGCCTGGACACAGCATATTAATTGAGAACACAGAAATGCTGGCCCACTCCAACAACCACCATGTCAGACTACACAGAGAAGCCATTGAAATCCACAAGCATGTGGACAATTTCAACAGAAAGGAAGAAACCATGAAAATGAACAAAATCTGGCTACCCGTATTAAAAAACTCTAAAATTACAACAGCAAAACAACAGAGAGGAAACAACCAGGCACATCTTAACACCTCTCAACAAAAGATTTCCCAGGCGCTTCCAAGCCATTGAATGCAAATCAAGGTGATCAGCTGAAACATTCACAGCTAGCTCCAGCAGACAAAAGTCCTTTGTCTCACCCTGGTCATTCCACAGATATATAAACCCATTTTTCCTATTTCCAACAGACCTCACTACCTCTGAGGATGCTTGCCATAGATGCAGGCGAAACGTCAGGAGAAATGCCTCTAGAACATGGCCCTATAGCCCGAAAAAACCCACAAGAACCTAGTGATTCCAGCCATGAAAGCCTTTGACAGTACAATCCCACATCAGTCTCACCCTCTCCTCATCCATGATAAATTCCACCAAATCTTTTACACAGCTCAATATCATAGAGACCACAATCTTTCCACTCACACAAAATTCCCACGAAACATCAGGGGATGTGATCCAGTACTGCTTCCTACCATCAGTGGATGTAGCCAGAAGCAAAGTTCTTTTGATGCCTTGATATAACAACAAACTTCTTGTCTAATTTAGAGGCAGAAACCTCTCTCTGAACCAGCCATTACATTTCCCATCATGGTACTACTGTAAGGCCGATATAACACGGAGCAAATATTACACGATCGATCAATAAAACACAAGATGCCACTGTCATTTTCCTTTAATGAATGGCTGCTGCTCTGACCTTTGTGCCCGGAGGTCGGTGATTTCTTCCTCTACGTCCAGCAGAGTGGCGGCATGAGCCATCACCTTCTGGCTGCAGGGCAACGATTTAAGCTGCAGGACCAGGAGTCCGAGGCAGAACTTGGCTCCCATCTCCTCCAGTTCACGAGTCCCGAGCTGTAGACCCTGTCGCAAAACAGCAGAAACCTTCAGCACTGAGGAGGAAGTTAGGACTGAAGCACTCTCCGGACTTAAATCAGACTAGAACAGAAATACACAACAAAGGAAATCAAGCACGAGCAGGCTCGGCCTGTCACCTCTTCTCCCCATACGTGTGGAGAGTCGTTTTATGGAGGGGAAAGTTCCATCTATGGAAGAATAGGTTTTAAAATGTCACCAAACATGACTAATTCAGTCTGATTTTGGGAGCCAAGTCAAGAGCAGTGGCTGGTCAATAGGATAGCAAACATGCTCCAGACTTTAAATTTACTATTTGAGATGCTGGATAGAGAATTTGGCACCTTTAAAGTTCAGACTGAAACCCAGGTCCCTTCCACACAGCCCTATATCCCAGAATGTCAAGGCAGAAAATCCCACATTATCTGAGTGTGGACTCAGATAACCCAGGTCCCTTCCACACAGCCCTATATCCCAGAATATCAAGGCAGAAAATCCCACAATATCTGCTTTCAATTGGGTTATCTGAAACCACACTCAGATATAGGGCTGTGTGGAAGGGATATAGAGTTACAGTAAGTTGCAAAAGGATCAACATCAAGTGTGTGTGTGTGTTAAAGAAAATTTTATACTTGTTGCAATCCAGAGCAGGGAACGAGGCCCTAAGATAACTATCCACCACACTTGGCTGTGAAAAACAATCCTTTTTTATTGAAGAAAAATGGTTACAAAATAAAGGAAAATGCAAGTCAAAAGCCACAGCAAAATCAGCAAACATGAATTTAAATGGACAAAGCAAAACCAAAAGCCTCACTGGGAAATACTGGAACCTGTTAGCAATCCACTAACCGTACTTGATATCCTAGAAATCTTCCCAAACTATGGCCAGGGAACCGGGAGAACTGCCAAGGTCTTCATCAATTCTGAAACGATGCCTGAACTGAGACAATCAGCTCGGCGTATTGCAATTAAAACTCAAGAATTGGTTCCGTGAACCGCCCTTCTGTTTTGAAGCCAATGTTTTTAATTCTTGAATTCGGGAGGATCGACGCAAACTGAGTGATTTACTTCTGTCTTCCCAAATTTGGCCCCTTCTGTTGTCATTACAGTTAACAGGTGCAGAAGGGAGGGAAAGTTCAAGGTCTCCCTCTGAAACATTCTCATGAACACTGGTACTTTCATTTTCCAAATCTACAGAAGTTCCTTCCTCACTAATTTCAGGAACATTGGCATTTTCCAAATCTACAGAAGTTCCTTCCTCACTAATTTCAGGAACATTGGCATTTTCCAAACCTACAGCAGTTTCTTCCTCACTAATTTCAGGAGCATTGGCATCAAAAGGTACATTTCCACTAGCATCAGTAAATATACTTTCATTAGCATCAGGAGGAACAAACAGAGAATCAGGTTCAAGTTCAAACTCAGGCTGAACCCCAACAATACTGTTAATCATTATGTGCAGCTGCTAATCTAGGTCAGCTAGTAAATTTGAGCCACACCCGGTGAGGTATAACTGTATGTGTATAAGAATACAATTCAGCTTTTGCTCGGAGGAGCTTATGCTCATAGCATTCTGCTCAACCATTTGCGCTGCTCATTTGAAGGAAGATAAAGAAGCCATGCTCTTTGCATTCTGTTATTTTTACAAGGACTATGTAAGTTTGTTGCACTGTTTATTTTGTATGCAACACTGCATGTTTATGCTTTTTGACCCTGCTGACAAGAGTAAAGTTTTCTGTTCTTTTTCCTCTTGCCTTTGTGCAAAGATATTGTGTCTTTTACACTGGACCAAACTAAATTCCACTTAAGCGTAACATATAGGGCTGTGTAGAAGGGCCCCTCGTATATTTAGGCCCCTTCCATACAGCTGAATAAAAACCCACATTTTCTGCTTTGAACTGGGATATATGGCAGTGTGGACTCAGATAACCCAAAGCAAAGCAGATATTGTGGGATTTTCTGCCTTGATATTCTGGGATATAGGGCTGTGTGGAAGGGCCCCCGGAGTAGAATCACTATTATTTATTTATTTATTATTTGACATATTTATATCCTGCCCTTCACAATCCCAAAGGAGATCCAGCGCGGCACACATAAAGGCCCAATTCAATGGCAGACATTACATACAATACATATCCTGCAAATAAAACATTTACATAAAAACACCTGCTAAAAACATATGAACACTAAAATCATACAATCCAGTATCATATTCCAGGCCATTCCAGTTATCATTGAACCATTCCATATTCACATATTGCACTAATCAATTATCCCACACCCAAGTTTTCATTTTTTTTTTCAGGGGGGAGGGGGCTAATCTGATGTCACTAGGAAGGGAGTTCCAGAGCTGAGGGGCCACCTGAGAAGCCCCTGTCCTTCCCAACCAACCATGCTTGCGAAGGAGGTTGGATTGAGAGCAGGGCCTCCCCAGAAAATCTTCATCTCTGAGATGGTTCATTGAGAGAGATACAAGGGCTGGGCGGTTTCGTTTCGTTAATTCGTAATAATTCGTTAATTTTTTCAATTACAAAACGATAACGAACCATTCTGGAGCAATTTTTTTAAAAAACGAATTTTTAAATAGTTTTGTAAATGCTTCGTATTTCGTTATTGTATTCGTTTCGTTATTGTTTTGAGGTCGTTTCGTTATTATTTCCGCATGTCTGGGGCAAGTTTTATGGGTTTTTTTTGTTTAATTAGTGAAAAAAAATTATAATATCACACCAACAGTCAACAACAGAGGGAGAGGGAAGCTTCAGAAGTTTTTGGAGGTTTTTTAGCGTATTTCGCGGTCGCGTCCGCCATTAACGAATCGATTCGTTATTGTTCCGGAAATCGATTCGTTAATGTTTTGTAATTTTTTCACATTTACGAAATTTCGTAAATATCGAACTTTTTAAAAGGAAAATTTTGTAATTATTTTAAATAACGAAATGCAAAAAACCCCAAAAAACGAATCGATTTTAGAAACAAATGTTTCCGTTGTTACCCAGGCCTAAGAGATACGTTTGGATAGGTAAGCTGGGCCGGAACTATTTAGGGCTTTATAGGCCAAAGCCAGCACTTTGAATTGTGCCCGGTAGCATGCGGGCAGCCAGTGGAGCTGATGCAACGAGGGGTTGTATGCTCTCTGTATGCTGCTTTGGTGAGCAATCTGGCTGCTGCCCGTTGGACCAACTGAAGCTTCCGAAATTCCCTTTCCTCCATGCATCTACTCTGTAATCTTACATAATGCCTGAAGAAAACTTAGATTGGACTATTGCAGAAGCAAATCTAATGATAATTCCAGTAGAAGCACATGTTTAGGTTGCTCCACTGGCGAACCATACCTTCATTTGGGCTGCCCACCTGAGCATAGCAGTATCTTGGCTCCTGCCAATGGTGTGCCATGCTGTTCCCTTCTTCCTCCCACTTAGGCTTCCAAGAAGGCATAAACTACCTTGTACTCATTAACAGGAGCAGAAATGAACAAGAAAGAGGGCCAAGAGACCCTAGGCAAATTATGAAGTGTTTTTAAAAAAATCAATACTAAAGCAATTACAAGATAAACACCTCCGAAAGGGCCATATCCTAGTCGGTTTTAGTGGCTTTCTGGCACACAAAGAAAGAAGGGGACCCACTGGCAAAAGCAGTCCCCTCACCTCCAATTACACATGACTTTAATCTGCATTATTAAAATGTGATCTTTACACAAATTACATTCTGGCAATGTAACTTGCAGAGTTTTTATTTCTACACAGGGCCAAAACAACTTCATTGGGTGTTTCTATATGTCAAGTCATAATTTCTGTGCACAAATGACAAAAAAAAAATCTATACTTTCACCATTGCCTCACCACCAGTTACTTTCAGTGGGACAATGAATTCTACGAACAGAAAGATGGAGTAGCTATGGGGAGCCCTCTCAGCCCGGTCATAGCTAACTTCTACATGGAACACTTTGAAAAACAAGCCCTGGAGACAGCAACCAAAAAGCCCACGATATGGTTCAGAGATGTGGATGACACCTTCACCATTTGGAGCCATGGAGAAGAAGAACTCAACAGGTTCCTGGACCATCTGAACAGCATCCACCCAAACATCCAGGTCACCATGCAAAAAGAATCTGCGAACTCCACCTCCTCCAAGGTGAAATGAACCACCTCAACTGGGCTCTCCAGGCCAAGGGAGACTCCACCTCAGACATCAGAAGAGCTGCAAGACCACCGAGAAGAAGCCACGAGAGTCAAGACAAAGATCCACCCAGAGGAAAAGTGTTCCTGCCATACATCAAGGGAACCACTGACCGCATAGGGAAGCTGATGAGGAAACACAACATACAAACAATCTACAAACCCACCAAGAAAATCCAACAAATGCTACGTTCAGCAAAGGACAAGAGGGATCCTCTCACCTCTGTAGGAGTCTACCGTATACCATGCAGCTGTGGACAAGTCTACATAGGGACCACCAAACGCAGCGCCCAGACACGCATCAAGGAACATGAAAGGCACTGCAGACTCCTTCAACCAGAGAAGTCAGCCATAGCAGAGCACCTGATGAACCAGCCTGGACACAGCATTTTATTTGAGAACACAGAAATGCTGGACCACTCTCACAACCACCATGTCAGACTACACAGAGAAGCCATTGAAATCCACAAGCATGTGGACAATTTCAACAGAAAGGAAGAGACCATGAAAATGAACAAAATCTGGCTACCAGTATTAAAAAACTCTAAAATTACAACAGCAAAACAACAGAGAGGAAACAACCAGGCACAGATTAACACCTCCCAGCAAGAGATTTTCCCAGGCTCAGGCAGGCCTTCAAATGCTAATGAAGGTGATCAGCTGAAACATTCACACCTAGCTCCAGCAGGGAAGAGCTCCTTGCCCCACCCCAGCCATTCCACAGATATTAAACCCATTGTCCTAATTCCAACAGACCTCACTACCTCTGAGGATGCTTGCCATAGATGCAGGCGAAACGTCAGGAGAGAATGCCTCTAGAACATGGCTATATAGCCCGAAAAAACCCACAAGAACCTAGTGATTCCGGCCATGAAAGCCTTCGACAATACAAAATCTATACTGCTTTAAAAATATATATAGGTTGAGCAACCCTTATCCAGAATTCTGAAATCTAAAAATCTTCCATATTCAAAATTAGATGACTAAGATAGCGACACATTTGCCTTCTGAGTGTTCACTGTGCCCAAGCTTTTGTTTCACACGCAGAATTATTTAAAACACTATATATAAATTATGTTCAGGCAATGTGTATAAGGTGCAGATGAAACATAAAAGAGTGCCATGTTGAGACATGTTCTTCATTATGTAAGTATATGCCATTATAAGTATTATAAGTATTATAAGTATTATGTAAGTATACAGCAAAACAACAGAGAGGAAACAGCCAGGCACATCTTAACACCTCTCAACAGAACATTTTCCCAGGCTCAGCCAGGCCTTCAAATGCTAATGAAGGTGGTCAGCTGAAACATTCACACCTAGCTTCAGCAGAGAAGAGCTCTTTGTCCCACCCTGGTCATTCCACAGATATATAAACCCATTTTTCCTAATTCCAACAGACCTCACTACCTCTGAGGATGCTTGCCATAGATGCAGGCGAAACGTCAGGAGAAATGCCTCTAGAACATGGCCCTATAGCCCGAAAAAACCTACAAGAACCTATATGCCAAAATTGCATTTCGTTTAAAAAAACACAATTCCAAGCAATTTTGGACCCAAACATTTCATATAGGAGTTCTTGCTCAACATGTACTGTCTGGTAACAGAAGGCAAGACGGAAAAGGAAACCCTGGGTCAGCGTTTCAAATGCTAAAGGACTGGTTTCCAACCTTTTTTTGAACAGTGATCATTCTTTTAGCAATCTTTTCTTTTTAACTCTGTGGTTCCCAACATTTTTTTTTGTCCAGGGACCACTTGAACAGGGACCACTTCAACCAGGGGCCACTCTCCAAAATTAGTACCAAAAGGGTTGTTGTTGTTCATTCGTTCAGTCGTCTCCGACTCTTCGTGACCTCATGGACCAGCCCACGCCAGAGCTCCCTGTCGGCCGTCACCACCCCCAGCTCCTTCAAGGTCAGTCCAGTCACTTCAAGGATGCCACCCATCCATCTTGCCCTTGGTCGGCCCCTCTTCCTTTTGCCTTCCACTTTCCCCAGCATAATTGTCTTCTCTAGGCTTTGCTGTCTCCTCATGATGTGGCCAAAGGACTTCCGCTTTGTCTCTAGTCTCCTTCCCTCCAATGAGCAGTCGGGCTTTCTTTCCTGGAGGATGGACTGGTTGGATCTTCTCGCAGTCCAAGGCACTCTCAGAACTTTCCTCCAACACCACAGCTCAAAAGCATCTCTCTTCCTTCGCTCAGCCTTCCCTAAGGTCCAGCTCTCATCCGTAGGTGACTACAGGGAATACCATGGCTTTGACTAGGCAATGGATCTTGGTTGCCAGTCTGATGTCTCTGCTCTTTACTATTTTATCGAGACTGGACATTGCTCTCCTCCCAAGAAGGAAGCGTCTTCTGATTTCCTGGCCACAGTCTGCATCTGCACTCATCTTTGCACCTAGAAATACAACTCTGTCACGGCCTCCACGGTTTCTCCCTCTATTTCCCAGTTGTCAATCATTCTTGTTGCCATAATCTTGGTTTTTTTGACGTTTAGCTGCAACCCGGCTTTTGCGCTTTCTTCTTTCACCTTGATTAGAAGGCTCCTCATCTCCTCCTCGCTTTCTGCCATCTAAGTGGTTACGAATCAGTTTTTGGTCAACTTCAGATTCGGTTTGGTTATTTGGGGTGCTGATTCAGAAAACTGCATTGGATAGACCACATCAGCTCTCGTTTCTGATACAGAAAATATGCCATCCAGTAGTTGCCATCTGCTCACCCGCAGAAATCATCTAGATTTAATCATCTAGAGCTGATGTGGTAGTAGTAATCTTTTGTGGGTAGTCAGCCTCTCCCTCCCAACATCCCCATTGCCTCGGCACTATAAGAGGGTTTCTCGAGACAAGTCACTCTTGTTGCCACATGGTTTTGAGGCAATGCTATAGTAATGGTGAGGCCACTGACCATACTTTTGTTCTTGCAGACCACTGGTGGTCCATGGACCACAGGTTGTGAACCACTGTGCTAAAGTAACAGAGACTAGAAAAAGGCAGAGTTAATATCCATCTTTAACTCCATTGTTGGAGAGGCTTTAATGCCAGGTTGGCCGAAATGATGAATTATAGAATCATAGAGTTGGAAGAGACCTCATGGGTCATCCAGTCCAACCCCATTCTGCCAAGAAGCAGGAATATTGCATTCAAATCACCCCTGACAGATGGCCATCCAGCCTCTGTTTCAAAGCTTCCAAAGAAGGAGCCTCATCACACTCCAGGGCAGAGAGTTCCACTGCTGAACGGCTCTCACAGTCAGGAAGTTCTTCCTCATGTTCAGATGGAATCTCCTCTCGTGTAGTTTGAAGGCATTCTTCCATTGCGTCCTAGTCTCCAAGGAAGCAGAAAACAAGCTTGCTCCCTCCTCCTCCCTGTGGCTTCCTCTCACATATTTATACATGGCTCTCATCATGTCTCCTCTCAGCCTTCTCTTCTTCAGGCTAAACATGCCCAGCTCCTTAAGCCGCTCCTCATAGGGCTTGTTCTCCAGACCCTTGATCTCCTCTGGACACATTCCAGCTTGTCAATTTCTCTCTTGAATTGTGGTGCCCAGAATTGGACACAATATTCCAGGTGTGGTCTAACCAAGGCAGAATAGAGCATGGGGAGCAGGACTTCCCTGATACTATTTACAACCATTTTGGTGAATACCCCTCTGAAGCAGAAGTATGGGATTTGATTCCTATTTAGGTCAGATGTCATTTGTGTACTATGCTTTGGGTTCCATCTGGATTTGTACATATCATGTTTTGCACTTGCCATGGATAGCTAATTACGTGGGTTGTATATCTCGGACTCTCTGCTTTCAGAGTTTTGAACTTCTGGTCTTAATGCTTGAAAAACCTCTGATTTTTGATGCCTTGACATTTCAAATTGCTGGTCTGTGACCATAATAAATAAATTCATTCATACATTCCTTCATTCATGGGTGAAGAGGAAAAAAGATGAAATTGCATCTGTCAACTCTTCTACACAAGAGTATTGAATCATAGAATCAAAGAGTTGGAAGAGACCTCATGGGCCATCCAGCCCAACCCCATTCTGCCAAGAATCAGGAAAATTGCATTCAAAGCGAGTACATGGGAGGAAAAGGAAGAGGAAGGACCTTGTGCTGATCTGGACAACAGCTACCTTTCTGCCATCAGTCTGGTTCAAGGGGAAGCCAGCACAATATACTCAAAGGTTATGTTCTCCACTTCAGGTGAAACTGATCCAGCTCCCAGAAACCCTTCAAAAATAATGAAAAACTCCAGCGGGTGAAGCTGACGTTAGTTTTTCCAAGCGGATGTACCACAGTTTCAGCAAGCAAACCAGCCCTGACTCTTCAGCTGGCGACCGTGAACTTGTCTGGCTCTTCTCATTCCTGCCTCACAGTGACTGAAATGAAACAGCAGTAGGGTTCTCATTTGCTCTCGGCAGGTCACCAACCTGTTCTCTGTTATTTACAGTGAGGGTTTCTTTCCCCCCTCAGGGCTGCGGGAATTGAACCTCACTCGCACAGATGAAAAATGAGAAAGCCTCTGTATTCACTCCTCTGCTTTGGCCCTCCATGCACATTTCGGAGTTGCCACGTGGGAGTGGAGAACAGCACCAACGCCAGTTTTGCTTACTCCTCTGCCATTGAGTACAAGCCCCTCCTCACTGTCATCTTACTTAATCCCAATCCCACTACTACCAAGTAGGATTTCCTTCATAACATCAATTTGGGAACAGAACTCCCTGTTGTCTGCAGCCACCCCCCGCCTCCAGGCACTAACTGGAACACCCCAGCAAGCGAGAGTCCAAAAGTGGCAGGCTCAAACCCAGAACCGTAAGCCGCATCGAGTCCTCCGGGAGATGCTAGCGGGGTACAAATAAAGTTAATAATAATAATAATAATAATAATAATAATAACCTCAACCAATGGCTGATACCCAATGAGAGACTTCCCCCTGGGCACACATTATTATTATTATTATTATTATTATTATTATTATTATTATTATTATTATTATTAAACAGCACTCCCTCCAACTTTTTCAGTTTGGCAGGGATACTCCCATCCAATCCTTTGCAGTCCCACTTTTTATTTATTATTATTATTATTTATTTCGAGGTTTTATATACCGACCCTCTCACCTTCAAAGAGGGATTCAGACCGGTTCACAACATGTGTTAACATACAAAAAATATACAATAACAACACAATGCCACTTCATAACACGATTAAAATATCAGCACCATACACATTAAAATATTATCATCCCAGTTAAAAGAGCCAAATCGCCCGACACCATCACAATCCCATTCATCCTCCTCCTTTCATGTGGGCAAAGAATTAAATCAGTTGTCAAATGCCGCGTTCCACAACCAGGTCTTTGTTAGTTTCCTGAACGTCATGAGGGAGGGGGCAGTTCTGATCTCTAATGGCAGGGAGTTCCAAAGTCGAGGGGCCACCATCGAGAAGGCCCTGTCCCTCGTCCCCACCAGCCGCGCTTGTGCAAGGCGGTGGGACCGAGAGCAGGGCCCCTCCAGATGATCTTAGTGGTCTTGATGGTTCGTAGGGGAGAATACGTTCGGAGAGGTAAACAGGGCCGGAGTCGTTTAGGGCTTTTTGCAACTGCTTTCTAAATGTCCCAGTTTTTCTCTTCCCCTTCCACTTTCCCTCTCTGTCCTCTGCTTACTTCAATTGCTGTGAAATGCATTCAGCACAAAAGAGGGTCCAATTCAATTACTCCTCCCCTTTCCCAATAGGCTCAGCCAAAAGCAAACTGCTGCATCCTCTCCAGATTTTGTGCTAATCTTCATTTTGGCCATTTTGGCCACAATCTAATATTTGGGTCCACTTGTGCCAATATGTACCTGTGGAGAATGTGAAATAGTCTGAAAAGGAATCAGTAATCTTGAAATAGGAGGGAGGTGGTGCAGGCAGTTGAGGAAGGGGAGTTTCAAGGTTCATGAAAGCGATGGCTGATTAAAATTCAAATTCAAATTGGTTTGCGAAAAAAGCCAAGTCAATTTTCAGCATGGAGGTTGGAAGGAACAGCTCTGTTTACTTTTGAATTAATCCAATTTGTGACAAGAAGATCTCACCCGTCCTTAAGAACATTGTGGATTATGCAGGTACGATCATCAGTTGCGTACTTGCAAAGGAGGTGGGATGGCACAGAGGCCAGTTTGGGCAGAAGGAAAGGCAGGAGACGCTCCGCCTGTTGAGAATGCTGCAGCCAGCGTTCACATTCGCCTTCTGCAATGTTATGGATGACTCCTATTAGTATGCCATCTGAGATCTCGCTGATGGAATTAGTGGGAAGGAGACTGCCAATTTATTTCTACCCAGCCTCAGGGCATTACCAGTGTGTGTGTGCGTGTGCGTGCAAAGCTGTTGTGATGCAAAGAGCATCCAGCACGCATACATGTAAAGACTGGCTGGAAACATGGTGGATAATGCAAAACAAAGCGCTCCCCCTTAGAGAGAACACCTGGATCATTCTCCTACCCTCTGAAGGTTCATATTTCAAACTTGGAAGAAGGGAATTCTCTTGGCCTCCCTCTCATTAAAATCCTCATTTTGTGCATTACGTTTTGGAGCTTGCTGCTCCTTTCCATGGATCTCATGAACCCCGCCTTCTCCACCTTTTACCCATGGTCATACCCAAGGGCCTACATTTTGGATGGATCCATGGGAGACCAGTTGTCTAATAATGGAAAAAGTAGTGTTTGCGAACACATTGAAACCAAACATTAGATCATTTCGGGCACTTGTCTGCATAGTTTTTGCTTTCTGGACTCTTATTTTGATGAGGTATTGGAAAATATAGATATTTACACATATATGCACTTTAGAAGCACTGAAATGAAGAAAAATCAGGTTCTCTCTGTATTGGAAAGCCGACAGGACAAAAGGATGCTTATTTTATTTATCATATCAGAAGCGAACCAAGGGTACAGTTGTGATGTGTTTGAGAAAACACAAAGTTTAAAAACTTGGCATTGTACTAAATGTCCTTTGACCAGTAGCTGGCCACTTGGAGTGCCTCTGGTGTTGCTATAAGGAGGTCCTCCGTGGTGCATGTGGCAGGGCTCAGGCTGCATTGCAGCAGGTGGTCTGTTATTTGTTCTTCTCCACATTTTGTGGACTCCACTTTGTAGCCCCATTTCTTAAAGTTAGCTCTGCATCTCGTGGTGCCAGAGTGCAGTCTGTTTAGTGCCACCCAAGTTGCCCCGTCTTCTGTGTGTACCCAGAAGGGAATCGCTCATTTGGTATCAGCCATGGATTGGGGTTCCAGGTTTTAGGCTGCCACTTTTGGACTCTGCTTGCTGAGGTGTTCCTACGAGTATCTCTAGATCTTAGAAAACTATTCTAAGAACAAGCCCTATGAGGAGCGGCTTAAGGAGCTGGGCATGTTTAGCCTGAAGAAGAGAAGGCTGAGAGGAGATATGATAGCCATGTATAAATATGTGAGAGGAAGCCACAGGGAGGAGGGAGCAGATCAGGGGTCTGGAGAACAAGCCCTATGAGGAGGCTTAAGGAGCTGGGCATGTTTAGCCTGAAGAAGAGAAGGCTGAGAGGAGATATGATAGCCATGTATAAATATGTGAGAGGAAGCCACAGGGAGGAGGGAGCAAGCTTGTTTTCTGCTTCCCTGGAGACTAGGACGCAATGGAGCAATGGCTTCAAACTACAAGAGAGGAGATTCCACCTGAACATGAGGAAAAACTTCCTGACTGTGAGAGCCGTTCAGCAGTGGAACTCTCTGCCCCAGAGTGTGGTGGAGGCTCCTTCTTTGGAAGCTTTTAAACAGAGGCTGGATGGCCATCTGTCAGGGGTGATTTGAATGCAATATTCCTGCTTCTTGGCAGAATGGGGTTGGACTGGATGATGGCCCGTGAGGTCTCTTCCAACTCTTTGCTTCTATGATTCTATGGACAAATTAACCCAACGGATGAGCATAAAGCAGAATTTAAAAATATCCAGAACAGACTGGACACCAATAAAGAGTTTTATAATGCATGAAAACCAGAAATGGGTAATAGATATAAGATAAATTCAAACACTAATTGCTTTTATGAGAGATTATGGAAAGAAGCTTGCCAAACAATCGTGAGAAACTAAACAATTAAAAAATGAATAATTTATCGGAGGTGAAGAAGATTGGAAGTCGAACTAAGTACCTTACCCAAACCCCAACTTTAAGCCCAACCCAATTTTTTGTTTATATAGACTTTTTCTTTTTTATTTTTCTTTTCTCGATTCTATCTCTTAATTTTCCTACTTTCCTATATTAAACATATGTTCCCCCTCTTTATTGTTATCTGAAAACCTTAATTTTATATATATATATATTAAAAAATATTGCTCTTGGTATAAGCGACAACAATTTCCTTCTCCTATAAGCGACAACAATTTAAGTAATGACTTTCTGCTTGTTCTGAATCCACCCTCCAGGTTTCTCCTGAGTACTTTCCAAAAGACACCACCCTTTATCAGTCACTAAACACATTTCTTCTGCAAAAATATTATCCTTGGTATATAGTTCAGTACTGAGTTGCTGAACTTGCTGATCGAAAGGTTGCAGGCTCGAATCCGGGAAGCGGCATGAGCTCCCATTGATAGCCCCAATATAACAAATCGTACCACTGTACCACCAAATTATAAAGATCACACCACTGCTCCTTCAAATTATAATGATCAGATAGCAGCCTACCAAATTATAATGATAAAACCTCCACTACAGACTAGCTAACCAAAGTATAGAGGGAGTATAGTTGTTGGAACCAACTGTCTATTTAACAGTTAGGAACTGGGAACCACTGGAACTGTGAGACTTAAAAGGATTCTTTAAAAGGTTTCTGCTGTCACCATATGACTAAAGAACAGGCTGAGGTACACTTGAGATGTTGTTCAGTAACACACTCTGTGTTACTTTAGTTTTCTTAGAGGCTGGTAAAAAGCTGACTGGAATAACACTTTTACCACAAAGGTATTCACACTGAGGCTGGTATTAGTTGATAAAAATAACAAGAACATTTATTGAACAGGTTTCAAATATTCAGGTACAAAAGCTTATTGGTTTCAGTAAAGTTCTGGCATCAAAAGCTTGTGGTTACGTTTGAGAAGAGATCTTAAAAACTTCTGGGTTACAAGTCTTAAAGTTTCCACACAGAAAATTACTTCAGGAAATGAATCTCTTAAAGTAACTCCCACAAAAATTCCCCTTAGGAATCTAGCCAAAACCGGAACTAGCCTTCCTTAAAGAAAAGAACAGACCACTAACGGGGTGCTGCTCCCCACAGTATTCTGGCTATATTTCTCTATAGCTACCCTGAATACTAAAAAAAAGACTGACCCAAAGTCCTTCAAAACCCCAAACTGCTCTTGCTAACACCCTTTCCAAGCTCCAACTCTCAACTCCAAACTCTCAACTCTCAACTGGCAATCTGAGAACTCAAGCCTCAATTTAAAAGTCAACATCTTCTTAACCAATCCTAGTGGTCTAACTTTCCCTCCAAGACTAGAACACGCCCCCTTAAGACAAACCTAACTTAAGATGGTGTCTCCCTGTCTCCCTACTCCAAAATGGATGCCGTGGCTTCGCCAGGCCCACTCTCTTAGGCCTAAGCTATCCTGCCAAGGTAAGGGGTTCATTACACCCAGCTTCTGCCAACCTAGCAGTTCAAAAACATGCAAATGTGAGTAGATCAATAGGTACCGCTCCAGTGGGGAGGTAATGGCACTCCATGCAGTCATGCTGGCCACTTGGAGGAGCCTATGGACAATGCTGGCTCTTCGGCTTAGAAATGGAGATGAGCACCACACCCCAGAGTCGGTCGCAACTGGACTTTATGTAAGGGAAAACCTTTGCCTTTACCTATATTTTCTTTGGTTTTGGATCAAACTGCTTTCAATCTTTTCTCTACAGTTGCTGTATCTAACAAAGAGCTGTCACTCACACACACCTCCTTTGTCCCTCCTTGTATTTCAGACTATAAGGACTTCAGGGCAGGGATATGACTCTTTCAAGTGCTATGTGCAATGATACTGCTAAATTAATAAAAATAACACTAGTCACCTTTCAGTGTAGTCAGGAAGAGAGGGAGTTGGGGAAAAAAACCAACAGTCTGATGATCTTGCTGAGTTACAAAGCAAAAGCTTGTTCCTTATTTGAAGTGAATCAAACGTGTTTGCAAGGACATACCCGCCAAGGGTTTCCAACTGTTCCTCTTGAGCTGTCAGGTTTATCAAAGCAATGAGAGACCCTAATGGGACAGCGAACCACAGACACAGCAATTACAATCTGGTTATTATTTCTCAGGTAGATTATCGTTTCTATTATTCACATTTATCACATTTCTGTTCGTAGACAGTGGGTTCTTTTTTTATTAATTTTCTTCATTTCTCTGAATCATGCTCCCAGGAATCATAAAGCTACAGGAATCATTTTAGCACGGTTTGTGCCGTGTTATTATTTCCCAAGTCTATTGGTATAATGTGGAGCAAAGTTCAAGGAACCAATGCAACTGGATGGCGCAGCACACAAGGTCTCGTCTGTGCTGTTGTAGGAGGTTTAGCACCGTTTCCTTCTTCTTTTCTCTTTGATAATAATAAAAATCAGAAAAGATGAGGAGGAACAAGCTGAAGATCAATCCCGACAAGACAGAGGTCCTCCTGGTCGATCGTAAACCTGACCGGGGTATAGGGTGGCAACCTGTGTTGGACGGGGTCCCACTCCCCCTGAAGCCACAGGTCCGCAGTTTGGGAGTCCTCTTGGATTCATCGTTTACGCTTGAGGCTCAGGCGTCGGCGGTGTCCGGGAGGGCTTTCGCACAATTGAGACTCATACGCCAACTGCGACCGTACCTCGCGAAGGCTGATCTGGCCGGGGTAGTCCATGCCTTGGTCACTTCTAGGTTGGATTACTGTGATGCGCTCTACATGGGGCTGCCCTTGAAAACAGCTCGGAAATTCCAACTTGTCCAACGAGCAGCAGTCAGGATGTTAACCGGCGCTCCTTACAGAGAGAGGTCAACCCTCCTGTTCAAGGAGCTCCACTGGCTGCTATTTATCTTCTGAGCCCAATTCAAGGTGCAGGTGCTTACCTACAAAGCCCTGAACGGTTTGGGACCAGCCTACCTGCGTGACCGCATCTCCGTCTACGAACCCACGCGTTCACTTCGTTCATCTGGAGAGGCCCTGCTCGTGATCCCGCCTGCATCGCAAGCGCGTTTGGTGGGGACACGAGACAGGGCCTTTTCCGTGGTGGCCCCCCGACTCTGGAACACCCTCCCCAAAGATCTTAGACAGTCCCCTACATTGGCAGTCTTCAGAAAGAACTTGAAGACCTGGCTGTTCCGATGTGCCGAATAGGGAATCTCCAATACCAAGTCCCAGAAGCACTTTATTAGAACTAAGATTGCCGCACACTGCACACTGCACTTGCCCTATAATCCAACATACCTCCTGTCACATCAGCACTTCTAATCCTGTACCCATTACTCTGGCCCGGCCCAGTTTCATTGTGTCTTAGTGTATTGTTTATTGCTTGTTGTTTATATTGCTTTAATTGTTTTTAATTTGCTTTAGGTTTGTATTGTTATGTTGTGTGTTGAGGCCTTGGCCTTTGTAAGCCGCATCGAGTCCTTCGGGAGATGCTAGCGGGGTACAAATAAAGTTAATAATAATAATAATAATAATTAATAATAATAAATATGAATATTATAAAGTGCTGCATTAGCTAGAACAGTGGTTCTCAACCTTCCTAATGCCGACCCCTTAATACACAGTTCCTCATGTTGTGGTGACCCCCAACCATAAATTATTTTTGCTACTTCACAACTGTAATTTTGCTACTGTTATGAATTGTAATGTAAATACCTGATATGCAGGATGCATTTTCATTCACTGGACCAAATTTGGCACAAATACCCAATACGCCGAAAATTAGTGGGGTAGGGGGATTGATTTTGTCATTTGGGAGTTGTAGTTGCTGGGATTTATAGTTCCTACAATCAAAGAGCATTCTGAACTCCACCAATGATGGAATTGAACCAAACATGGGACTGTGAGAGCCATTCAGCAGTGGAACTCTCTGACCTTGAGTATGGGAGTTGTAGTTCGCCTACATCCAGAGAGCACTATGACAGAGGTTGGATGGCCATCTGTCAGGGGTGCTTTGAATGCAATATTCCTGCTTCTTGGCAGAATGGGGTTGGACTGGATGATGGCCCAGGGGGTCTCTTCCAACTCTAGGATTCTAGGAATCTATGACTCAAACAATGATAGATCTGGACCAAACTTGACACGAATATTCAATAAACCCAAATGTAAACATGGATGGAGTTTGGGGAAAATAGACCTTGATATTTGGGAGTAGTAGTTGCTGGGATTTATAGTTTACCTACAATCAAAGAGCATTCTGAACTTGGCACAGAGAACTCCCATGACCAACAGAAAATACTGGAAGGGTTTGGTGGGCATTGACCTTGAGTTTTGGAGTGGTGGTTCACCTACATCCAGAGAGCACTGTGGACTCAAGCAATGATGGATCTGGACCAGACTTGGCACAAATACTCAATATGCCCAAATGTGAACACTGGTGGAGTTTGTGGAAAATAGACCTTGAGATTTGGAAGTTGTAGTTGCTGGGATTTATAGTTCGCCTACAATCAAAGAGCATTCTGGACTCCACCAATGGTGGAATTGAACCAAACGTGGCACACAGGTTTCCCATGACCAAGAGAAAACACTAGAAGGATTTGGCGGGCATTGACCTTGAGTTTGGGAGTTGTAGTTCACCTACATCTAGAGAGCACTGTGGGCTCAAACAATGATGAATCTGGACCAAACTTGGCACAAATAATATGCCCAAATGTAAACACTGTTGGAGTTTGGGGAAAATAGACATTGTCATTTTGGAGTTGTGTTGTTGTTTATTCTTTCGGTTGCTTCCGACTCTTTGTGACCTCATGGACCAGCCCATGCCAGAGCTCCCTGTTGGCCGTCACCACCCCCAGCTCCTTCAGAGTCAAGCCAGTCACTTCAAGGATTCCATCCATCCATCTTGCCCTTGGTCGGCCCCTCTTCCTTTTTCCTTCCATTTCCCCCAGCATCATTGTCTTCTCTAGGCTTTGCTGTCTCCTCATGATGTGGCCAAAGGACTTCATCTTGGTCTCTAGTCTTCTTTCCTTCCAATGAGCAGTTGGGCTTTATTTTCTGGAGGATGGACTGGTTGGATCTTCTCGTGGTCCAAGGCACTCTCAGAATTTTCCTCCAACACCACAGCTCAAAAGCATCTCTCTTCCTGCGCCCAGTCTTCCTTATGGTCCAGCTCTCACATCCGTAGGGAATACCACTGCTTTAACTATTAGGTGTTGTAGTCCTGGGATTTATAGTTTACCTACAATCAAAGAGCATTCTGAACCCCACCAATGACAGAATTGGTCCGAACTTCCCACACAGAACCCCCATGACCAACAGAAAATACTGTGTCTTCTGATGGTCTTTGGTGACCCATCTGACATCCCTTCGTGACCCTCCTGGAGGTCCCAACCCCCAGGTTGAGAAACACTGAGCTAAGAGAAGCATCACAATGGTCTTCTCTGGGCAAGAATAGAAAGTATGGCCCTGAAATAAACATAACTTTATTCTGCTTTGGTCAAGCATCACCTGGAATAACCCCGAGTCCAGTTGTGGGCATTAAAACATTCAAGAAGGATATGGACAAACTGGAACATGTCCAGAAAAGGTCAACCAAAATGATCAAAGGTCTGAAAGCCAAACTCTTTGAGGAGAGGCAGAGGCAGTCAGGTATGTTTTGCTGGGAATAAAGAAGGTTAAGAGGTTCATGATACTCATGTTTAATATTTGAAAGGGTGCCATACTGAAGAGGGAGTGAGCTCATTTTCAGTCTGGTACTTAATGCAAATCTCTTGCCCTTTGGATGAATCCTGGCTGTGTTGTTTGCTTTAATAAAATCCACAGGTTAATGATGGGCCCCATTTAAGCGGGTCTTGTTTCCCCCTCTCTGTTTAATTCCATCAAGGGTCCTCTTCAGCTTGTGTTGTGTTACAAAGCAAGAGGACAACCTTCTGCATGCCGCCTAATAACCCAGGTAATGGCTTCACAAACCTTTTCATCCCATAAGCCTCCTACGCTTGAGCAGGCATTGATGAATAGCTGCCTGGTAACATGTCTATTGTGGCATCCCTTTCATTTCCTACCTGTGGAGCAAGTTTGTCAAGTGCAGATAGAAAGCCCATCTGAGGGTGAAATTGCACACCATATATCACCCCAACCCCTTCGTATTTCATTATGAATATTTTTGCTACGATTTGAACAAAGGAGGAAATGCTCACAGCTGAGCAGAACTTCGAAGATTGCGACCCATATGGATAAGTCACTGTGGTCAAAGTGGCCAGACTCATAGGAAAGCAGAGGAGGAACATGACTTTCTGCCTTGGTGAAACCACATCTGGAATACTATGTCCAATTCTGTTTACCACAATTTAAGGGAGATGTTGACAAGCTGGAATGTGTCCAGAGGAGGGTGACTAAAATGATCAAAGGTCTGGAGAACAAGCCCTATGAGGAGCGGCTTAAAGAGTTGGAAAGTAAAGACCACCCAATGAAACAGGAAATAACACCTTCAAACCACTAATGAAAGAATTCAGAAGTCTCAGAAATTTTGACAAGTTTTGAATATTTTTTTCTGTGAAAATCAGAATTCACTTCAGAATCGAACCACCAGTGCGCCCTACATCCAAAGTGAATTTTGAACCATCAACCAAGCCTAGTAGCTAATACCAAGACACCATTGCTTCCCATGAGATGCAGAGCCAATCTTAAGAAATGGGGCTACGAAGTGGAATCCACGACATGCAAGTGTGGAGAGGAGCAAACCACTGACCACCTGCTGCATTGCAACCTGAGCCCTGCCACATGATGCACAAAGGAGGACCTTCTTGCAGCAACACCAGAGGCACTCCAAGTGGCACCATGAGATGCAGAGCCAATCTTAAGAAATGGGGCTACAGGGTGGAATCCACGACATGCGAGTGTGGAGAAGAGCAAACCACTGACCACCTGCTGCAATGCACCCTGAGCCCTTCTTCCACATGATGCACCATGGAGGACCTTCTTGCGGCAACACCAGAGGCACTCCAAGGGGCCAGAGACTGCTCAAAGGACATTTAATCAGCTACCAAGTTTGCAAAATTTGTGGGTTTTTTAATCTGTTTGTTTGTTTTGTTCTGTTAGAAATTTAATACAATGTTGTGGTTACGGATGACATGATAAATAAATACCATTGCTTCTATACTACTACAGGAACTGCAATTAGCACCATGTTTTCTCGTATGAGGTGCAAACTGGCTCTTCTGTTGTGCTCTATGGGATATGATGATTCTTTTTTGGTACCTGAAGTCAAGGACAACTCACATTTCCAGTAGAGATTTTTACAGAAGCAGCAACCAAATCACCAAGCAAGATGATACATTTTGGCTAGGGCTGGGCAACCACGGAAAAAATTGTTTCTAAACTCGATTCGTTTTTTGGGGTTTTTGCGTTTCGATATTTAAAAGAATTCCGAATTTTTTCTTTAAAAAAGTTCGATATTTACGAAATTTCGTAAAATTACGAAACAATACGAGACGAATACGAATCGATTCGTTAATGGCGGACGCGATTGCGCAATACGCTAAAAAACCCTCCAAGTGGGAGAGGGGGAACTTCTGAAGCTTCCCTCTCCCTCTGTTGTTGACTGTTGGTGTGATATTTATATTTTTTTTTCACTGATTAAACAAACAACAGCTATAAAACTTGCCCCAGACATGCGGAAATAATAACGAAACGATTTCGAAACGATTTCGAAACGAATACGAAACAAATACGAAGCAATTACGAAACGAATTGAAAAATTCGTTTCGTTTTTTAGATGCTCCTGAATGGTTCAATATCGCTTCGTAACCAAAAAAAATAACAAATTTTTAACGAATTATGAAATTACGAAACGAAGCCCTAATTTTGGCCCTTGATTCTTTCCCCCTCTACTCTGATTGTTACAATGGTGACATTTTGAAGTGAAATATCACAGGCACCCAGAAAGATGCTCACAAGTTTCTCCTTTTGCGGAACCGATCCACTGAGGTTGAGCAGGAACAAAAAGTGTGGTTGTGTGTCATTTTGAATGTCAAGTGTTTACGTCCTTTTTGCCTGTGGCATCTGTTCTGAATTCCACAGAACAGATAATGGAAGAAGAAACGATCATTTTGAGTTGGTTTTGCACCGTTTTCTTCTCCTCCCCCCCCCCCCTCTGCTGTCTCTGTGCAAGGAACCGGATACCATCCAGCTCCCCCCAATTTGTTGCACAGGATTACCGGAAAAGCCTTGCACCAGGGCCATGCACTTCAACTCCTGGCGCAGATTAGACTGACAGCGTGAAGAGTGTGTCAAAGGCAGTGGGAGAAAAAAATGAGAATGGCAAAGTGATCATTATGTTTAACAACCCCACACTTCTGTAATCTGTTAAGATACACTCTAAAACAGGCCTGGGAAAGAGAACCAGGGGTTCCGTGTCCTCAGGAGAGCTTCAGGGGGATATTCTTAGCTCCGGCAGGAAAACATGATGTCTGATGAATATGTAGGAAACCCTGAAAACACTGGAAAGTAAAACTTGATCTGGTGAGAGAATGCACCAGCCCTCTGCTCCGCCACCCCTGGCCAGTGGCCACATCTATTAGCTCTGCTTTGTTTTGTTCTCAGGCACTGGCTCCAAGAAAATCTGGCTGGGGTTCTCCTTTTCCCCAATTCTCTCCCATGCATTTTTGTCTTCCAGCAAAGATTTATATGCAAAGTTTCAAAGAGACATTGGGGATTTGAAAAAAATGTATTGTCGAAGGCTTTCATGGCCGGAATCGCTGGGTTGTTGTAGGTTTTTTCGGGCTATATGGCCATGGTCTAGAGGCATTCTCTCCTGACGTTTCGCCTGCATCTATGGCAAGCATCCTCAGAGGTAGTGAGGTCTGTTGGAAGTAGGAAAATGGGTTTATATATCTGTGGAAAGACCAGGGTGGGACAAAAGACTCTTCTCTCCTGGAGTTAGGTGTGAATGTTTCAACTGACCACCTTGATTAGCATTTGATGGCCTGGCAGCCAGGTTGTTAACAGGAGCGACACTCAGGGAGCATACCACCCCCTTGTTGCGCCAGCTCCACTGGCTGCCAGTTTGCTACCGGGCCCAATTCAAAGTGCTGGCTTTGGCCTATAAAGCCCTAAACGGTTCTGGCCCAACTTACCTGTCTGAACACATCTCACCTAGGCCTGGGTAACAACGGAAAAATTGTTTCTAAAATCGATTCGTTTTTTGGGGGTTTTTGCGTTTCGATATTTAAAAGAATTCCAAAATTTTTCTTTAAAAAAGTTCGATATTTACGAAATTTCGTAAATGTTAAAAAAATACGAAACATTAACGAAACAAAAACGAAACAATAACGAATCGATTCGTTAATGGCGGACGCGACCGCGCAATACGCTAAAAAACCTCCAAATGGGACAGGGGGAACTTCTGAAGCTTCCCTCTCCCTCTGTTGTTGACTGTTGGTGTGATATTATAATTTTTTTTCACTAATTAAACAAAAAACAACTATAAAACTTGCCCCAGACATGCGGAAATAATAACGAAATGACCTCAAACCGATAACGAAACGAATACATAACGAATCCGAAGCATTTACGAAACGAATTTAAAAATTCGTTTCGTTTTTAAGTTGCTCCAGAATGGTTCGTTATCGCTTCGTTATAAAAAAAAAATAACGAATTTTTAACGAATTACGAATTAACGAAACGAAACTGCCCAGCCCTAATCTCCCCTTATGAACCACTGAGGACTTTAAGATCATCTGGGGAGGCCCTGCTTTCGGTCCCGCCTTCGTCACAAGCACATTTGGAGGGGACGAGAGACAGGGCCTTCTCAGTCGTGGCCACTCAGCTATGGAAAACCCTTCCTAGGGAGATTAGATCTGCTCCCTCCTCCCTCTTAACATTTCGGAGGCAAGTTAAAATGTAGCTATTTGGGCAAGCATTTACAAATACAGAGTAGCTAATATAGGAAATCGAATGACCTGACAATGGAATTGGACAATGCTTGAGAATAATGAGATGTTGATGATGTTGTTTTTATTGCTTTTGTGATGTCTTATACTGTTTAATATTTTTTTATCTATTATGTTTTATGTATACTGATTTGTTGGAAACCGCCTTGAGTCACCAATTGGCTGAGAAAGGCGGGATACAAATACAATAAATGAATAAATAATAATAATAATAATTATTATTATTATTATTATTATTATTATCTTTATTTGTACCCCGCTAGCATCTCCCAAAGAACTTGATGCAGCTTACAAAGGCCAAGGCCTCAATACACAACATAACACAACACAACAATGCAATACACAACACAACAAAACACCTAAAGCAAATTAAAAACAGTTAAAGCAATATTACACAACAAGCAATAATCAATACACCAAGACACAATAAAACTGGGCCGGGCCAGAGTAATGGGTACAAGATTGCTGATGTGACAGGTGACATGTAGGATTATAGGGTAAGTGCAGTGTGCAGGCAATCTTAAACTCTAATAAAGTGCTTCTGGGATGTGTTGCTGGAGGTTTCCTATTCTGGGAAGGCACATCGGAACAGCCAGGTCTTCAAGTTCTTTCTGAAGACTGCCAGGATAGGGGCCTGTCTAAGATCTTTGGGGAGGGTCTTCCAGAGTCGGGGGGCCACCACAGAAAAGGCCCTGTCTTGCGTCCCCACCAAACGCGCTTGCGACGCAGGCAGAATCTGCATTATATGAGTCTACACCAGGCATTGGCAAACTTGGGCCCTCCAGGTGTTTTGGACTTCAACTCCCACAATTCCTAACATCCTCAGGCCCCTTCCTTTCCCTCCTGAATTCCTATCTACACTGACCACAATAATGCAGTTCAAACTGCATCTTAGAGCAGTGTAAATAGGGCCAGAGCATGTGGGGTCCCATCTGCACTATTCAATGTTCAGAAGCCATTCGTGCATTCTTCAAATTCTGCCACTCTGCTCATTCCTTTTTCTTTTTTTTAAATATAAAACACGGTGCTTGACTGCCTTGGGAGTGACACATCCCTAGAAAGCCTTAAGCCGTGCTCCTGTGGTGATGGACAGAATGAAAGCCCTTTCACGTTGCCTTCCCATGATAAGCCGGGGAGAGAAATGTGAGTCTGTTGGTGGCAATGTGCAGAGAAAAGGGAAAGGAGAGGAAATGGATTTCAATCAAGTGTCATGATTTGTCTTGATTCAAGAGCCCTTTTGACTCCTATGTCAGGCCACAATGCCCCGGATGTCACAGAGAGGAACATGACAGCCTAAGAACTGCTGCAGACATTTCCAAGAAAAACAACAAGAAAGGAAGAATACACTTCTTCTTCCCAGATCTCTGGATTCCATCTATAACAGAATCAGAATCCTGGGGATTATATTTTCTAATAAGGGGGGACTCAGGAGCGGAGCGCAGGGAGCACACAACCCCCCTGTTGCGCCAGCTCCATTGGCTGCCGATTTGCTACCGGGCTCAATTCAAGGTGTTGGCGCTGGCCTATAAAGCCCTAAACCAGTGGTTCTCAACCTGGGATCCCCAGATGTTTTGGGCCTACAACTCCCAGAAATCATAGCCAGTTTACCAG
>NW_026844367.1:539721-593140 GCF_025583915.1 Anolis sagrei ordinatus | reverse complement strand
CACTGCCACTCTGGGCCAGAGTGAAGAGAGAAGGGGGCAGAAGACAGTTCCATCTTGACTCCTGTGCTATTCTAATAATATAATATAATGCAATATAATATAATATATTGTATATATGTATAATATTGGTAATATTATAATGTAATGCAATATAATATTAAWAATATGATATTATAATTATATATTTATATTACATGTAATATTACTAATAATATTACGATATAATGGTATAGCACAATATAGTAATATTTAATACTGATATTGTACTATGCTAATGATATAATATATTGTATGTGTGTGTGTGTGTGTGTATGTATATATATATATATATATATATATATATATATATATATATATCTTGTAAGCCGGTCTGAGTCCCCTTTGGGGCAAAAAAAGCAGCATATAAATGCCATAAATAAATAAATATTGAGACTGAAGGGCATTGTATACATGATAGAATAATAGTGCTGGAAGAAACTGCATGGGACTTCCAGCCCAACCCCCTTCTGCCAGGCATGAAAAGCACAATCAAAGCACCCCCAACAGATGGCCATCCAGTCTGTTTAAAAGCCTCCAAAAAGGAGTCTCTACCAGACTTCCAGGCAGTGAGTTCCACTGCTAAACAGCTGTTCTTACGGTCAAGAAGTTCTTCCAAATGTTCACGTGGAATCTCCTTCCATTTGAACCCATTGCTCCATTGGCAGCAGAAAACAAGCTTGCTTCCTCTTCCTTCAAATATTTAAACATGGCTCTCATATTTCCTCTGAAACTTTTCTTCTGCAGGCTAAATACGCCAAGCTCTTTGAGCTGCTTCTCAAAGGGATTGACATTTTCTAGACCTTTGATCATTTTAGTCACCTGTCTCTGGAGACGAACCATCTTGTCAATATCCCCCTTGAATCCTGTGGGCTCAAATCCAACTGTTTTACTAATTGTGGAGTCTTGGCAGTGCTCCCTTAGAAAGACAGGTCTGCACTCTCTCCATCTGGACCAGAATTGTTTGCTCGGATGGGTGGTAGCTCTCCAGAGTTCTTCACATCACCTCCTACCTAATCCTTTCATTGGAAGCGTCATGGTTGGAACCTCAAACTTTCTCTTCAGTTAAGTTGCGGTACTTTGTCCCTGGGGACTGCAACCAAACCTGACATTAGGCATCCTAGAGTCCCAATTTGCAAAAATGGAAGGGAATAAATAAAATGTTGTTGTTCATTTGTTCAGTCGTCTCCGACTCTTCGTGACCTCATGGACCAGCCCACGCCAGAGCTCCCTGTCGGCTGTCACCACCCCAGCTCCTTCAAGGTCAGTCCAGTCACTTCAAGGATGCCATCCATCCATCTTGCCCTTGGTCGGCCCCTCTTCCTTTGCCTTCCACTTTCCCCAGCATAATTCTTCTCCAGGCTTTGCTGTCTCCTCATGATGTGGCCAAAGTACTTCAACTTTGTCTCTAATATCCTTCCCTCCAGTGAGCAGCCGGGCTTTATTTCCTGGAGGATGGACTGGTTGGATCTTCTCGCAGTCCAAGGCACTCTCAGCACTTTCCTCCAACACCACAGCTCAAAAGCATCTCTCTTCCTTGGCTCAGCCTTCCCTAAGGTCCAGCTCTCACATCCGTAGGTGACTACAGGGAAGACCATGGCTTTGACTAGGCAATGGATCTTTGTTGCCAGTCTGATGTCTCTGCTCTTTACTATTTTGTCGAGACTGGACATTGCTCTCCTCCCAAGAAGGAAGCGTCTCCTGATGTCCTGGCCACAGTCTGCGTCTGCAGTCATCTTTGCACCTAGAAATGCAAACCCTGTCACGGCCTCCACGTTTTCTCCCTCTATTTTCCAGTTGTCAATCATTCTTGTTGCCATAATCTTGGTTTTTTTGACGTTTAGCTGCAACCCGGCTTTTGCGCTTTCTTCTTTCACCTTGATTAGAAGGCTCCTCAGCTCCTCCTCGCTTTCGGCCATCAGAGTGGTGTCATCTGCATATCTGAGGTTGTGAATGTTTCTTCCAGCAATTTTCACCCCAGCTTTGCATTCCTCAAGCCCCGCACATCCTCGCATGATGTGTTCTGCATACAGTTACAAAGGTTAGGTGAGAGTATGCAGCCTTGCCGTACGCCTTTCCCAATCTGGAACCAGTCTGTTGTTCCGTGGTCAGTTCTTACTCCTGCTCCTTGGTCCTTGGACAGATTCCTCAGGAGAGAGGGAAGGGGGCTTGGGATGCCCATCCCACCAAGAACTTGCCACAATTTATTATGATCCACACAGTCAAATAAAATGATGAATGGATAAAAGGTTGGATTGATTGGTACACCTGCATGATTCATGTGCATGTAGAGAATGCAATATATGCCAAAAACTGGAAACTAAAAGAATTGCCAAACAAGGAAGAATGGGAAGCTGAAGTTTCCCAAATAATGGATATGGACTTATTAACATACTATTTAAAAGACCCGGAGGGCAAACCAATAAACCCAACAGACTGGACCCTTTACATAAATTACAAGGAATCACAACGAAGCCCACAAGGACTTGAGACTCCCAAGTGAGTACAAGTTAATCATGAAACAAGAAATAAGAGATTAAAAAATCCAAAAAAAGAAGTGACCAACTTCAAACAAAAATACGGCACAAGAGTGAAAACCAAAATTACCCAGTGAAGATAAAGGAGGAAGTCAACAAAAAGAACCTGTATCTCATCGATTTTTTAACTGCTATGCAGGTATGTAGCCGGGGGGGGGGGGGGGTTAAGCCCCCCCCCCCCCGAAATTCTCATGGTGGTCGCGAAAAGGCCTTACTGGTGCATTATTTAAACTGTTATGTTTATTCATATCATGATCTGATCACCATACTCAATATATCCCATATGCATGGGGGTATTGGGGTAATGATACAAAAGGTTTGCTAGGCTAGACCCTCTTTTACTCAGACTCAGCCCCCCCCAAACCCCCCCTAACCCCCTGAAAAAAATTTAGCCCCCCCCCCCCCCCCCGAAACGAAATTCTGGTTACGGGCCTGCTGAGATGTATTTTTTTCTCTCTCTCTCTTTTCCTTTCCTTCTTTCTTTTTCTCTTCTCTCTCCTTTTCTTTCTCTTTCCCCTTCTTCTTCTCCTCCTTCTCTCCTTTATCTTTGGCCTCTAGTCGCCCCCCTCCCCAATACATTCCTAACCCATCCTCGCACATCCCTATATCTAACCATCCCTAACCATCCCCCTCCTCCTGACCCTCTCTCCATTTTTAAAACATTTGTAAACAAAATTAAATTATCTATATGACTACAGCCGCTAGAATTATTTTTGCAAAATTCTGGAAGCAGAAAGAAATACCAGATAAACTCCCCTGGATAAGTAAGTTGAATGAAATTAAGGATATGGACACATTAACTTTTTTACTAAAAAAGAATACTGGTACTCCACCGAAACTGACAGATTGGTCAATAATAGATGACTACATTGAAACGAGATATAAGAACTTATAATTGTGCTGTGGATATAAAGAAGATATAAATTGGAATCATATATAAGACATAGATTAAAAGAAGGGACTATACGGGATGAATCAGCAGGAAGTCCAATTTTTTTTTAAAAAAATTAATTTTTAATTTTTTTGGATTTTTGGTTTTTTTTATTTTTGTTCTTGGACGATGGGGGTTTATTCATTTTTATTTTTCTCTCTTTACTCTTCTTTCTTAAATTTCCCACTTTTCTATCTTCCTGAATTATTCTCCCTCTTTCGCTGTATTTTAGAAAACTCAATAAAATTATTTTAAAAATAAATAAATAAACATATTTTTTTAAAAAAGAGAATGCAATATGAAAACGTCATTTTTGGGAGCTTGGATCTTGTTAGTGATCCCTACTGCTCTCTAGCCACCTGCCATCATGACACAACTGGCACATAATAATATTAATAATAATAATAATAATAATAATTGCAAAAGGCCACCTGACTTGGATCTGCACACATCATTCAAAAACACATTACACAGTCCTAGATGCTTGAAAAGTGTTCAACTTGTGATTTGGTGATATGAAATCCAGCATATAGATCTCATTTGCTGTGACATACTGTGTTTTTGTGTCAGTAAAATAATAATAATAATAATAATAATAATAATAATAATAATAATACTTTACTTATATACCACCCTATCTCTCCAAGAGGACTCGGGGTTGTTTCCAACATAAGGCATAACATTCTGTGTTTAAAATGATCTTTAATAATTTTTTCTTAAAAACATACAGTAAGTGGAACTTTTATCTTTGCAAAAGTTCCTACCAGAATGGGTAAAGTAAGAGGGGGGTAGAAAAAAAGGGGGGGGGATAGCAGTGTAGAAAGAGTAAAGAGTAGTCTGATTTTTGTCTAAATGTTTTCGTTCTACCAAGTGACCAGAGCTACGTAATGACCGTGGCTGCTGGAATCATATTGTGTGCACGGTGTAGAAACGGAAATTTAAAGAGGGGTCTGTGAGGGTGGGTGGGTGGTGTGATTGTTGTAGATCTGACGTTCACTTCCCGGTATCTTCTCGGAGGTTCTTCCTTTTCCTTCATTCTACCCTCTTTTGATCTTTTTCTCCTTTTTTTCTCTCCTGCCCTCCCCTGATTTGTATTTTCCATCATCTCTTTCAAGTGATTATTTTCATTTTTTCTTCTTCTACTAAGTATGTTGTTACTTGTTTCCAGTCAATTTCAGCTGTTGGGGTGCCCCCCTTTCTTTTTTTTAATAAGGCATAACGTTCAATTGCCATAAAAGAAAACCATACAACCAAATTAAGTAAACATCATAAAAAAAAATAAAAATAAAATCCTGATAAAACAAACACACAATTTTAAAACATGTTCCATTATAACTCAATCAGAGGAATTTAAAATGTTAATGGCCAGAATTACGAAATGGACATGGCCAACTAGGAAAGGGCTAGAAAAGAGCTAGTGCAACAGAGTAGTGCAATAGGGCCAGGGGAATGGATAAAGAGCAGAGCAGGGTCCTAGTGCTTTTTTTTTTTTTTGTCGTGTCAGGAGCAAGTCGCTTCTGGTGTGAGAGAATTGGCCGTCTGCAAGGACGTTGCCCAGGGAACATTGCTTGGATGTTTTGATGTTTTTATCATCCTTGTGGGAGGCTTCTCTCATGTCCACTTTGCATGAGGAGCTGGAGCTGATAGAGGGAGCTCATCCGCCTCTCCCCGGATTCAAACCTGCGACCCGTTGGTCTTCAGTCCTGCCGTCACAGGGGTTTAACTCACTGCGCCACCGGGGGCTCCTAGGGTCCTAGCTTGCAGCCAAGGAATGGCCCTAAGGACTAACCATTCTCAAAAACCTGCTGGAACAGCCAAGTTTTCAAGTCCCTATGGAAGGAGGACAGTGTAGGGACTTGCCTAATCTCTCTGGGGAGGGAGTTCCAAAGTCTGGGGGCCACCACTGAGGAGGCCCTCTCCTTCGTCCCCACCAATTGTGTTTGAGATGGTGGTGGGAGCGAGAGGAAGGTCTCCCCGGCAGGTCTTAGAACCTGCACTGGTTCATAGGTGGAGATGCAATCATGAAGATAGGCAGGACCTGAACACAGCCTTGATCCATCCCCTGGCAGTGCAAGCCAATGTGGACAGCAGGCTGATTTGGGTCGCCAAAACCCCAGCACATTTTCTGACTTTGCATAACATGAAATCAAAGTGGACTAACCCATAATAATAATAATAATAATAATAATAATAATAAGAAGAAGAAGAAGAAGAAGAAGAAGAAGAAGAAGAAGAAGACAATGACAACAATGACGACTTTGCCATAGCCAGTCAAGGTGGTTCCAGTGGTGATTGGCACATTGGGTGCAGTGCCTAAAGACCTTGGCCTGCACTTAAACACAATTGCCGCTGACAAAATTACCATCTGCCTGCTGCAAAAGGCCACCTTACTAGAATCTGCACACATTATTCGCCAATACATCACACAGTCCTAGAAACTTGGGAAGTGTCCGATGTGTGATCCAATAGAACAGCCAGCAGAGTGACCTTGTTTGCTGTGGACTCATCTTGTTGTGTTTTGAATTATTATTATTATTATTATTATTTATTTATTTATTTATTTATTATCCGCCTTTCCTCATGGCTCAAGGCGGGTTACAACATCGCTAAAATACACAATCACCTAAAAACATTCTACAGAACACACATAGGGTTGCTGTGAGTTTGCTGGCTGTATGGCCATGTGCCAGAAGCATTCTCTTCTGATGTTAGACCCACATCCATGGCAGGCATCCCCAGAGGTTGTGAAGTCTGTTGAAAACTAGGCAAGTGCTACATTCAGAACAAGAGAGGTCCTCTCACCTTTGCAGGAGTCTGCCTTATCTCATGCAGCTGTGGAGAAGTCTCCATAGGGACCACCAAACACAGCAGCATTGCCCAACACACGCATCAAGGAACATGAAAGGCACTGCAGACTCCTTCAACCAGAGAAGTCAGCCAGAGCAGAGCACCCGAGGAACCAACCTGGACACAGCATATTATTGGAGAACACAGAAATCGTAGACCACTCTCACAGCTACCATGTCAGACTACACAGAGAAGCCACTGAAATCCAAAGCATGTGGACAATTTCAACAAAATGGAGGAAACCATGAAAAAATGAACAAAATCTGGCTACCATTATTTTTTTAAAAAAACTCTAAAATCAGGACAGTAAATAATGAGCAAAACTCAAAAAGTGGGGGAATTCCAGATAATAATCAATCAAGACAAAACAAACACAAATCCACTACAAGTCGTGGTACATAAATCACAAAGGTAAATGTTTTTTTTAAGCTTATATAATACAATATTAAATGTATAACCAACATATATGATGCAGCATTGGGCAATATACAATGAACAAAAGACTGTTGTTTATGCAGTGATTTTACATCAGTAACAAGAGTAGATTCTCTCTTGCTGTAAAGCAGACTTCTCTTAAGGGCACTCTTCTCTTAAGAGGGGAGTTTACAGTCCCTTGTAAGAGGATATCCACGTAGAGGATTTCCAGACCGGTTTCGACTAACGTCTTCCTCAGGTGGAGAAATGTGAAGAGTACAATGAAGTGGACATCCAGTTCTCCAAAATAATCATTCTTCCTCAGGTGGATAAGAATACAATGAAACAGTGGATCTAAAGGGAGCATACACAGGTGGCCAGAACATGTCCCAAAAGGGACAAACATTTCCATATGTTGCTAACATGTAAGGCGTACAAAACAAAAGAGGCATAGGGACTTATATCAGGTTCTCCTAAACCTAATAATCAATCAAGGCCAGCTAATACCTCTGAACAGAAGATTCACCCAGGCAGCCATCAGTCAGGCTTTGAAGCTACAAAGCCATTCAATGCTAATCAAAGTGACCATTTGCAACATTCACACTTGCCTCAAGCGGAGTTCTTTCTCCCACCCTGGACATCATTCCACAGATATATAAACTTCACTTGCCTAGTTTCCAACAGACCTCACAACCTCTGAAGATGCCTACCATAGATGTGGGTGAAACATCAGAAGAGAATGCTTTTGGAACATTCATTTATTTATTCTATTTCCTGCATTTATAACCCACCCTTCTCACCCCCAAAGGGGGACTTATCGTGGCCATACAGCCTGGAAAACTCACAGCACCCGAGTTATTCCAGCCATGAAAGCCTTTGACAACACATACAATACACATAGTTTGAGAAATCCAGACCACAAACAGAGGAGCGATTTTTTTGAAATGAAAATAGCAAAGGAAGGCTGTCCTGTTAATGGTTAAGTTGAGATCTGATTATCTGCCGATGTTACTTTTCAGTGAGGGGAAAATTCACACTTCCACTGTGACCTTTTAGCAAATATAAAGCTGGGGAAAAACAATGTCCTTTTCATTTGCAAAGAATAAGAAATCAGATACCGATTGGAGTGCACTGTTTGCCATTGCAGAGGAACAAAACGGGTCTGACTATGAATTCAGTCTTGTGTGTACCATCCTATTGGCATGTGCTTTGGAATGGCTATGATTGTCAAAGATGCAAGAAGAGGGGGAAATGACATTGGCTTTGGATCTGATTGCATAGGCCTGTTTCTCATGCAGAGCTGGACTTAGAGTATTGCTTTTTAAATAAAAAATGAAAATACACAATTTCCTCTCCATCCATAGTGCTTTAATGATATGACTTTCCATATAATGAGTTGTATTATAGAGAGCAATGTAAATATCTCACAAAACTACAAGTCCCAACATTTTGTAGCATTGATCCATTGCAGTAAATGTGATGTCAAAGAGCGATAATTCTCCAGTGTGGATGCAGCCATTGTGTTCATATTCAGAAAGTGTGTCCATATTCAGAAACTCACGCTGTCAATGTAATGGTCAACAGAGAGATCTGGATTGCTGTGAGTTTTCTGGGCTCTATGGCCATGTTCCAGAAGCATTCTCTCTTTAGGAAAACTCACAACAATCCAGTGATTCCAGCCATGAAAGCCTTCAACAAAACAGTTTTATGACCTCACTACCTCTGAGGATGCTTGCCATAGATGCAGGCGAAACGTCAGGAGAAATGCCTCTAGAACATGGCCCTATAGCCCGAAAAAACCTACAAGAACCTAGTGATTCCAGCCATGAAAGCCTTCGACAATACAGCTTTATGATACTTTTTGAAATTACTTTCCATATAATGAGTTGTATTATAGAGAGTAATGTAAATAACTCACAAAACTACAGATCCCAACATTCTATAGTATTGATCCCTTGCAGTAAATGTGATGTCAAAGACCTCTAATTCTCCAGTATGGATGCAGCCATTGTCATATTTGTGGGATTAATTTATGCAGATTCAAGCAGTTAAGAGTTCCAATAGACAATATGTTGAGCTTTCTCTCCAAGCTCTCCATCCATTTCGATATGCATTTCCACTCAATTTTGAATACTGACTTCAATGGGTGCCAATAGACATGGAGAACTTCTACATTTTCCATGTAATGGTCAATAGAGAGATCTGGGTTGCTGTGAGTTTTCTGGACTGTATGCCCATATCCCAGACAGCCTGGAAAGCTCACAACAGCCTGGAAAGCTCACAACAATCCAGTGATTCTGGCCATGAAAGCCTTCGACAATACAGTTGTATTATACTTTTTTGCCATCAAGTGTGGTGAGAACCTGGCTGGTGGGTTAGTCAGATTCCTGGACTGGTGCTTACAACAACCATATTAGGTCCTGCCTCAGTGAGTTTGCTTGCTGATGGGGATAGCAAACCTCCTCAGTTCTAGTTATGGCAGTGGTTCTCAACCTTCCTAATGCCGTGATCCTTTAATACAGTTCCTCATGTTATCGTGACCCCCAACCATAGAATTATTTTTATTGTTATGTCATAACTGTAATTTTGCTACTATTATGAATATTACTATCTGATATGCACGATGTATTTTCATTCACTGGACCAAATTGGGCACAAATACCCAATTTGCCCAAATTTGAATACTGGTGGGGTTGGGGGGAATTGGTTTTGTCATTTGAGAGTTGTAGTTGCTGGGATTTATAGTGCATCTACAATCAAAGAGCATCCTAATGTAAGACTGTAGGTTTTATATAGCAATATTAAATGATCACTCACAAGCCGGTTTTGCTTGGAAATGAATATATTGCTTGTATCTCTGCAGCAAAGAAAGACACTACTGACTTTTTTTCCCACCACTTCCTTTTAGACACCTTTCCTGCCCATCTCCCCCTCTCCTCAGTCCCCTTATTAGAGCTTGTTGCTTCACAAGTTCCAATACAAGGTTTCCGGTGCCTTCTGCTGGCTTCAAAATGTCACAGAGAGAAAAGGCAGCCAGGATGTTTCAGTCAGGATGTCACAGAGGGAATTTGTGATGTTTTCATGCCGTCGGAAATAGACTCCTGACACCTGAACTCCACCAATGATGGAACTGAACCAATCTTGGCACACAGAACTCCCATGACCAACAGAAAATACTGGAAGGGTTTGGTGGGAATTGACCTTGAGTTTTGTAGTTGTAGTTCACCTACATCTAGAGAGCACTGTGGACTCAAACAAGAATGGATCTGGACCAAACTTGGAATGAATACTCAATATGCCCAAATGTGGACACCAGTGGGGTTTGGGGAAAATAGACCTTGACATTTGGGAGTTGTAGTTGCTGGGATTTATAGTTCACCTACAATCAAAGAGCATTCTGAACCCCACCAAAGATAGAATTGGACCTAACTTTCCAAACAGAACCCAGATGACCAACAGAAAATACTATGTTTTTTATGGTCTTTGGCAACCCCTCTGACAGCCTCTCACGACCCCCCAGGTTGAGAAACACTGAGTTATGGGAACAGAGTAAATCAAATACCAACTTACACATTCGAAGAGGAAGATTTTGCGCTATTCTGATTCCCCATCCACCCGATCAAAGGAAAAGAAATGTATTTGCTTGTAGAAATAGTTCCTATTGCCACCTGCTGGCCATATGTATAATTCTGGACCAGCTTGAGCATCAAATGCAGCCTGACGAAAAATCCCCTGGCAAAGGATATGACTATAACTAACTACGATCACATTTACATTATCACGGTTATTTCTCCTTCTCTTTGGGCCCTTCCAGACAGGACCTATATCCTAGGTTTTCCGATCCCAGGTTTTCTGTTTATCCCAGATTATCTGACATTGGAGACTCATATAATCCAGTTTAAAGCAGAAAAGCTGGGATCAGATCCTGGGATATAGGGCCTGTCTGGAAGGGCCCTGTGTTTCTCTTCATCTTCCTCCATCCACAGAAACACACAAGGAAAGAACACCCTACTGATTTCTTCTGCCAATCCCCTTGATCCATATGCACGAGGGATTTTTGCTTGCATTAAAATAGTCCCTCAATTCTCATCAGTGAGTTTCTAGTGTATAGGCTTTCAGGGCTAGAGACAATTTAATGAAAAACTTTCCAATAAGTCATCTCAATGGCTCTCTGCCCTACTCCACCTCCACTCCACCCCTACTCCAGTGTTGGCTCTGGGGAATTATGAACTACCACCTGAAAGGCTCGCCTTTGGGAAAACATGGCCTTTTGAATCAGCTTTCACCATCACTCCAGGAATATGAAGAACTTCAGATCAATAATAGCAAAGACCTCTTTAGTCCTACACTGTCACTTCTATCTTCTTTCACTTGCAGTGACCAGCATGCTGACAAGAGATGGGAGGACATCAGTATGCGCACCAGCATTGTGAGTTCTTTAAGCCAGAAAATGACTGCAGACTCTTGGAGAAACATTTTAAGCTGTAGTACCTATATATATTGAAAAGTGTCACGATGCTGAGCATTTAAACTCAACCAACCCATGTGTCCATATCAGAAACTGCAGAGAATCACATAGGCTTAAAGCAAGAAGGGACCACAAGGGAGATCTAGTCCAACTCCCTATCATACAGGAATACCTAACTAAGGGTGCTTCCAGACAGCACAAAATGCGGGTTTAAGAGGGAGGACCAAAAAAAATGGGACCTGAGAGCAGGTACTTCTTTCGGAAAAATGCTGCACTTGCAGAGCTCAGGCAGTGTTGTATTTCATTGTCAATGTAGTGGTAAGCTACTAGGGCTGGGCGGTTTCGTTTCGTTAATTCGTAATCCGTTAAAAATTCGTTATTTTTTTTTTTATAACGAAGCGATAACGAACCATTCTGGAGCAACTTAAAAGCGAAACGAATTTTTAAATTCGTTTCGTAAATGCTTCGGATTCGTTATGTTTTCGTTTCGTTATCGGTTTGAGGTCGTTTCGTTATTATTTCCGCATGTCTGGGGCAAGTTTTATAGTTGTTTTTTGTTTAATTAGTGAAAAAAATATAATATCACACCAACAGTCAACAACAGAGGGAGAGGGAAGCTTCAGAAGTTTTTTTTAGCGTATTGCGCGATCGCGGCCGCCATTAACGAATCGATTCGTAATTGTTTCGTAATTGTTCGTTAATGTTTCGTAATTTTTTTTACATTTACGAAATTTTGTAAATATCAAACTTTTTAAAAGAAAAATTTCGGAATTTTTTAAAATATCGAAACGCAAAAACCCCCAAAAAACTAATCGATTTTAGAAACAATTTTTTCCGTTGTTACCCAGGCCTATAAGCTACTATACACATGGCCAAGCAGTAAACAAAAAAATTGGGAATGGGATAAGTGCAAAACTGCCACATTCTGCATAATAGTATTAGTAGCAAATATCCCTACATAGGCTTGGGCATTCCCTCCCCTTTTGTTATGTGTTCATCTATATCAGGGGTCCTCAAACTAAGGCCCGGGGCCCGAATATGGCCCTCCAAGGTCATTTACCCAGCCCTCACTCAGGGTCAGCCTAAGTCTGAAATGACTTGAAAGCACACAACAACAACAACAACAACAACAACAACAATCCTATCTCATCAGCCAAAAGCAGGCCCACACTTCCCATTGTTTATATTTGTCAAAATTGTTCTTCATTTTAATTATTGTATTGTTTTTAAGTGTTTTTTGCACTACAAATAAGATATGTGCAGTGTGCTTAGGAATTCATTCATGATTTTTTTTTCAAATTGTAATCCGGCCCGCCAACAGTTTGAGAGACTATAACCTGGCCCTCTGTTTAAAAAGTTTGAGGACCCCTGATCTATAAAAATAAATTGTAATGTTCATTTGTGGGATTAACAGAACTCAAAAATCACTGGATGAATTGACACCAAATTTGGACACAAGACACCTAATGTAAGTCCTTCACTAAAAAAAAATTGATTTTGTCATTCGGGCATTGTTGTTGCTGGGATTTATAGTTCACCTACAATCAAAGAACATTCTGAACCCCACCAACAATGGAATTGAACCAAACTTGGCACACAGTTCTCAAATGACCAACAGAAAATACTGGAAGGGTTTGGTGGGCAGTGTCCTTTGGTTTTGGAATTGTAGTTCACGTACATCCAGAGATCACTGTGGACGCAAACAATGATGGATCTGGACCAAATTCTACACGAATACTCAATATGCCCAAATGTGAACACTGGTGGAGTTTGGGGAAAATAGAATCTTGACATTTGGGAGTTGTAGTTGCTGGGATTTATAGTTCACCTACAGTCAAAGAGCATTCTGAACCCCACCAACGATAGAATTGGGACAAACCTCCCACACAGAACCCCCATGTGAGCCACAGCAACGCGTGGCTGGGAACGGCTAGTTGAGTATAAGTTCTATATGTTGCATTTGGTTACCCATTGAGCACCGGATCACTTTCAAAGGGATGGGACTCACTTTTAAGGACTTGCGTGGTCTGGGGCCGATGGACCTGAGGGACCGCCTCACCCCCTCCCAACCCCAGAAATCCCTCCATTCTGTGGACCAAGATCTGTTGGAAGTCCCCAGTGTCAAGACCTTGCGTCTAACAGCAACCAGACGCAGAGCCTTCACAGCAGTGGCACCATCACTCTGGAATACTCTGCCACCTGAAGTCCGTGCCTTGCGGGACTTGTCAGCTTTCCGCAGGGCATGTCAGACATACCTGTTTCCACAGGCTTTTAATGTTTGATATTGCTGTTTTTAAATTGTTTTAACTGCTTTTAAATTGTGTTAGATTTTAGCCATCCTTGTAAGCCGCTCCGAGCCCCAGGGGAGTGGCCACATAGAAGTTCGAATAATAAATTAATAAATAAATACTTCAGATAGGCAGATCATTTCCCTGTGCAAACAGATCTGGTGAAGACTCAATCTTCACAAGGACTCAATTGCATATGAGCAAAATGTGTAGGCGAACGAATGGGTCCTCATCTCATTCACTCAACCTTCCTTGTACACCATCCCTTCTTCTGCTTGGAGTTCTGCACTCACTATAAACAGAAACAGCAACATGAACTTGAGGCTCCTCATCACGACTAATACGTATCAATTCTGCCCCGAAGCACTTTTGGCTCTCTCATTACTGCCTCCATCACTCAACTCCACTACTACTCTTGACTGCTCTTGAGTTCAGAAGGCCACCTGGCTTCATGATCTTAAAGGGCTTTTGAACAGACTTCCTGCCATTCCATTCCGTAATATTCAAGCCTCCGGCCATGATTGAAGCCACTCATCTAAATAGTGAGCACAATCTTGATGCAAGATCTTATACCAAAGGGAAAATCTTAAGCGATGTTTTTGACAGGGCGTGCTATATTCTGAATAATGTAGTTCCAGCTCATATTATCAGTGCATTGATCTCACGTTCCAAAGGTTGGCAGGATGCAACTCAAAGGCAGTTGGCTCCTCGTGTTTTGCATTCACAGGTGGCTTCCAAGGTGAGACCGAATTTGAAAAGCATGTTTTCTCACCATTCCATTCTTGCTCATCTCGTTGCCATATGACACTTTTTTTAGAACTCTCTAGAATAGCGAATTCTAAAATCAATTCCAAAATTACAGCCTATCAACTTTGGCACATTTTTTCAGTTCTTTCATTTGTTAGCATCACAGACACTGGCATTGTCTGAACACATCTCCCTTTAGGAACCACTGTGGAAACGAAGATCTTCTGGGGAGGCCCTGCTCTCGGTCCCGCCACCATCACAGGCGCGTTTGGCCAGGACGAGAGACAGGGCCTTCTCAGTGATTGCCCCCCGGTTATGGAACTCCCTTCCTGGCAATATTAGATCAGCCCCCTCCCTCCTGTCCTTCAAAAGGATGGTGAAGACCTGGCTGTGGGACCAAGCCTTTGGGGCAGTGCAGTGAGGCAAAATGGTTTCCTGAGATGGTTTTTAAGCAACTTTTAATGTGAATATAAGTGATTTTAATGTTTGTATATTGCTTTAGGCTGAAGTATACAGAGCCTAGTGGCAGTCATTGCTTCAACCCTCTAGAACAGTGGTTCCCAATTTTTTTTGAGCAGGGACCACTTGGCCAGGGACCACTCTCCAACATTAGTACCATTAGTTTTTGGTCAACTTTAGATTCGTTTTGGTTATTTGGAATGAAGATTCAGAAAATTGCACATCAGTTCTCGTTTCTGATACAGAACATATGCCATCCAGTAGTTGCCATCTGCTCACCCACAGAAAACCATATTTAATAATCTAGAGCTGATGTGGTAGTAGTAATCTTTCATGGGTAGTCAGCCTCCCCCTTCCCAACATCCCCATTGCCCCAGAGGGTTTCGCGAGACCAGTAGCTCTCGTTGCCATATAGTTTTGAGGCAACGGTGTAGTAATGGTGAGGCCACGGACCATATTTTTGTTCTTGCAGACCACCGGTGGTCCATGGACCAAAGGTTGGGAACCACTGCTCTAGAACTAGAATTAAATGTTAAACTGAACACATCCTCAGATCATCCGTTTCACCATGGTATTGCTCTATTTGTGAAAATACCTCTCATGAATACTGACAAGGATAAATTCTTCCCAAGGTAGATATTTTTAAGACTGGCAGATGTCTTCAGGGCAACCATGCTGCCCAGGTTCTTATGGTTACATTCCATTTCAGAATCACCCAAATCCCTGGGAGTCACTCTGGACCGTGCTCTTACCTACAAGAAGCACTGCCTGAACATCAAGCAAAAAGTGGGTGCTAGAAACAATATCATACGAAAGCTGACTGGCACAACCTGGGGATCACAACCAGATACAGTGAAGACATCTGCCCTTGCGCTGTGCTACTCTGCTGCTGAGTATGCATGCCCAATGTGGAACACATCTCACCACGCTAAAACAGTGGATGTGGCTCTTAATGAGACATGGCGCATTATCACGGGGTGTCTGTGCCCTACACCACTGGAGAAACTACGCTGTCTAGCCCAGTGGTTCTCAACCTGGGGTCCACAGATGTTTAGGCCTACAACTCAGAAATCCCAGCCAGTTTACCAGCTGTTAGGATTTATGGGAGTTGAAGGTTAAAAACACCTGGGGACCCCAGTTTGGGAACCACTGGTCTAGCCGGTATTGCACCACCTGACATCCGCCGGGAAGCAGCAGCCAATAGTGAAAGGACAAAGGCAGAGACATCTCCAGTTCATCCCCTGTTTGGGTATCAGCCAGCACGTCAACGACTTAAATCCAGACATAGTTTTCTAAGATCTACAGAGACGCTCGCTGGAACTCCTCAGCAAGCGAGAGTCCAAAAGTAGCAGGCTCAAACCCAGAACCTCAATTCATGGGTGATACCAGATGAGAGACTCCCCCCTGGGCACACGGAAGACGGGGCGACTTGGAAAGCGCTGAACAGACTGCGCTCTGGCACTACGAGATGCAGAGCCAACCTCAAGAAATGGGGCCACAAAGTGGAGTCCACGACATGCGAGTGTGGAGAAGAGCCAACCACTGACCACCTGCTGCAATGCAACCTGAGCCCTGCCACATGATGCACAAGGGAGGACCTTCTTGCAGCAACACCAGAGGCACTCCAAGGGCCAGATACTGGTCAAAGGACATTTAACCAACTACCAAACCTGCAAACTTTGTGTTTTGTTTGTTTGTTAAAAATGCAATACAACTGTTTGTTTTGCTCCTGACACGATAGATAAACTTCAGAATGAAGAGTTTCTTGGTCTAGAAGGGAGGGTTTACCTCCCCATCTCAGGTCTCTCTGACCTGCCTTAAGATTCCCTCGTACTGGGCACCTATTCAAAGAAACCATAACTCCATTGGCTTTTTCGCTTCCATTTCATAATGCTGGCTTGCATTTTCCTTAGATCCCTTTCTCCTGTAGTCTTGCTAAATCTATCAATACGTAACTTCATAGAAAAATATATACAGTAGGGAAAGTATTTATAGAAAACAATTCCATGTAGGAATTTCTAATATCCTGTAACATGATACAAACAAGAGTCCACATGGGAAGGCAAGGAAAATTCAATGAAACTGCATTTACACAAGACATAGTTAATCACAAGCTTAAATCTAAGGGAATACTTGGATACAAGCTCAGATCTTCGCTCTTTTTGCCTTCATATTTGCAAGCTGAAAACATGCAGTGGCTTTTTATATTTTTGTTACAAGGATGTCTATTTGCAACCTATCTGCCATGAATTTTCTGACACAGACATCTCCACATAGATGGCCCACTACACCAAAGAAAAAGACAAGGGGGACCCTCTCACCTTTGCAGGAGTCTACCTTATCTCATGCAGCTGTGGTCAAGAAGTCTCCAGAGGGACCACCAAACACAGCAGCATTCCCAAAAGCATAAATCAAGGAACTTGAAAGGCACTGCAAACTAATTCAACCTGAGAAGTCAGCCATAGCAGAGCACCTGAGGAACCAACCTGGACACATCTTACTTGAGGACACAGAAATGCTGGACCTCTCTCACAACCACCATGTCAGGCTACACAGAAAAGCCATTGAAATCCACAAGAAGCAGGTGGACAATGTCAACAGAAAGGAGGAAACCATGAAAATGAACACAATCTGGCTACCAGTATTTTAAAAAAACTCCAAAATCAGTACAGTAAATAAAGAGCAGCACTCAAAAACAGGGGAATTCCAGACAAGAATCAGTCAGGGCCAGCTAACACCTCCCAACAAACGATTCCCCCAGGCAATAAGAAGCCACACCTTGAAACTGCTAGGCCATTAAATGTTAATCAAGGTGGCCAGTTGAAACATTCACACCTACCCAGGCATGTAGCCGAAATTCTGATGGTGGCCCGCGAAAAGCCTTACTGGTGCATTATTTAAACTGTTATGTTTATTCATATCATGATCTGATCACCATACTCAATATATTTATTTATTTATTTATTTACCTTACTTCTATACGGCTGTTCTCAGCCTGAAGGCGACTCACAGCGGTTCACAACAAATACGAACAGCAAAAATTCAGTGCTACAGTATAAAAATACTGTTAGTTAACAACCTAACACATTCCACAATTAATAAACAGTTAATACAATACCCATTCATGTCGTCTCGTCATCAGAAACATGTTCCAGATTCGTCATCCATTGTTCCATTCCAGTATTCATTAACCAATCATGCCTGCTCAAACAGTCAGGTCTTCACTTTTTTGCGGAATACCATTAGAGATGGTGCTAGTCTAATGTCCGTAGGAAGGGCGTTCCACAGCCGAGGAGCCACCACCGAGAAGGCCCTATCGTCCCCGCCAGCATATCCCATATGCATGATGGGAGTATTGGGGTAACGATACAAAAGGTTTGCTAGGATAGACCCTCTTTCACTCAGACTCAGCCCCCCCCCCCACCGAATCAAACTAACCCCCCCCCCTCGAATCGAAATCCTGGCTACGGGCCTGCACCTACCTCAACAGACAAGAGTTCTTTCTCCCACCCTGGACATCATTCCACAGATTCGCTTGCCTAGTTTCCAACAGACCTCACAACCTCTGAGGATGCCTACTATAGATGTAGGTGAAATGTCAGGAGAGAATGCTCCCGGAACATTGCCATACAGCCCGGAAAACTCACAGCAACCCAATGATTCCAACCATAAAAGCCTTCAACAACACAATTTTGATTCCATTAATTAAATAATTATCTGTTTTGTGGGGTTTCCATTGATCTTTCCCCCTGGAGATTGACTCACAACAGCCCCACATGCTCCTTCATGCAACTCTACTTTTGCACTCAATTAATACAATGGAGACGTGTGCATGCCTCCCTAATCTACCTAGTAGTGGATGAAATAAAATCATTGGAAAATAAAAGCCCATCAAAGTCCTCAAGCATCCCTAACTACCGAATATTTCCATCCGACTAAATAAATATCTGGCTGAATAGTCAATAAACTTTAAACTGATCTTCCTTTCCTTCCTTTTTCTGTGCGCTGAATGACACTAATATGATGGTAACTTATAGCACACCAGTAGTCACAGTGAATGCAGCAAAAAATTATCTGCAAATAAGTAATAAGCTAATATAACTAAGTAGTGATGATTGCAACTGATGGATAGTTTTAATGAGGTTTTTATGCATGTGGTGGACAAACATGCAGATTTATGTGCATTTCTTTGGATGTACTGATGGCCTTTTGATTTCCGACTTCCCTCATTAGTGCTGCCTTGTTTCCTTGGATTCTGGTTCCTGGAAGCCCTTCTCCCCAGATGCCAGCTCCACCCACACATCTACTTGGGAAATGTCACTGCGAGGCCTTAATCACATCACCCACAACATCAGAGATGGTTTCATCCGCTCATCCTTTAATGTGTTATTTTCCATCCTCTGTCACACAATACCCTTCGGCACTCTATTAGGCAAACAGGTCACTTTCTGCGCCAGAAGATAAATGGGCATAAATCAAACATTAGGAATGGGAATACACAAAGACTCGGACCTCGGAACAGCTGTCCTTAAACAAAACAAACACACAAAGAGAAGTGCTTGCAAACTTGGACAAATGCTTCCGAACTTAGAAAAGGCAGATGTAATCAATAGGGCTGGGCGGTTTCATTTCGTTAATTCGTAATTCGTTAAAAATTCGTTATTTTTTCTTTATAACGAAGCGATAACGAACCATTCTGGAGCAACTTAAAAACGAAACGAATTTTTAAATTCGTTTCGTAAATGCTTCGGATTCGTTATGTATTCGTTTCGTTATTGGTTTGAGGTCGTTTCGTTATTATTTCCGCATGTCTGGGGCAAGTTTTATAGTTGTTTTTTGTTTAATTAGTGAAAAAAAATTATAATATCACACCAACAGTCAACAACAGAGGGAGAGGGAAGCTTCAGAAGTTCCCCCTGTCCCATTTGGAGGTTTTTTAGCGTATTGCGCGGTCGTGTCCGCCATTAACGAATCGATTCGTTATTGTTTCGTATTTGTTTCGTTAATGTTTCGTAATTCTTTTACCATTTACGAAATTTCGTAAATATCAAATTTTTTAAAAGAAAAATTTCGGAATTCTTTTAAATAACGAAACGCAAAAAAACCCAAAAAACGAATCGATTTTAGAAACAAATTTTTACGTTGTTACCCAGGCCTAGTAATCAACTGGGAAGCTCCAGTTTCACAAGATTCTGAACTTTTGGAGTTGCACAATTCCTCAAGAGAGAGGGGAAAAAAATAAAAAGAGGACCCATGGATGAAGGAGACAATGCACGGGTTGGACGGATTGTGTCCCAACAGCTGCAGTAAGCTGAAAGTGCTTTCAGTCTTGTAAAAGTATTATGAGCTCATGAACCCACCAGGACTCTAAGATCTTGGGGAGGCCCTGCTCTCGATCCCGCCTGCATCACAGGCACGGCTGGCGGGGACGAGGGACAGGGCCTTTTCTGTGGTGGCCCCTCGGCTGTGGAACGCCCTTCCCATGGACATTAGATCAGCCCCTTCGTTAATGGTGTTTCGAAGAAAACTAAAAACCTGGCTGTTCGAACAGGCGTTCGGTTAAACAATGCAATGTACACGATGAATATAGGAAACGGAATTATGGAAGACGAATTGGATCACGATTCTAGTTACGAGACGTTAATGTGTTGTTATTGATGTGTCATTTTGTATATTATGCTGTTAATGGTTTTTAAATTTTGTATGCTGTTGGATTGACTTTTGCTCTTGTTGTAAACCGCGTTGAGTCGCCTACAAGGCTGAGAAATTGCGGTATACAAGCAAAGTAAATAAATAAATAAATAAATAAATGTACTTGGATAATTTATTTATTTATTTATTTATTTATTTATTTATTTACTTTATTTGTATACGGCTCTTCTTTCTCAGCCCTTAGGTGACTCAGAGCAGTTTACAACAATTTAGGTATACACAATACAAAATCATTAAGCATTTAAAAGCAATAGCATCACAAATCATTAAACATCAGCATCAATACATCACTACATCAATATAACAAATCCATCAGGTCTCATCAATGAAATCAGAATCCAAACTCGTTATCCGATATTCCGTGTTCCGATAGTCAGTCAATCAATCACACTGCTTAGTCGAATGCCTGTTCCAACAGCCAGGTCTTTACTTTCCTCTGGAATGAAAGCAAGGAGGGGGTCGATCTGATGTCTGCAGGAAGGGCGTTCCACAGCTGAGGGGCCACCACTGAGAAGGTCCCGTCTCTCGTCCCCGCCAGGCGTGCTTGTGAAGCCGGCGGGATCGAGAGCAGGGCCTCCCCAGACGATCTTAATGTCCTAATGGATTGGTGAGGTGCATTTCTTTGGATGTACTGATGGATGTACTCTCTCTCTCTCTCTCTCTCTCTCTCTCTCTCTCTCTCTAAGGCATATGTTGGCTTATAGCAACCCTGTGAATTTTATGTGGTTTTCTTGGGGAGGAGTCCTCAGAAATGGTTTGTTTTGCTTTCCTCTGAAACATAGCCTACAGCACAAGGTATTCCTTGGCAAACCCCCAGGCCTGACTCTGCTTAGCTTCCGTGATCAAATGGAATCTGGTGCCTTTAGGATATTTAGGCTGTCGTTGACTCCTTTGCTGTTTGCTTTCGTGCCACTGTCCTTGTATACAGCGACATAAACAGCAGTTCTGCTCAGAGTTACAAGGCATCTTAGACTTTTTCATCTTGCCACCGCATGAACAATGGAAGTGAGTGCTCACTGGCCCTCATGAGCTTGCAGTGGTACAATGAGTTAAACCCTTGTGCTGGCTGAACTGCCAACTTGAAGGTTGGCAGTTCAAATCTGCAAAACAGAATGAGCTCCCATCTGTCAGCCCCAGCTTCCCATGCAGGGACAAGAGAGAAGCCTCCCACAGGATGGTAACACATTCAGGCGTCTCCTGGGCAACGTCTCTGCAGACAGCTGATTATTGTCTCACTCAAGAAGTGACTTGCAGCATATTCTCAATTTGGTTCTGACACAATAAAAAATTATATGTCTATATTTAAATGCCAAGCAGCCTTGTCTCTCTCCTGAGGAATCTGTATAAGGACCAAGCAGCAACAGTAAGAACAGACCATGGAACAACAAACTGGCTCAAGATTGGGAAAGGAGTATGGCAGGGCTGTCTACTCTCACCCGACCTATTCAACTTGCATGTAGAACACATCATGTAATGTGCGGGGCTTGATGAATCCAAGGCTTGATGAATCTCCTTTCATGTGGGCAAAGAATTAAATCAGTTGTTAAATGCCGCGTTCCACAACCAGGTCTTTGTTAGTTTCCTGAACGTCATGAGGGAGGGGGCAGTTCTGATCTCTCATGGCAGGGAGTTCCAAAGTCGAGGGGCCACCATCGAGAAGGCCCTGTCCCTCGTCCCCACCAGACGCGCTTGCAAGGCCAGTGGGACCGAGAGCAGGGCCCCTCCAGACAATCTTAGTGGTCTTGATGGTTCGTAGGGGAGAATACAAGATGATGGCAACAAGACTGATTGATAACCGGCAAATAGAGGGAGAAAACACGGGGGCAGTGTCAGACCTTGTATTTCTAGAAGCAAAGATTACTGCAGACGCAGACTGCATCCAGGAAATCAGAAGACATTTCATTCTTGGGAGGAGAACAATGGCCAATCTCGATAAAATAGTTAAGAGTAGAGACATCACACTGGCAACCAAGATCTGCATAGTTAAAGCAATTGTATTCCTCATAGTAATCTATGGATGCAAGAGCTGGACTATAAGGAAGGCTGAGTGAAGGAAGATAGACACTTTTTGAACTGTGGTGCTGGCGAAAAATTTTGAGAGTGCCTTGGACCGCAAGAAGATCCAAACCAGTCCATACTCTAGGAAAGAAAGTCTGACTGCTCACTGGAGGGAAAGATATTAGAGGCAAAGATGAAGTCCTTTGGCCACATAATGAGAAGACAGGGAAGCCTGAAGAAGACACTGATGTTGAGGAACATGGAAGCAAAAAGGAAGAGGGGCCGACCAAGGGCAAGATGGATGGATGGCATCCTTGAAGTGACTGGCTTGACTTTGAAGGAGCTGGGGGCGGCCACGGCCTAAAGGGAGCTCTGGCATGGGCTGCTCCATGTGGTCACAAAAGGACCAGAACAGTAGAGTTAGACTGAACAAATAAACAAAAAATATTTAAGGTTTCATTCGTTCATTCAGTTGTTTCTGACTCTTTGTGACTTCATGGACCAGCCCACCCCCAGCTCCTTCAAGGTCAGTCTGACCTCGAGCGCAGCAGGGAGCCCCGCCTTCACATTGGTGTGAGCTGCAGCGGAGAGTTCCGCAGTTCCTGGACCGAGCTTTTGGGACCAACAGATGAAATGTGCCCCAGCAGCTAGCTCAAAACCAGGAATGCTTGCAGTTTCACCTTGCTTTCCCCTTCCCTTTACTTTGTATCCTTCCCTAATAAAAGTACTTGAAACTTGCAACTTTTTATCTTTCCGCTTGATACTTTTGTATCTTTCCTGCCTCAGACTAATTCAACATTAAAATAACCCTTTTCCCCGGCTCCAGAGGGCCGTGGGCCTGCGGGGAGGTGCCTCCAGGCACCCCCCGGACCAAGGATCTGTGTTCGCCCAATTCGCGGATACTGAAACCGCCATTTTGGACCCCAGTAACCACTAAAACAGTAATATGGCGGATCCGCGCCGTTCTAATTTTGTATTTTTCTGCCATTAATTCTAAGACTAACTGCTATCTTGCTTTCCTCATTTTTGGGCCCCTGCGCTCGGGGAATAATCGTTTTGTTTAAAGTATTATTATTAGACAGCAAACAGCTGATTGCCAAAACTCTGCTGGCTCGGTGAAAGCAGCCTGTTATTTCCTTGCTACCACTCATTCCTACTCGTGCCCTGCCATCAGGGGCTTGCTGTGGGCACCCACAGGAGGACCCGGAGAAGCAGCCAGGCCGGCCCCCGGCCCCAGCGCGGAAGATCTAGTACGCCAAGGGCCGAACTATGGATTCTGTTGCTTCCTGACCCAGCGCACATAACTGGGTTCCTGTTTCCTCTTTGTGAACTCTCTGACTTGTGCACTGGACTACGGACTCTTTTGCCCTCACTTATTGACTTTCTGCCTTATTGTCTTGGACTGTTTCCCTGCCATACCTTTGGACACAAACCTCAGACCGGGCTTGCCTGGAGGGACAAGCAGCCTCAGCCTACGTGCGCCTTCACCAAAGAAGACTATGATTCCTACAAAGATGAAATACATTTATTATTTTTCAATAAACTTTGCTGGGGTGGGGATGGGGATTCATTTATGAGATGTATGAAATGTATGAGATGTATATGAAATATACCCTGATTCCCCTTTCCCGCCTTTCCCCCTGAACTTCGCCCCAAAAAGGAATGTGACCTAAGATTACTGCAAAGAGGAAATCCTTTGTCCTCTCAAAAACTGATCATATCTACATCTGCATGGGCCGCCTGATTGACCCTTCCTCAAACTGGCTTTCAGAGCAGACAGCCTAGGGCGAGAAGGGTCAACAAAACCTTAGGAAAAAAGATTGATTAACTCAATTTTTGGTATTTGTTGATCCCCCTTGTTTACAAGGCCCGAGGTCCAAACACCATCAATAGCCCCTTTTCCACCTTTCTTCATACTTCCTCCCAAATCCCATCATGACCAGGAAACTCATTGTTCCCCTTGTCTGCCACCCCGCCGATGAGAACAAAGGCTCAGTAACAGCTGGCGGATGCCCCCTGGGCACTCCATTTCCCCACTGAGCTGTCAAACTTCGTCCCGCCCCCTCGCTCCTGATTGGCCAGGACCTAGGAAGCGAGCGGAGGGCGCCCATTGGCCCTCCCGAGGCGAGAAAACGCTCCCATTGGCTCCTGGCGGGGGGAGGGCGGGATTACCTCCACCCAGCTGTTCCAGCCCCAGCCAATCAGCGTGAAGCCGGCTGTCAGGGGGGCGGGCGGGATTTTCAAACTGTTCTCTTTGTTTCACTCTGTATAAAAATGCCTGGAAATTCTTGTGCTGTATGCTTGCAGTGGAATGATTCCTGCAATGCATCTGATCTCAGCTGAATCACAATAAACGCCTCGGTCACTGAACCTCTTCAGCCTCCGGTGGGATTAATTCTTAATATTTTTCGTTCTTTGGATTGGCTTTCGCTGGCTGCTCACCGAGGTCAACGGACCCCTTTAGCGGTCTTCAGGGATCTCTCCCGCTGGGAGACCCTCCAAAAGAGCTCGATATCAGTCAGTCACTTCAAGGATGCCATCCATCCATCTTGCCCTTGGTCGGCCCCTCTTCCTTTTGCCTTCCCCTTTCCCCAGTATGATTGTCTTCTCTAGGCTTTCATTTCTTCTCATGATGTGGCCAAAGGACTTCCTCTTGGGCTCTAGTCTCCTTCCCTCCAATGAGCAGTCGGGCTTTATTTCCTGGAGGATGGACTGGTTGGATCTTCTCGCAGTCCAAGGCACTCTCAGCACTTTCCTCCAACACCACAGCTCAAAAGCATCGATCTTCCTTCGCTCAGCCTTCCCTAAGGTCCAGCTCTCACATCCGTAGGTGACGACAGGGAATACCATGGCTTTAACTATGTGGCTCTTCATTGCCAGTGTGATTTCTCTACTCTTCACTATTTTATCAAGATTGGTCATTGCTGTCCTCCCAAGAAGTAAGCGTCTTCTGATTTCCTGGCCACAGTCTGCAACTTTGCACCTAGAAATACAAACCCTGTCACGGCCTCCACGTTTTCTCCCTCTATTTCCCAGTTGTCAACCATTCTTGTTGCCATAATCTTGTTTTTTTTAAAATGTTTAACTGCAACCCAGCTTTTGCGCTTTCTTCTTTCACCTTGGTTAGAAAGCTCCTCAGCTCCTCCTTGCTTTCAGCCATCAAAGTGGTATCATCTGCATATCTAAGGTTGTTAATGTTTCTTCCAGCCTTGCATTCGTCAACACAATACATTAATAATAATAATAATAATAATAATAATAATAATAAATATAATAAATAAACCTTTACTTGTAACCTGCTACCATCTCCTGCAGGACTTGGTGCGGCTTACAAGAGGCCGAGCCCAAAATACATCAGAAGAAAAAACACAACCACAACAATACAATACAACAATAAATAACACATAGCAAAGCAAAACAAAAACAGAATATCACGACAGCAATTTGAAAACCTGGCAGGTCCAAATGTAAAAATTTATTTTTTTTAAAAAAATGCTGGGTATGACCAGGTGAAAAAGGATGGATATTTTGTGGGGTAAGTGGGTGTGCAGACACTTCTAACTCTCTCGTAAAGTGCATTTGGGACAAATTGCTTGGGATTCCTTAATCTGGGAAGGCACACTGGAACACAATATTATTGTTGTGGCTTCCAAACTTTTGCCCAGATTTCCCACTAAATGAGAATTCAGGGATGGCAGTGGATGCTTACCGTGAGACAAAGTAAGCCAAGATCTGACACAGAAGCAAAAGAACAATTAGTCCATACATTACACAGAGAAGAATACTTTAAAATGGGAAAGAGCGGCAATCGAGAAAGGATGAAGGATCAGAGGAACAATGCACAAAGAAGCTCCAGATGCTCTTTTCCCCGTTTTCCCTTCCTCCCCCCTTTCAAAAAAGTCTCCCTTTTCCGTGATTGCCTTTATGTTCAACTACTCTTTCAAAACAGACATTCATCTCCTCTCAGGTCCTGTTTATCTGAGAAGATGAAATCATTGTATAAACCACTGGCTTCCTCTCTGAGCAAGTCAAAGTCTGGCTGGCTGGAGCTTGCTGAACGTCAGCCCCCCCCCCCCTTCTTTAAAGAGCATTCCCTCCACTGAAATGTAAATTGGCTTTCTGATTAGATTTTTTTTTGCAAAAGACAAAAAGATAATAGAAGCCTTGGCAGAGAATGCTTTGCCCAATCAGAGCAAGTTCCAGAGGGTTCTCACTCCCTGCTGTGCTGGAGAGATCTCGGTCTCTGCGTCACCCTCCAAAAAGGCCCCTTCCCCTTCATTGCATCTTCCTGCTTTTATTCTAAGATGAGAGGAGGCATGGATGATGATGGAGAGGCTCCTCCATGGAGGGAGGAGGGTCTCTTTCAGAGCTGGTCTTCCAAGCCTGGCTCTGCCATGATGTATTTTTAGAAGCCCTCTGAAAACTCCATGATCTCTCCATGCCCCAGTTTCCATACTTTTGAAACTGGGACAACAATACTGAAATTGTATTGTCGAAGGCTTTCATGGCTGGAATCACTAGGTTCTTGTGGTTTTTTCGGGCTATAGAGCCATGTTCTAGAGGCATTTCTCCCTACGTTTCGCCTGCATCTATGGCAAGCATCCTCAGAGGTAGTGAGGTCTGTTGGAAGTAGGGAAAAATGGGTTTATATATCTGTGGAATGGCTGGGGTGGGGCAAGGAGCTCTTCCCTGCTGCAGTTAGGTGTGAATGTTTAGCTGATCACCTTCATTAGCATTTGAAGGCCTGCCTGAGCCTGGGAAAATCTGTTGCTGGGAGGTGTTAATCTGTGCCTGGTTTTTTCCTCTCTGTTGTTTAGCTGTTATAATTTTAGAGTTGTTTAATACTGGTAGCCAGATTTTGTTCATTTTCATGGTCTCTTCCTTTCTGTTGAAATTGTCCACATGCTTGTGGATTTCAATGGCTTCAACAACCGGGCACATCTTGACACCTCTCAACAGAACATTTTCCCAGGCTCAGCCAGGCCTTCAAATGCTAATGAAGGTGGTCAGTTGAAACATTCACACCTAGCTGCAGCAGAGAGCTCCTTGCCCCACCCCGGCCATTCCACAGATATATAAACCCCTTTTCCTAATTCCAACAGACCTCACTACCTCTGAGGATGCTTGCCATAGATGCAGGCGAAACGTCAGGAGAAATGCCTCTAGAACATGGCTCTATAGCCCGAAAAAATCCACAAGAACCTAATACTGAAATTCCCCCTCTATCAATCAAGGACATTCAATAAAGGACACCAGTATCCACTCTTAATCTTTTTTTTCCTACTTGCTATTAAAATCTTCAGATCCGATTATTTTTGGTCCAATAGAGTCTCGCGTTATTTCCTTGAATATTAAATTTGGATTTGGGGCTATGAAAGGTGTTCCAGGTTTCCTGGCTGAAAGGCACCAAACCTGCATGACGCTGAGAAGATGGAACACAGGTAGACTGGTTTGTCATCCAACAAAGATTTGGAAACAGGTTCTTTGGGACAGTGGTCACATCAATGGATTTGGCTGGAGTGGTCCATGCCTTGGTCACCTCCAGATTGGACTACTGCAATGCGCTTTACGTGGGGCTGCCCTTGAAGACGGCTTGGAAGCTCCAACTGGTCCAACGATCAGCAGCCAGGATGCTAACTGGGGCCCCTTACAGAGAGAGGTCAACCCTCCTGTTCAAGGAGCTCCACTGGCTGCCGTTTATATTCTGAGCCCAATTTAAGGTGCAGGTGCTTACCTACAAAGCCCTGAACGGTTTGGGACCAGCCTACCTGCGTGACCGCATTTCCATCTACGAACCCACACGTTCACTTCGGTCATCTGGAAAGGCCCTGCTCGTGATCCCACCGGCGTCGCAAGCGTGCTTGGTGGGGACGCGGGACAGGGCCTTTTCCGTGGTGGCCCCCCGACTCTGGAACACCCTCCCCAAAGACCTTAGACAGGCCCCTACATTGGCTGTCTTCAGAAAGAACTTGAAGACCTGGCTTTTCCGATGCGCCTTCCCAGATTAGGAAATCTCCACTACCAAGTCCCATAAGCACTTTATCAGAACCAATGATTGCTGCACATCGCACATCGCACTTGCCCTGGAAGCCCTATATACACCTCCTGTCACATCAGCACTTTTAATCTTTGTACCCATTCTCTGGCCCGGCCCAGTTTTATTGTGTTTTAGTGTATTGTGCCTGTTGTTTATTTTGCTTTATTCTGTTTTTAATTGTTTGATTTGCTTAGATTGTATTGTTGTGTTGTGTGTTGAGGCCTCGGCCTGTGTAAGCCGCATCGAATCCTTCGGGAGATGCTAGCGGGGTACAAATAAAGTTTAATAATATTAATATAAAATAATTCTTTACTTTGGTGAGGAACTTGAGCTCTCCAGCTGAGGGTGTTAAATTTTATTTCTTTATTTCTTTACTATATTTATATACCATCCCTCTCAGCCCGCAGGCGACTCGGGATGGTTTACAGTTGGTACTGTGCCGTCACACCCAGACACCTTAAAAATAAAACTGCGATGTGCTGCTCTCTTTGTCTGAGCGGACCGCTGGGATCTTTCTTTAGAAGGTACTGGCTTCTTCAGTAGACTCTCCTCTATAGTTCCATTTTGACAGAAAGCCTTAGCATTGAACGGTTGTGTTGTTAAAGTGCAAAATATGGAACCCTGCGCAGATACCTCACTACCTCTGAGGATGCTTGCCATAGATGCAGGCAAAACGTGAGGAGAAATGCCTCTAGAACATGGCCCTATAGCCCAAAAAAACCCACAAGAACCTGTGCAGATAGTCGGTCAATGCGACTTAAGCAACGTGCAGTCATTGAATTCTTGACAGCAGAAGGTGTCACCCCAAAGGAGATTCATCAGAGAATGCAAGCTGTTTAGGGATTGTGTTGATGTGAGTACTGTGCGTTGTTGGGTGAGTAAGTTTAAAGATGTTGAGGTGACACCTTCTGCTATCAAGAATTCAATGACTGCACATTGCTTAAGTCGCATTGACGGACTGTCTGCGCAGGGTTCCATACTTTGCACTTTAATAACCCAACCGTTCAATGCTTAGGCTCCTCGCCAACATGGAACTGTAGAGGAGAGTCTACTGAACAAGCCAGTACCTGCCACATACCTGTATTGCCATCTGTTGAGGAGTTACGAAGGTGGAGGTATTACTTTTTATTCAACCCTTATATATCTGAACATTCTGAAACAGTATATCAAACAAGCCAACCAAATTATATTTGGTGTAACTGTAACCACGAGGACCCAAAGATGCATTTTTGTGCTATGGTTTCCCAATTTTGTGCACTGATAAAATACCCTACAAAAATGGGGAGGCAGCAATAAACAGTGACTGGACTGACTTTGAAGGAGCTGGGGGTGGTGACGGCCGACAGGGAGCTCTGGCGTGGGCTGGTCCATGAGGTCACGAAGAGTCGGAGACGACTGAACGAATGAACAACAAGCAATAAACATGATGTCAAAGTTGTGCATTTCTCAGTGGTTAAGCAGCACACCATCATGTATTTCCAGTGTACATGCAGGTGCCAATGAACGTTAGGCGTTTGTCACAGTGACAAAGAAGAGTCCTTCTGTTTCTTCCTCAATTAAATTCATGAATCTTCCTAGCTCTGTTCCCGTTAAATGTACCTGCGGAGAGGGAACCGGGTCCCACACAGGGCAACGCTTTTATTTATGCTTATTCCAGGAAGTACAAATGAGTCACAATTGCCCAGACGTAATTCTTGTGAGATTTCTTATCTCTTCCTTTCTACTTTTCCGAATGTTCTCTTCTACTTGCCTGTGATAGCTGCTATTTCTTTTCCTGTAATACCCCTAATAGCTCCAGAACATTATGGAGGGAACAAAATAGCAGGCACTCCATCAATATAGTTGTTATTACTGAAACAACAATGACCAACCAACTTTGGGAAAGAACATTTCTATTTATTTTATATCCTTCTTTTCTTCCCAGTATGGGACCAAGATACACACCCTCAAAAGCACAAGACTTATCTTGTTGAGTTGCCATTGATAAGTGTGATTCCCTCACTCCATCCAATTTTCTAGGTCCAAAATCACGGTGATGTTCCTATATCTCTAATAATGGAACATACAGGACTTTCTTCCTTTGTTGGAAATATCAACCTTCTCGTGCCTCCATTAGTTATTTGTTATGTATATAATTGCTTACTGGATTATATGTATGTATTGGTTTGTAGTTTTACCTAATCTCTTTGTTGAGGAAGGAACCCTACACAGAGAAACTACTTAAAATCCTATTGTAGCTGGATTCATAAGCAAAGTGCCTGTATGCTGTAGATGAGGGTCGAATGAAAAGTAATGCCTCCACCTTCGTAACTCCTCAACAGATGGCAATACTGGTATGCGGCAGGTACTGGCTTGTTCAGTAGACTCTCATCTACAGTTCCATTTTGGGGGGGAAGCCTTAGCATTGATCGGTTGTGTAATGCTTCCACGTTCGTAACTCCTCAACAGATGGCAGTATTGGTATGCAGCAGGTACTGGCTTGTTCAGTAGACTCTCCTCTACAGTTCCATTTTGGGGGGGGAAGCCTTAGCATTGATCGGTTGTGTAATGCTTCCACGTTCGTAACTCCTCAACAGATGGCAATACTGGTATGCGGCAGGTACTGGCTTGTTCAGTAGACTCTCATCTACAGTTCCATTTTGGGGGGGAAGCCTTAGCATTGATCGGTTGTGTAATGCTTCCACGTTCGTAACTCCTCAACAGATGGCAGTATTGGTATGCAGCAGGTACTGGCTTGTTCAGTAGACTCTCCTCTACAGTTCCATTTTGGGGGGGAAGCCTTAGCATTGATCGGTTGTGTAATGCTTCCACGTTCGTAACTCCTCAACAGATGGCAATACTGGTATGTGGCAGGTACTGGCTTGTTCAGTAGACTCTCATCTACAGTTCCATTTTGGGGGGGAAGCCTTAGCATTGATCGGTTGTGTAATGCTTCCACGTTCGTAACTCCTCAACAGATGGCAGTATTGGTATGCAGCAGGTACTGGCTTGTTCAGTAGACTCTCCTCTACAGTTCCATTTTGGCAGGAGGCCTTAGCATTGAATGGTTGTGTTGTTGAAGTGTGAAGTATGGAACCCTGTGTAGACGGTTGGTCAATGCAACTTAAGCAACGTGCAGTTATTGAATTATTGACAGCAGAAGGTGTCACTTGAACATCTTTAAACTTACTCACCCAGTGACTCACAGTACTCACATCAACACAATCACCATAAACAGCTTGCATTCTCTGATGAATCTCCTTTGGGGTGACACCTTCTGCTGCCAAGGTGTTCATGGGTGTGGGGTTAGAGGGACAATAAATGTTAAGGTGTAATAACTGTACAGTCAAAGTTGATTTTTCATATGTTTAATGAGTGCTGACTGTATACCATTCTGCAAACTTTAAGTGATCCTAGCCAGTAGAAATGACCTTCCTCTCCATCGATACAATTTAATAGCACCTGAATTAGAGAGTGAATAAAAACGGAACTCAGAAGGAGGAGAACATGAAGCCAAGTGGACTCACTGCGCAATGAGAAACGGAATGGGAAACATTCATTCGCCTTTACGTCTTAGTATTTGACTGCACAAAGAAATCAGATTGGACCTCTCTACGCATTTTCTTAAAATCTCACTTGGCAACAAAGACCTGAACTCCGGCAAAGCCTTTCACAGAAAAGCCATACGAGTGGAACATCTGCTCTGGATTTTCTCGCTGAAGGAGTTGATGACCCAAACATTCTCTCCCTTTGTTTGTATTTGTTCCATGAAGCAAAGTTTGAGCAGCCTGCCTTTAAATATACAAAGGGCCTTAGATTAATAGTCGAGAAGGTACATCCAGGTACACACAATCATCAGAAGAATGCCAACTTCTGCTCTCAGAAATAATGAGGAAGCGCTCCTCAGGGTGCCGAGAACGACTCTCAATAAATTATTCTGAAAACAGTGGAGGTTCCAAGGTCCCAGGAAAGCCTCAGCTTTCTTCCCCATACTTTTGGTTGTTAACGTGTGTGTGTTTAATCTGATGCTTGTGATGTGGCCTGTGCTTGAAAGAAATAAACCTGAACTGAGCCAAGTGAAAAGTGAGGAAACAATTATATGGCAATGGGACTTTTTTTTTCCCTGGAAAGGAACCCAGAAAGGATAAATAATGACATTTCCCAAGCTTTGGGGTTGCCAAATCCAAACGTCAGGCGTGAAATTTTCAACCGTAAACATTATTTCTTCTGTGGTCCTCTCCGCTGCATTAACGTGATCCTTTTTGGGAGACATATTACAGCAGCACCATGGGGTTCAATGTATTGTCGAAGGCTTTCATGGCCGGGATCACTGGGTTGTTGTAGGTTTTTCCGGGCTATATGGCCATGTTCTGGAGGCAATTTTTCTCCTGACATTTCGCCTGCATCTATGGCAAGCATCCTCAGAGGTAATGAGGTCAGACCTCACTACCTCTGAGGATGCTTGCCATAGATGCAGGCGAAACGTCAGGAGAAAAATTGCCTCCAGAACATGGCCATATAGCCCGGAAAAACCTACAACAAACCATGGGGTTCATTACTTGAATGGCCAGGCATGAGAACCATTGAAACAATCAATTGTCTTCTCACTGCAGAAACCATGGCCAGGGTCCAATTCACCGAAGCCTCAATTTCCACATCCAACTTGGCTCTCTGTTCTCTTGTAAACCACACCGAGTCCTTCAGGAGATGGTAGCGGGGTACAAATAAAGGTTTAATTATTATTATTATTATTATTATTATTATTATTATTATTATTATTATTCTCCTATGGAGATCTTTAAACACAGATTAGATGGGCATCTTCTGGAGTACCTTTAGTTGGACACTTCTCCAAAGCAGTGGCCTTTTCAAATTCAACAATTCTATGGTGTTTCAAACATTATTTATTATTATTTATTTACATCACTTCTATCCCGCCCATATCAGCCCGCAGGCGACTCAGGGCGGTCTACATATCGGCACAATTCGATGCCATCAATATCATACAAAAGCAAAAACAATTAAGTGCATTTAGACAAAAAAGACAGTGCAATAACAATTTAAAAATAGCTCTATCCTCTCATTCCAATCCTCGTCCATTTCATCGTCTTGGCCGTTCCTGGGTCATTCTCCATCTCAAGCTTGACTATTCCGGGGTTCCGAATGCCTGCTCGAAGAGCCAGGTTTTCACTCTCTTACGAAAGGTCAGGAGGGAGGGGGCTGATCTAATATCCCTAGGCAGGGAGTTCTACAGCCGAGGGCCCACCACAAAGAAGGCCCTGTCCCTCGTCCCCGCCAAGCGTGCTTGCGAAGCAGACGGGATCGAGAGCAGGGCCTCCTCAGATGATCTTAACTTCCTGGAGGGTTCATAGGAAGAGATGCGTTCGGATAGGTAGGTTACATTTAAATACCATCCAGATCTAAGATTCTGTGAATTTAAAGATTTCTTTAAAGCTTGTGAAGGCTTTGCAGTGAAATTAATTTCAATTTTTTGCAGTCCCTTAACAATTTGCATAGGACCAGGATTTTAGTGTACAGATTGCCTACTCTCTATTAAAAAATAATGATTATGTAACTAATATAACAATTTGTGTAAGAAATTTCACTCCTAATTGTAACCATAATGAATTGAATTCTGCAGCTCACTAATGATCACAAAAACAAATTATTGTTAAGCTAACATTGCCCGCTCACAATGTAGTCAAACCTTCATTATTGGGAGGGGAAGGAATTAATTATACATGCCTGGTTATTTATAATAACAAAGAAGATCATTATTTGTAACAACCTATTCTGAGCTTTGACAATGACATGCTAATATAGGCGAGCAGAGCTACGCTATAATTTCTTTTAAAAAGAGGAACCTAGATTGCCTCTGATGAGTGAAAGCTGTGTTATTGTAGGTTTTTCCGGGCTATAGGGCCATGTTCTAGAGGCATTCTCTCCTGACATTTTGCCTGCATCTATGGCAAGCATCCTCAGAGGTAGTGAGGTCTGTTGGAAATAGGACAATGGGTTTATATATCTGTGGAATGGCTGGGATGGGGCAAAGAACTCTTGTCTGCTGGAGCTAGGTGGGAATGTTTCGACTGACCACCTTGATTAGCATTTGATTGCCTGGCAGTGCCTGGAGCAATCTTTTGTTGAGAGGTGATTAGAGGGTTCTGCAGGTCTCTCTCTTCTGCAGGACTCTACCTTGTACCATGCAGCTGTGGACAAGTCTCCAGAGGGACCACCAAACGCAGCAGCATTGCCCAAACACGAATCAAGGAACATGAAAGGCACTGCAGACTACTTCAACCAGAGAAGTCAGCCATAGCAGAACACCTGATGAACCAACCTGGACACAGCATATTATTTGAGAACACAGAAGTGCTGGACCACTCTCACAACCACCATGTCAGACTACACAGAGAAGCCACTGAAATCCACAAGAAGCATGTGGACAATTTCAACAGAAAGGAGGAAACCATGAAAATGAACAAAATCTGGCTACCAGTATTAAAAAAACTCTAAAATTAGAACAGCACAACAACAGAGAGGAAACAAAAAAGGACATCTAATCACCTCTCAACAAAAGATTGCTCCAGGCACTGCCAGGCAATCAAATGCTAATCAAGGTGGTCAGTTGAAACATTCACACCTAGCTCCAGCAGACAAGAGTCCTTTGTCCCACCCTGGTCATTCCACAGATATATAAACCCTTTTTCCTCGTTCCAACAGACCTCACTACCTCTGAGGATGCTTGCCCTAGATGCAGGCGAAACGTCAGGAGAGAATGCCTCTAGAACAGGGGTCCTCAAACTAAGGCCCAGGGGGCGGATACGGCCCTCCAAGGTCATTTACCCGGCCCTCGCTCAGGGTCAACCTAAGTCTGAAATGACTTGAAAGCACACAACAACAACAACAACAACAACAACAATCCTACGCTTCCCATTGAAATACGAATAAGTTTATATTTGTTTAAATTCTTCTTCATTTTAATTGTTGTATTATTTTACGTGTCTTTTGCACTACAAATAAGATATGTGCACTGTGCATAGGAATTAATTCTTGTGTTGTTGTTTTTTTGTAATTTGTATGATTTGTGTTTTAATGTATTTTATATTGATGATGTATATTTGCTTTATCTTACTGTATTGAATCCTCTGTTGTTAGCTGGCCTGAGTCCCTCTCTGGAGGTTGAGAAGGTTATAAAAACTCTAAATAAATAAATAAATAAATAAATATTTTTTTTCGAATTATAATCCAGCCCTCCAACAGTTTGAGGGTGTGTGACCTGGCCCTCTGTTTGAAAAGTTTGAGGACCCCTGCTCTAGACCATGGCCATATAGCCCGAAAAAACCTACAACAACCCAGTGATTCCGGCCATGAAAGCCTTCGACAATACAGTTAAAGCTGCGTTTAATAATTTAACAAATTGGTCCGAGTCCGGATTGTTATGGCTAAGGTTTTCCAATTACTTGCTGCGGGACACAATGGGCAAGAGCGGTTGGAAAGAAGATTTTCCTCCCATGTCAACAACATCAACATACAAATGAAGAGGTGGATTTATGAATGCTTGGCTTCCTTCTGATGCCGTGGGGCGAAAGGGAATGGATGGCTGGCTGCACTGGGGCTGCATCCTGAACCGATACAGAAAAACGATAGGATCCAAAGAGAAGCTTTAGCAGACCCTCCGAGTGAAAGGGGAAAAGAAGGCATGGGGGAGAGGCTTTGAAATGTGCCGGCGCACCTCGGAAATCCATGCTGAATGGGAACACAAGCTGCCCTGGTGCCCGCCGCCTCCTCGTCCTCATTTCCTCTGCCTGAGGAGTTCATGATTAGACGGAGCTTCATCAAAGGGCAATTTTCGGCTGCCAAATAGATTTGTACAATAAATCCACATGGGGCGAGATTAACGAGTAAGAGAGACATCCAAAACCTAAAAAACCCCAACTGCTGTAATTCCACAGCAAACTTGAAAGGATGATGTCGAAGTGAAATTTAGGCAGTTTAAGGAGAGACTCTCAATGGAATGCCATTCATATCCTTCTTTGTTGTCACTCCCACTTTGTATTTTCCCCGCCGGCTCACATTGCAGAATAAAGCCAATGGCTGAATATGCAAAGCTGTTTGGAAATGAATTTACCGACACATACAAAGCAACACCCACGTTATGTTACCCGAGCCTGCTCCACTACTATTCTCCTACTTCATTCATTCATTCTCAGAATAATGTTCTGGGTCACACAAGCGTCAAGACGTTGCAAAAAGAATGAAGGGCTTATCAAAACTCCAAAGATCCACCGCGGAGGTTGTTCATCGCCTCTCAATGCACGCAACGCTCTGTTTCATGTGACTGAAGCTGTCAATGGCTTTCAGTAAAGAGACCAACAGTATTTTTGGAGACTGGATGTTTCACCTCTCCATGACTCTCTACAAGGCTGTCCTTTAGGGCTGGGCGGTTTCGTTCGTTAATTTCGTAATTCGTTATTAATTCGTTAATTTTTTTGATAACGAAGCCATATTGAACCATTCAGGAGCAACTAAAAATCGAAACAAATTTTTAAAATTTGTTTCGTAATTGTTTCGTAATTGTTTCGAAATTGTCTCGTTATTATTTCGTTATTATTTCCGTATGTCTGGTGCAAGTTTTATGGTTGTTGTTTGTTTTATCAGTGATAAAAAATAAATTATCGCACCAACAGTCAACCACAGAGGGAGAGGGAAGCTTCAGAAGTTCCCCCTCTCCCATTTGGAGGGTTTTTTAGCGTATTGCGCAATCGCACCCGCCATTAACAAATCAATTCGTTATTGTTTCAAAATTGTTTCGTAATTTCCAAAATTTCGTAAATATCAAACTTTTTTTAAAGAAAAATTTCGGAATTCTTTTAAAAAACAAAACGCAAAAACCCCCTAAAAACAAATCGAGTTTAGAAACAAATTTTTCCGTGGTTGCCCAGCCCTACTGTCCTTTTCATAAACGGACACTTCCAAAACAGTGAATCATGGGGGGAAACAGTGAGGGAAAGTATTCTGGGGTGGGCAATTTTTACTCTCACTCACACTAAGAATTGCACTGCACAGAAGGAGGTAGAAACCAAAGTGTGCTTTTACAAGGGTTGAATGAAAAGTAATGCTTCCACCTTCATAACTCAACAGATGGCAGTACTGCTCTGCAGCAGGTACTGGCTTGTTCAGTTGACTCTCCTTTACAGTTCCATTTTGGCGGGAAGCCTTAGCATTGAACAGTTATGTTGTTAGTGTGAAGTATGGAACCCTGCGCAGACGGTCGGTCAGTGCAACTTAAGTAACGTGTAGTCATTGAATTCTTGACAGCAGAAGGTGTCACCCCAAAAGTAATGAAAAGTAATGCCTTCACCTTCATAACTCAACAGATGGCAGTACTGGTATGCAGCAGGTACTGGCTTGTTCAGTAGACTCTCCTCTACAGTTCCATTTTGGCAGAAAGCCTTAGCATTGAACAGTTATGTTGTTAGTGTGAAGTATGGAACCCTGCGCAGACGGTCGGTCAATGCTACTTAAGTAACGTGTAGTTGAGCCCGAGCGAAGCCGAGAGCCCCGCCTTCAAATTGGTGTGAGCCGCAGCGGAGAGTTCCGCAGTTCCTGGGAGCCAAGTTTGGGACCAACAGATGAAATGTGCCCCAGCAGCCAGCTCAAAACCAGGAATGCCTGCAGCTTTCTTTTGCTTTCCCCTTCTCCTTACATTGTAACATTCCCCTAATAAAGTACTTGAAACTTGCAACATTTAATCTCTCCGCTTGATACTTTTGTATCTTTCCTTGCCTCAGACTAATTCCACATTAAAATAAACCTTTTTCCAGGCTCCGGAGAGCCGTGAGCCTGCGGGGAGGTGCCTCCGGGCACCCCCCGGACCCCAGATCTGCGTTCGCCCAAACCGCGGATACCAAAACTGCCATTTTGGACCCCCGCATCCGCTAAAAATCATAAAATGGCGGATCGACGCCGTTCAAATTTTATATTTTTCTGCTACTAATCCTAAGACTGACTGCTATCTCCCTTTTCTCATTTTGGACTCCTATGCCTGAGAAAAAATTGATTTTGTTTAAAGTATTTTATTTGACAGAAATCAGCTGTTTGTCAGATTTTGCTGGCTTCTCCCAAGGCAGCCTGTTTCTCCTCAGCGCTGCTCGCTCCTGCCTGGCCCCAGCCACCGGGGACCCACTATGGTCACCCATGGGAGACCCCGGGAGGACGGCCAGATGTGAATCCCGGTCTCTGGAGAGAGATATAGTTTTCCAAAGGATGGACAATGGACACTATTACCATTCCACCCAGCGCTCGTCCTTGAACTTTTTGCCTTCTCTTATTGACTCTCTGCCTCATACTCCGGACTGCTTTGCCATATCCCTGGACACGAACCTTCTGGCAAGGCTTGCCCAAAGATGCAAGCAGCCTCCGCTTCCGCACGCCTTCACCAAGGAACCATGAAACCCCCCGTTTGCTTCATAATAAAGATCTGCCTCATAATAAAGATCAAATATTCGAATAAATTTTACCGGTGATGGGGATGGGGTTTGCTTTATGAAATATGTATAATGAAATGTTGTATGAAGTATACTATGTTCCCTTTTTCCCGCCTTTCCTACTGACCCTTGCCCCATAAAAGATGTGACCTGAAGATTACTGTATTGCCTTGGGGAGAGGCTCCTTTGTTCTCCCCAAGCCCTCCCTGATTGACTCATCAGCATGGAACAATACTGTTGATTCCCAACCCTAGCCCTCGGAGCATGTCCAGCGAGGGGAGGAGGTCAACAGAAACCTGGAAGAAAAGGACTGATTAAATCACACAAAGACAACGTTGATCCACCTTTTGAGGTCTGTTGTCTGGCCAAATATTCCCTTCCTCAAAGCCATCAAAAAACAGGAAAACCTTTTGTTTACAGTCCCAGCTGGCCGGCCGTAATCCCATCACTCCTCCATTGTGAGGACTCAGCCCGCCCCCTCGCTCCTGATTGGTCCATCTTCGGGAGTGAGAGAAACATTCCAATTGGCTTCCCCGAGGCGGCGGGGCTTGCTGATTGGCCCAGAGGCGAGGCGGGTCGCCAAGCCCCCTCCGAGCTGTTCCGCCGCCAGCCAATCAGCGCGAAGCCGGCCGGCAGAGGGAGGGCGGGAGTTTTGAAACTGTTTTCCTTTGTCTGTGTGCTATAAAAATGCTTGGAAATTCTGTAACACCATGCTTGTAGTGGAAATATCCCTACACTTGCATCCGATTGCAGCTGAATCGCAAATAAACACTTCGGTCGCTGAACTTCTTCCGCCTTCGGTGAGATTATTTTATTTTAAATATTTTTATTTATTTCAATTGGCTTCAACTGGCCTCACCAAGGTTCAAGGGCCCTTTTGAGCGGTCCTCGGGGGACTCCTTCGCTGGGGAAACCCCCTCCAAAAGAGCTCAATATCATAGTCATTGAATTCTTGACAGCAGAAGGTGTCACCCCAAAAGTAATGAAAAGTAATGCCTTCACCTTCATAACTCAACAGATGGCAGTACTGGTAAGCAGAGGTACTGGCTTGTTCAGTAGACTCTCCTTTACAGTTCCATTTTGGCGGGAAGCCTTAGCATTGAACAGTTATGTTGTTAGTGTGAAGTATGGAACCCTGCGCAGACGGTCGGTCAATGCAACTTAAGTAACTTGTAGTCATTGAATTCTTGACAGCAGAAGGTGTCACCCCAAAGGAGATTCATCAGAAAATGCAATCTGTTTGTGGTGATTGTGTTGATGTGAGTACTGTGAGTCGTTGATTGAGTAAGTTTAAAGATCGAGTCATCGAGTCATCAGCAACCAGTCAATTATATTACATTTCTAACAGAACAAAGCAAACAAACAGACAAAATACAAAAATACAAAATACAGAATACAAAATTTGTGAGTTTGGTAGTTGATTAGATGTCCTTTGACCAGTATCTGGCCACTTGGAGTGCTTCTGGTGTTGCTGCAAGAAGGTCCTCCATTGTGCATCATGTGGCAGGGCTCAGGTTGCATTGCAGCAGGTGGTCAGTGGTTTGCTCTTCTCCACACTCGCATGACGAGGATTCCACTTTGTGGCCCCATTTCTGAAGGTTGGCTCTGCATCTCGTAGTGCCAGAGTGCAGTTTAAAGATGTTGAGGTGGGAACATCTGACTTGCGTGGCAAACAAAGAGTTGGACGTCCTGTGACAGCAACCACTGAGTTTCACAAGCAAAAGGTTGACAGATTGATTCAGGACAATCGTCGTATCACTCAGAGAGAAATTTCAAGCATAATTGGCATTTCACAAGAACGTGTGGGTCACATTATTGCTTTGCTTGGCTATCGGAAGATCTGTGCACAATGGGTACCCAGGATGCTGACACCTGAAATGAAAGCGCACAGACTTGAAACTTCAGAGACTGGATCTCACCACCATATGACATCCTCCATACAGTCCAAATTTAGCACCCTCTGACTTCCATCTGTTCCCAATAATGAAAGAAGATCTGCAGGGACATCATGATGCTTCTGATGGAGACGTCGAGAGAACTGTGAGACGCTGGTTTCAGAAACAGTGTCAACTTCTTCCGTGACGATTTCAGATAACTTATTCATCATTGGCAGAAATGTATCCAATGGTCTGGTTGGTTATGTGGAAAAGTGAATAGTGGTAGTTAAAGAGCACATTCTAAGGATTATTTCTGTGTTTGATTTATTAAAATATTCCCATCCAAACCCAAGTAACGAAGGTGGAGACATTACTTTTCATTCAACCCTCATAAATCTAATTGAGAAAGAATAGCTTATCTTCTTCCTGGAGAACAACAGGCAGCGAGAACCCTATCTCCATATCCCAGCAGCAATTTCTGTGGCTGTTAAAGGATAAAAAGGTAGCCAGTAGAGTTGTGCATAGATCTGTTTTCCTTCATTAACATACATCCATTCTTTCATTACTTTCGTTACCTTCGGGAAGCCGCTCCTGATACGAAAATCAGCTCAACATGAAAGCCAGTGGGAACTGATCCTGGCTCCCTGACTGCTTTTCATGAGCAACCTCCTTGCCTTGGAAAGTGTGTGTGGCATGCAGGTCCAGAAATCACATGCACCTTCCTGGTGCCAAGTGCCTCCTCTGAAGGAAACTTGCCTCCTTGCCTTGGAAAGTGTGTATGGCATTGCTGTTGCAACTCAGAGTAGGCTTCACCTTGCTCCCAAACACCACCACACAAGAGCTGTGGTCCCGATCCATCATTGTTTGAGTCTACAGTGCTCTCTGGATGTAGGTGAACTACAATTCTCAAACTCAAGGTCAATGCCCACCAAACCCTTCAAGTGTTTTCTGTTGGTCATGGGAGTCCTGTATGCCAAGTTCCATCATTCCATCATTGCTTGAGTTCAAAATGCTCTTTGATTGTAGGTGAACTATAAATCCCAGCAACTACAACTCTCAAATGACAAAATCAATTTTTGGAGTGATGATCATTCCTTGGGTTGTTAGGCATATTCTGTCCAAATTTGGTGTCAATTCCCCCAGTGGTTTTTGAGTTATGTTAATCCCACAAACGAACATTACATATGGTTCCGATATGTGGATGACACTTTCACTATTTGGAGCCACGGAGAAGAAGAACTCAACAAGTTCCTGGACCATCTCAACAGCATCCACCCAAACATCCAGTTCACCATGGAAAAAGAAAATGAAGGAAGACTGCCTTTTCTAGATGTCCTCGTCATCTGCAAACCAGATCCACAATTGGGCCACACCGTTTACAGAAAACCCACACACAGAGATAGATATCTACACAAAAACTCCAACCATCACCCAAGTCAAAAAAGAAGCCCCATTCAAGCCTTGGCAGACCGCGCAAAAAGAATCTGCAAAGCCCACCTCCTCCAAGATGAACTGAACCAACTCAACTGGGCTCTCCAGGCCAATGGAGACTCCACCTCAGACATCAGAAGAGCTGCAAGACCAAGAAACAAGCCACGAGAGTCAAGACGAAGATCCACCCAGAGGAAAAGTGTTCTTGCCAGACATCAAGGGAACCACTGACCGCAGAGGGAAGCTGATGAGGAAACACAACATACAAACTATCTACAGACCCACCAAGAAAATCCAACAAATGCTACGTTCAGCAAAGGACAAGAGGGATCCTCTCACCTCTGCAGGAGTCTACCTTATACCATGCAGCTGTGGACAAGTCTACATAGGGACCACCAAACGCAGCAGCATTGCCCAGACACGAATCAAGGAACATGAAAGGCACTGCAGACTCTTCAACCAGAGAAGTCAGCCATAGCAGAGCACCTGAGGAACCAACCTGGACACAGCATATTATTTGAGAACACAGAAATGCTGGACCACTCCAACAACCACCATGTCAGACTACACAGAGAAGCCATTGAAATACACAAGAAGCATGTGGACTATTTCAACAGAAAGGAGGAAACCATGAACATGAACACAATCTGGCTCCCAGTATTAAAGGACTCAAAAATTAGAACAGCAAAACAGCAGAGAGGAAACAATCAGGCACATCAAATCACGCTCAACAAAAGATTCCCCCCAGGCACTTCCAAGCCATTAAATGCTAATCGAGGTGGTCAGTTGAAACATTCACACCTAGCTCCAGCAGACAAGAGTCCTTTGTCCCACCCTGGACATCATTCCACAGATATATAAACCCTTTTTCCTAGTTTTCAACAGACCTCACTACCTCTGAGGATGCTTGCCAGGTGAAACGTCAGGAGAAAATGCCTCTAGAACATGGCCATATAGCCTGGAAAAACCTACAACAACCCAGTGATTCTGGCCATGAAAGCCTTCGATAGAACATTACATTTTTATTTATATGGACTAGTCATTGTACATCAGTTTACTTTTATGAAAACCGAAGAGGATGAAGACCGCCGTGTCCCAGTAAGGATACAATTGCCTGCTCCCAGTTGGCATATGTACAATATGACTGAATTACAAAGGCAACAAATGACTGGAATGAAGAAGGAAATTCAACATCGAAAAGTCATCCCAAGTGGCATTTTGTGTCATTTCCCCCCAAAATATTCTTCTCCTGCAATAATACTTGGGTCTGGAATATTCTGGCACTTTAGATTGTGGTTTCCACAAACATTTCTGAGCAGACTCCAGGAAGGTTGAGTTCCCCTGACAGATAACGTATTTCATATTCCAAGTTGATTGGGAGGTTGAGGCAATAATGGAGATGTCAGGGTTGGAATTAACATTCTCAGATTGTCAAATGAGATACTAATGTCTGCAAGAGTATTTTATGGAGTCCTCCTGGGAGAGCAAATAGGACTTTTTTGGAAATTATACCCCTTAAATCCGCCCAGCTGGCGATTCCATTCACATTAGATTTATGTCTTATTTTTAAAAAAAAGATATTTCCAGTTAAGATGAACTCCTGGATGGTTCTCTGGGTTTTTAAGACACCTTCCCTTAAGAGCGTCAAATCTTTCCTGGAGAAAACTGACTTTCAAGCCCAGCATCCAACCTCTAGAGGTGCCTAACTGCCTATGGGAAGCCACAAGCCATCAAGCGTTTTAACACTCCTGCTTCTCAGCAACTGAGATGAAATGATACGAGTTTCTCTTGCACATGACTTGATATGTAGCCGTCATAATTATCACCCATAACTAGAGCTCATCCTTCTCACATAACTGTATCTTCCTTTATCTTCCTGCTTTATCGTTTTCTCTTTTGGAGACTTCTGTTTGGAAATTAAATATGATGTCGAAAGCTTTCATGGCTGGAATCACTGGGTTGTTGTAGGTTTTTCGGGCTATATGGCCATATTCTAGAAGCATTCTCTCCTGACGTTTCACCTGCATCTATGGCACCTCGGGACGGCGGATCTGGCCAGGGTGGTCCATGCCTTAGTCACCTCCAGATTGGACTACTGTAATGCACTCTACATGGGGCTACCCTTGAAAACGGCCCGGAAATTTCATTTGGTTCAACAAGCGGCAGCCAGGTTGTTAACTGGAGCTCCTTACAGAGAGCCTTCTGTTTAAGGAGCTCCATTGGCTGCCGTTCCTTTACCGGTTCCAATTCAAGATGCAGGTGCTTACCTACAAAGCCCTAAATGGTTTGGGACCCACCTACCTGCGTGACCGCATCTCTGTGTACGAACCCACACAATCTCTTCGATCATCTGGACAGGCCCTGCTCGTGCTCCCACCTCCATCGCAAGCGCGATTGGCGGAGATGAGGGAGAGGGCCTTTGTGAAGGCGGATCTGACCAGGGTGGTCCACACCTTAGTCACTTCCAGATTGGACTACTGTAATGCACTCTACGTGGGGCTGCCCTTGAAAACGGCCCGGAAATTTCAATTGGTTCAACGAGCGACGGCCAGGTTGTTAACTGGAGCTCCTTACAGAGAGCGGTCAACCCTCCTGTTTAAGGAGCTCCACTGGCTGCCGTTCCTTTACCGGTCCCAATTCAAGTTGCAGGTGGTTACCTACAAAGCCCTAAACAGTTTGGGACCCGCCTACCTGCGTGACCGCATCTCTGTGTACGAACCCACACAATCTCTTCGATCATCTGGAAAGGCCCTGCTCACACTCCCACCTCCATCGCAAGCGCAATTGGTGGGGACGAGGGAGAGGGCCTTCTCAGTGGTGGCCCCTAGACTCTGAAACTCACTCCCCAAGGACATCAGGCATGCCCTAACTCTGGCAGTCTTCAGGAGGAGCCTGAAACTGTGGTTGTTTCAGTGTGCTTTCCCAGAATAAGGAAACTCCCAGCAATATGTCCCTAAACACACTTTACTAGTGATCTAAGTTTGTCTGCACATTTCATCCCTCCCCAAAACTTCTATCCCAGTTACATGTCACCTTGTCATGCCCAGCATTATTTAAAAAAAATTAATTATTACATTTGGCCCAGCCATAGGTTTTTAAATGCATCGTGCTATTGTTAATGTTTGTTGCTTATTTTCTGCCTGTGAGTTTATTGCTTTGTATTACTGTTGTTATTGTTTATTGTTGTATTGTGGGCTCAGCTTCATGTAAGCCGCACTCAGTCCCTTGGGGAGATGGTAGCGGGGTACAAATAAATTATTATTATTATTATTATTATTATTATTATTATTATTATTATTATTATTATGGCAAGCATCCTCAAGTGCAGGTGAAACATCAGGAGAGAATGCTTATAGGACATGGCCATATAGCCCGAAAAACCTACCACAACCCAATTAAATGTGATGCTATACTGACAATTGCCTAGTATTTACACATATGTAAACTACACCATAGTCATTGAGATAGTGCCATAGGCATTGTTCCAAGATTTACATCCAAATTACACATTCAGGATTAAGTCCAGTCTCATCTGCACTACTGGCAGTTCTGTGATCAACAGATTGATAGCACAACCATTTAAGGATTCCTAGGGAGAACATTTTAATGGCATCTGTAAATAATCAAAAATGCAAATATGGAGAACCAAATATATTCCATATCCATGGAAAGAAGCAGGGCCAGGCTTTAGCACAGTGGGTTAAACCGCCAGCTGCAGAAAATCTTGCCGATCAAAAGGTCAACAGTTCGAGCCCGGGTTGGGATGAGCTCCTGCCACCAGCACAGCTAATAATAATAATAATAATAATAATAATAATAATAAACCTGCTCTCGATCCCGCCTGCAACACAAGCCCGGCTGGCGGGGATGAGAGACAGGGCTTTCTTGGTGGTGGCCCCTCGGCTGTGGAACGCCCTTCCCACGGACATTAGATCGGCCCCCTCATTGATGGTATTCTGGAGAAAAGGTAAAACCTGGTTATTTGAACAGGCGTTTGAATAGGCAGTGCAATGAATCTAGGAAATGGAACTACGGACGATGAGTATGGATCATGATTTTAGTTATGAGACACCAATTTAAATGTTCATTATTGTTTAACTGTCTAGCTGCTACTGTGTCAATGTTTTTAAGTACTTTGTTGGTGTTGCATTGAATTCTTGCTGTGTTTGTTGTTAACCGCTATGAGTCGCCTAAGGGCTGAGAATAGCGGTATGCAAATGAAGTAAATAAATAAATAAATAAATAGATTTGTACCCCGCCACCATCTCCCGAAGGACTCGGTGCGGCTTACAAGAGGCCGAGCCCAAATAAATCAGTAAAACAACAACAACCACAATACAACAATAAATAAACTCATAAACAAGCAGTAAACATCAACAATAACACCAAGAACCTATGGCAGAGCCAAGTGTAATAATTAAAAGAAAACGGCAATGTGAGTAGATAAATAGGTACCACTTCGGTGGAGAGGTAATAAAAGGCGCCGTGCAGACATGCTGGTGATTCGATTGGGAGATCATCTATGGACAACAAAGCTCCTCGGCATGGAAGACGGAGCATCAGCACCTCCCCATGGCCAGAGTCGAGCACAGACTCCAGATGCCAGAGATGAAAAGAGATGGGAAGCCTTTACCTCTGTTTATGTACTGTCTGTCTTTGTTAATTGTATAACGGCATTTAATGTTTGCCGTATATGTGTCCTGTAATCCGCCCTGAGTCCCCTCGGGGAGATAGGGCGGAATATAAATAAAGTATATTATTATTATTATTATTATTATTATTATTATTATTATTATTATTATATTAACCTGTGGAAGTCCTTCCTAATATTCTATCTTTCCAGTCTCAAAGAGATGCCAGAAATGGGAAAGATGGGAAGCACCAGGATTGTGGCGCAGCTGTCTGAGTATCAGCTGCATTAAGATCACTTCTGACCAAAAGGTCATGAGTTCGAAGCCAGCCCTGGTCGGAGTGAGCGTCCGACCAATTGTGTAGCTTGTTGTCGACCTTTGCAATCAGAAAAACAGTTGCATCTGTCAAGTAGGAAAATTAGGTACCACCTATGTGTGCGGAGGCTAATTTAACTAATTTACGAGGCCATAAAAAGCACTCCAGCAAAAGCATGCGGGGAATGCGGAATTACTTCATCAGGGTCACAGATGGACAATGAAAGCGACAGCTCCCCTGGTGGCCAGGAAAAAGTAAAATAGCCTCTGACTGTCTGTCTATATCTGTTGTGTGTCTTTGGCATTGAATGTTTGCCATATATGTGTACATTGTAATCCGCCCTGAGTCCCCTGTGGAATATAAATAGTGTAAATAAATAAAATAAATAAGCTTTCATCTCTGTTTATATACTGTCTGTCTTTGTTAATTGTATAACGGAATTGAATGTTTGCTGTATATGTATAGTGTAATTCGCCCTGAGTCCCCTCAGGGAGATAGGGCGGAATATAAATAAAGTATATTATTATTATTATTATTATTATTATTATTATTATTATTATTATTATATTAACCTGTGGAAGGCCTTCTTATTATTCTATTTCTCCAGTCTCAAAGAGATGCCAGAGATGGAAAAAGATGGGAAGCCTTTACCTCTGCTTATGTACTGTCTGTCTTTGTTAATTGTATACCAACATTTAATGTTCACTTCAATCATCTGGAGAGGCCCTGCTCATGATCCCACCTGCATTGCAAGCGCGATTGGTGGGGACGAGGGACAGGGCCTTCTCAGTGGTGGCCCCTCGACTCTGGAACTCACTCCCCAAGGACATCAGGCATGCCCCAATGCTGGCAGTCTTTAGAAGGAGCTTGAAAACGTGGTTGTTCCAGTGTGCCTTCCCAGAATAAGGAAACTCCAAGCAATATGTCCCAAATGCACTTTACTACAGATCTAGAATTCTATCCTATTTCACCTGATCATGCCCAGCACTTTTTAAGATTTTAAGTATTACCTTTGGCCCTGCCACAAGTTTTAATGCGCCGCAGTGTTATTGTTAATGTTTTTGTTTTGTTTATGAGTTTTTTATTATTGTATTGCTGTTGTTGTGTTTTACTGATGTATTTGGGCTCGGCCTCTTGTAAGCCGCACCAAGTCCTTCGGGAGATGGTAACGGGGTGTAAATAAAGGATTATTATTATTAATATTAATGTTTGCCGTATATGCGTACTGTAATCCATCCCGAGTCCCCTTGGGGAGATAGGGCAGAATATAAATAAAGTATATTATGTATTGTCAAAGGCATTCATGGCTGGAATCACTAAGTTCTTGTGGGTTTTTTCGGGCTATATGGCCATGTTCTAGAGGCATTCTCTCCTGACGTTTCGCCTGCATCTATGGCAAGCATCCTCAGAGGTAGTGAGGTCTGTTGGAATTAGGACAATGGGTTTATATATCTGTGGAATGACCAGGGTGGGACAAAGGACTCTTGTCTGCTGGAGCTAGGTGTGAATGTTTCAACTGACCACCTTGATTAGCATATTGTCGAAGGCTTTCATGGCCGGAATCACTTCTTGAAAGGTAATTAGATGTCCCTGCCTGTTTCCTCTCTGCTGTTTTGGCTGTTGCAAATTTTATTTGAGAACACAAAAATGCTGGACCACTCTCACAACCACCATGTCAGACTACACAGAGAAGCCATTGAAATCCACAAGCATGTGGACAATTTCAACAGAAAGGAAGAAACCATGAAAATGAACAAAATCTGGCTACCAGTATTAAAGGACTCAAAAATCACAGCAGCAAAACAACAGAGGGGAAACAGGCAGGGACATCTAATTACCTTTCAAGAAGAGTTTGCTCCAGGCACAGTCAGCCCATTGTATGCTAATCAAGGTGGTCAGTTGAAACATTCCCACCTAGCTCCTTTTGCCCCACCCTGGTCATTCCACAGATATATAAACCCATTGTCCTAATTCCAACAGACCTCACTACCTCTGAGGATGCTTGCCATAGATGCAGGCGAAACGTCAGGAGAAATGCCTCTAGAGCATGGCCATATAGCCCGAAAAAACCCAAAAGTATATTATTATTATTATTATTATTATTATTATTATTATATTAACCTGTGGAAGGCCTTCTTATTATTCTATTTTTCCAGTCTCAAAGAGATGCCGGAGATGGAAAAAGATGGGAAGCCTTTACCTCTGTTTATGTATTGTCTGTCTTTGTTAATTGTATAACAACATTTAATGTTTGCCGTATATGTGTATTGTAATCCGCCCTGATTCCCCTCGGGGAGATAGGGAGAAAGATCAATAAAGTATATTATTATTATTATTATTATTATTATTATTATTATTATTATTATTATTATTATTATTAGCCTGTGGAAGCTTTCCTTCTATTCCCTCTTTCCAGTTTCAAAGAGATTATTGTGGTCCAAGGGAATGCTTTCTTTTTTGTTTGTGAAGTCTAACATGATTAGTCATTAATGAATTAAAGGGAGCCAAACAATATTGGAGCCCAGATGTTCCTTCATCATAAGAAGGGGGGAAATGGTAATAGCAGAATTGCATAAACTGCTCAGATGTAAAAGATAGGGGAATGTTGTTTTATTGTGATCCATTTCAGCCCCAAATGATGGACCTGGAAAACTCTGGCTGATTCCCACCTCCACGGAGACAGATCTATTCTGATCTCATCCTTGTCATAACGGGTGTGCGTTCTGTGATTTATCCCCGCGGCTTGCTCTCCATTTCAGCCTGGGTGATGCCCAAGAACATGTCAGTAGGAGAGAGGAAAGACGTGATTTAAGAGGTGCCTTTCCCACAAAAAAGGGAGTTAGGCCTTTTGCTAATGGAACAGCAGAAATAGAGGTCCTCGCATTCCACTTGGAGGGAACCTTGATGTTGCTTCCAAAAGCTAAGCTGTCTTTACGAGCTGTGGTCTGAAGCCATTCCTTCCTCCTTTTGGGTAACATTTGTGTTACATAAAGCAGTCGTGGGTGATGCATCATCCACTTGTCTTCCAGGCTCAGATTCAAAATCCAATTTGCAAGTTCTAATAGTTGAACAAGGGCATGGGAAGTTCAACTGTGGTTGCAATGTGGAAAGTCAAATGGGAAGTCTGTTTCAAACTGCAGAGATTTCCACAGACCTGGCTGTGTCTGTTTCTCTGCCTTCGTATAGGACTACATCCACACCCATTGCTTTTGCCATTCTAAATCTAACATTCTCCAGCAGATCAACATTTGACATATCTCAACAAGTCTACCCGTTCTCCTTTGCTTGGACTGACCACATTTCCAAAACACCTAGATCAGTGGTTCTCAACCTTTCTGATGCCGCGACCCCTTAATCCAGTTCTATATGTTGTGCTGACCCCCCAACCATGAAATTATTGTCGTTGCTACTTCATAACTGCAATTTTGCAACTGTTAGGAATCATCATGTAAATAACCGATATGTAAGGTGTATTTTAATTCAATGGATCAAATTTGGCACAAATACCCAATACGCCCACATTTGAATACTGGTGGAGTGGGGTNCCCCCCCCCCCGAAACGAAATCCTGGCTACGGGCCTGCCTTATTATCCAGCCTGGCATCCTTGCCCTTAGCAAAACTATAAGTTACTATCTCTTATGGGGGGGGGGTCATGTTCGACTTCAATAAGATGCAACAAAATACAACAAAAAGGAAGAGCAACCATTGTTAAAAGCCGTTGAAAGAAAAGCCTCTAGTTTGCTTATCTTGGCTGGGTCATGTGGAAAAATGGGACTCTCTGCAAATTAAACAAACGTTTGTGCACACGTTTTTGTATTTGCCCACTGGAGAGATTTGCACACAAGACAGAAAGAACCTGGCAAACTCTTCAGGAAAAAAATAACGACAGCAGATTTCCCATTTGGCCTATCAGTGGCACAAACTCTAGGCAGTTCTGCCAACACAAACCTTTTACTGAAAAGTCTGGGCTTCCATGTGCCACATGCAGCTTTCCGTCCCAGGGCTTTAATCATTTGAAGAGAGTGTGCGCCATACTGGTATAATGGGGCCATTGATTCTCATATAGACGCGCAGCAAATAAATCATCCCCTGTGCCATATATACTCACACAAGGAAGCTCATTTAAAGTACCCAGATATAATTACAAACAAAATGGCAACCCTGAAATGTTTGACTTAGATAAAGAATAGTGGTAGAATCAAAGGCAAGGATTTTACATCTCCTTTCTGAAGTGCTCCCTGTGGTAAATGGATGACGAAGACACAATTCCCCGCATCGGCAAAATGACTAGAATGTTAAATTGCCAATCTGCCGCTAGATAAGACTTTCATTTACTGTTGTAATGGGTTGAACAGGGTAGGAAGGGGGATCCACTACAAACATTGTATTCCAAAGGGGAAACTGAATCAAGACAAAGGGGATGATTGGGTTTAAAGAAAGGCGCACTGGAGACGGCTTCCTCGGTGTGTAAATTAATGCGGAATCTGCGAAAAGGGGTGTGCGATACTGATAATGTCCAGGGGAAACATGATCATGGCAAATGAAGCAAATATCAGTCATGAAAAATCCAAATAAGGGAGAGCCTGGGGATACGGCGCCAGTCTGATTCTCTTATACAGTTTGCACAAATAATTGCATGATTTAATCCTTGGAAATGAACAGGATTTGATTAGCAGAAGGGAAGGTATTGAACCGTAGATGTAGTTCATACACTGTCAGGGATTACTTAAGAAGCGAGCAGAATAGCTAATTGGAAATACTGGATGATTTAAAAGAAATGGTGCCAAGTTGAAAAAAAAACACAAAATACTGGTGTTGTGTTTGGGGGACCATTTTAGTCAATGTGTAGGAAGGGGATTGCTGTCTGTGGAGGTGACTTTCAGCAAGATACAACGCTCAACCTTTGGACATTCAAAATTAAATTGCATAATCGCACTGTGCTGTCAGAAAATAAGATATAGTTGGGCCTCCATATCTATGATTTTTGCATCCGCAAATTCAGCTATCCAGGGCTTGAAAATATATATTTTAATAAAGAATGATTCTAAGTTCTTGTGGGTTTTTTCGGGCTATATGGCCATATTCTAGAGGCATTTCTCCTGACGTTTCGCCTGCATCTATGGCAAGCATCCTCAGAAGTGAGGTCTGTCAATGATTCTGTCATTTTATACAAGGGATATCCTTTATACTACACCACTGTGGTAAATCCATCGATTTTGGTACCCAAATGGTAGCAAGAGACCACTGTGTCGTTATTTTCTTTTGCTATATTTGTAGTTTTTTTTAACATCATTCAAATAATATTTTCTTTTTTTAAGAAAGAGGATTTGTTTCTTTAGTATGTATACATTAATGGGCTCACTGAATTTTTCTTTAAAGCAATAGCACTCAGGTCCCATCTACACTGCCATATAAAATCGAGATTATCTGCTTTGAACTGGATTATATAGCAGCGTAGATTCATATAGTCCGGTTCAAAGCAGATACTCTGTATCATCTGCTTTAATAATCTGGATTATATGGCAGTGGAGATCCAGTGCTTTCTTGGAGACTAGGACGCGGAACAATGGCTTCAAACTACAAGAGAGGAGATTCCATCTGAACACGAGGAAAAACTTCCTGACTGTGAGAGCCATTCAGCAGTGGAACTCTCTGCCCCGGAGTGTGGTGGAGGCTTCTTCTTTGGAAGCTTTTAAACAGAGGCTGGATGGCCATCTGTCAGGGGTGATTTGAATGCAATATTCCTGCTTCTTGGCAGGGGGTTGGACTGGATGGCCCATGAGGTCTCTTCCAATTCTTTGATTCTATGATTCTATGATTCTAGGACCTTATCACATTGAAATTTAATCTGTTTATATCAGTATGCGTCCCATATTTTTTTTAGGACTGGATGTATACTGTATTGAGATGGGATGCATACTCTCCTTGTCACACCTGATTATTACGATTCTTATGATTTGAAAATACTGGGCTTTGACTTATCACACCATGGAAGGTTGGCTCCCCCCAATCCAATCAAAACACCACCCTATATCACTCTGTTTGTTGTTTATTCATTCAGTCGCTTCTGACTCTTCATGACCTCATGGACCAACCCATGCCAGAGCTCCCTGTCGGCCGTCACAACCCCCCAGCTCCTTCAAGGTCAAGCCAGTCACTTCAAGGCAGAGGCGGCCCTAGGTAATTTTCAACGGTAAGCAAACAGTATTTTGCCCCCCCC
>NW_026844367.1:515583-539372 GCF_025583915.1 Anolis sagrei ordinatus | reverse complement strand
TCATCTTTGCCTTTAGCCATATAGTCTAGTGTGCGTGGATGTTATAGTCCAAAGAGAGGGGTTGAGGTGGAAGCATCTCTCCATAGGTCTCACGGAAGAGTCCAGTGGGAGATCTCTATTAAGGTCTCTCATCTCCAGGAAATTGTTTTAAGTACAATCATGTATTCTTTCAGGGCCTCATTACACAACAGGTGGACAGCTACACAACTTAGAATAATGCGATTCTTCTGTCTTTCATTATCCAGTTTCTTTCTGTTCTTCCCCAGTGGGAAACTTCAAGACTCGGGGCCAGAAATCCAGGTCCTCTAAATGAGCTGTCCAAGCCTACCAAATTGTGAAGTAAGGAAAGTAATGCGGTTTACTATAATTACCCAGACTTGGGAGAGAGGTTGTTATGGACATGGATTCCAAAGTCTAAAACTATCTCAAGTATCACTATAAAAGTTGTAAGAGAAGAATGTTCCACTCCCCCCGGGTTTTTGCAACAGCTTACGTATAGGTCTGGATATTCCCATGCCTTTCACCCATCCAGATTTAGCAGCAACAGGAGCAATTAATCCTCTGTTATCCCAGTCTTTGACTGCTTCTAAAATGTTTCTTTTTCTTTCCTTTTCCCACTTTCGCTAGCAGAAAGCAAAAGTAGTTTGCACCCCATTAGCTCAGCCAGGGAGAGAGGAGAGAGAAAACATTGCCCTTTCTTTAAGGCATGGGCAAAAGCAAAACTCCATGTGTGCTGGTCCGTCTGTACCAGGAGCTCCAACTTCATTTTCTTTCTGTTTTAATGTCTGCATGCATTCCAAAGTTTCAGGGATTCTGCGAAAAGGTGGCTTCCTTTGGTTTGCAGGCATAGGGCAAGCCACCTGTCTATTATTGTTAAGTTTGGATCCGCCCCTTCTCCCAGGGAGATGGGAAGGGAAGAGGGCCATTTTTAGTTAGTCTTAGTGAGGAAAACTAAGTTAGAGGACGTGGACAAGCTTCACTTGCAGAAAAGCTTCATTTCTCAAGACATTTCGGGGGGAAATTCCCAAAGCTCTGGCTGGGAGCTCATACCCTCTCAGCCTTACAGCATCTGAGGGAAACAGCCCTAAAGTCTCCAAGAAATTCCAGAAGGAAAACAGCTTCACAGACCCAAAGAACTCTAGCTGGAGAATCTACAAGCTTGGTCTGGTAGGTTTACTCGGTACCAAGACGCAGTTGGAATTGGTAGTAGATCCCACACCAACAAAACTTAGATAACAGACAGCCTGGGAGAGGTTCAAAAAGGGTTTTCCTCTCAAAGTATAAGAACAATGAACGAAGACAGTTGCCTGTCCCTTGTGGACAAGATTAAGGAAGCCACAAGTTGATTGAAAGCCTTGAAGTATTTGTTGGACTCATTGAAGATTGGAGAAATATCTGTTTAATTTGTTCAATAATAAAGGGCTTTGTTTAACCTTTAAAGCCATCTAAAGGCCATTTCTTCAGGAAAATCCTTGAGGGCCTCTTTCGTGGTGCCCTGGCTTCTGCTGGGTACAAGGTGCACGTCCTATTTCCTAATTTAAAGACAATTATTACAGGCCCAGTGCCTGACAGAACATCATGGCCACTCCTAGCTTGTAGGCTTATCCAATCCAGGTAAACCTTGACACATTTCATGTTCCTGGTGGGGGCAGGTACAATTTTTTGGGACCCTCCCAAAATCATGATGGCAATTACCTGTTTTTGCTCTGGGGCACCGAAAGATCCATTTCCTATTGGACTATTATGGGGGGGGGGGCTTCCCAGGGTCCCCTTCGCATCATTTTAGGATTTAAGCTGTTTCTACCCTTGAGTAGAGGTGTTCAGCTGAAGGTGGGTATGTGCTTTGAGGCAGCTTCTTATGTGTTTCTCTACTCTAGAGGAAAGGTGCTCGGCTGCAGGCAGGCAGGCATGTTTCTTAGCCTGCACACCACACACACTCTCTTTCCAAGGCAAGGAGACAAGTTCTTTTTCTTACTCTAGAGATTTTGAATTCAAAACGATCTTACCAAATTAGAGAGATGGGCCAAAACTAGCAAAATGAAGTTCAACAGTGACAAATGCAAGATACTCCACTTTGGCAGGAAAAACGAAATGCAAAGATACAGAATGGGGGATGCCTGGCTTGAGAGCAGTACGTGTGAAAAAGATCTTGGAGTCCTCGTGGACAACAAGTTAAACATGAGCCAACAATGTGATGTGGCGGCAAAAAAAGCCAATGGGATTTTGGCCTGCATCACAAGAGCCTAGTGTCTAGGTCCAGGGAAGTCATGCTCCCCATGCTCTATTCTGCCTTGGTTAGACCACTTTACCTGGAATATTGTGTCCAATTCTGGGCACCACAATTCAAGAGAGATATTGACTCTAAGCTGGAATGTGTCCAGAGGAGGGCGACTAAAAGGATCAAGGGTCTGGAGAACAAGCCCTATGAGGAGCGGCTTAAGGAGCTGGGCATGTTTAGCCTGAAGAAGAAAAGGCTGGGAGGAGACATGATAGCCATGTATAAATATGTGAGAGGAAGTCATAGGGAAGAGGGAGCAAGCTTGTTTTCTGCTTCCCTGGAGACTAGGACGCAATGGAGCCATGGCTTCAAACTACAAGAGAGGAGATTCCATCTGAACATGAGGAAGAACTTCCTGACTGTGAGAGCCGTTCAGCAGTGGAACTCTCTGCCCCGGAGTGTGGTGGAGGCTCCGTCTTTGGAAGCTTTTAAGCAGAGGCTGGATGGCCATCTGTCAGGGGTGATTTGAATGCAATTTTCCTGCTTCTTGGCAGAATGGGGTTGGACTGGATGATGGTCCAGGAGGTCTCTTCCAACTCTAGGATTCTATGACACTTGACTGCAGGCAGGCATGTGCACTTTTTGAGCCTGCACACCACACTTGCACTCTTTCCCAAACAAGGAGGCAGGTTCTGTTTCTTACTCTAGAGGAGGCACTTGGCTGCAGGCAGGCATGCGATTTCTGAGCCTGCATGCCACACACACTCTCTTTCCAAGGCAAAGGGGCTGCTCACAGAAAGCAGGCGAGGAGATATGATCAGCTCCCACTTGCTTTCATGTCAAGCTGATTTTTGTACTGGGAGGGGGATTCCCATTACGCGCTCCCAAAAATAATGAAAATAATGAAAGAACAGATGTAACAAAGGAAAACAGATATGCGCACGCCGCACAACTCTACTAGCTTTTATGTTCTTTGCACTGTAAAGATGTACAATCACATTTGGGCATTTGCTTGCCCATTCATATTTTCCTGCCCAATGGCAGCTCCTCCACAACTCTGCTTCCACAATCTTGACTGAATGGAAGCATCATACAAAATGTATAAGATACCAAGTGGGTTGCAGCCACAGAATTGTATTTTCTGCATGATTTTGCTTCCCAGCATAGAATGGGACACACATGGCCCGGCTAGTACTTTGTCATGTGAGCAACAGCTCACAGACTCCTTATATGGTAGTCAATATCCCACGGACATCACTAACTCTTGCAAACCTTGTTTTGACCTTCTTCTCCATGTACTAATGATCATCTTAAGATGGAGAGCCACCTGCAATTCTCTCTCACATTACAGGTCAAAATTGTCTCCTAATGCAATTTGGAATGAAACTAGGTATTAAATGTTGGTTCCAGTACCCCAAAGGAAATAAACAATGCAAGACAGCATAGATCAGTGTGGATTCTCTTCTATTATTGCAATAGTTTCAAATAAATCCCTCTTGCAATGATTAGATCAACCTCAGCATTTCCTCCTTCATTTACAAATGAAGGGGACTTTTGCCTAATATTCAGCATCGCTATAAAAACATGGTAAATTCCAAAGATATTAATTTGAAAATAAGTTCCTTTCAATGTAAAGCTGTACTCCTGTGGCTATACCAGAATATGTTGTATTTAGCAATTGGGCCTATCTCTGAAAAATCACACAAATGAAAATTACTCAGTTTTTTTTTTAAAAAAAGAATTGACTCCACATGTCAGGGACCACCTCATTCATCAGAAGTCAATAGCACATCATGTGTAGTGATTATGGTAATTCTATGGTAATTGTCTTCTGCAATAAATAAAAATAATTTTGCATTGGGGAAAAGATTTCAAAGTTTTGAAGTTAAACCTTGATATATCCTTCCTGAAGAAGAAAAAAGTAAAATCTCTTGATTAAGTAAGATAGAAGCATTTCTGTTGTGTATCTCCATCCTGAATCCAATGTTCGCTTATAATATCATATGAAAGCTGACTGCCACAACCTGGGGATCACAACCAGACACAGCGAAGACATCTGCCCTTCAGGTTTGCTACTCTGTTGCTGAATACGCATGCCCAGTGTGGAATACATCTCACCACATTAAAACAGTGAATGTGGCTCTTAACGAGACATGCTGCATTATCACAGGATGTCTATGCATTATACCACCATTATACTCTTTAGCTGGTATTGCACCACCTGGGATCCAATGGGAAGTAGCAGCCTGTAATGAAAGGACCAAGGCATTGACATATCTGGTCCATCCTCTGTTTGGATATCAGCCAGCATGCCAACGCCTTCAATCAAGAAATAGCTTCCTAAGATGTACAGAACAATTCAGCAAGTGAGAGTCCAACAGTGGCAGGCTAAAACCTGGAACCTCAATCAGTGGCTAATACCAGATGAGAAACTTCCTCCTGGGCACACAGCAAACTAGGTGGCTTGGAAGGTGCTGAACGGATGGAGCTCTGGCACGATGAGATGCAGAGGCAACCTTAAGAAATGGGGCTACAAAGTGGAGTCCACAACATGCAAGTGCGGAGGAGAGAAAACGACAGACCACCGACTACAATGCAGCCTAAGCTTTGCCACATGCACAATGGAGTGACACCATAGGTGCTCCAAGTGGCCATCTTCTGGTCAAAGGAAATCTAGTATAATACCACATTCAGGTTTCGGCGGTGACTAGGGGAGCATTTGCACAGTTAAAGCTTGTGCGGCAGCTGCGCCCGTCCCTTGGGAAGCCTGACTTGGCCACGGTAGTCCACGCTCTGGTTACATCCCGTATAGACTACTGCAACGCTCTCTACATGGGGTTGCCTTTGAAGACAGCTCGGAAGCTTCAAATGGTCCAATGCTCGGCAGCCAGGTTGCTAACAGGAGCGGCACTCAGGGAGCATACTACTCCTCTGTTGCGCCAGCTCCACTGGCTGCCAGTTTGCAACCAGGCACAATTCAAAGTGCTGGTGTTAGCCTATAACGGTTCTGGCCCAACTTACCTGTCCAAATGCATCTCCTCCTATGAACCAGCTAGGGCATTAAGATCATCTGGGGAGGCCCTGCTCTCAGTCCCACCTGCATCACAGGCACACCTGGCGGGGACGAGAGACAGGTCCTTCTCAGTAGTGGCCCCTCGGCTGTGGAACGCCCTTCCTACAGATATCAGATCGGCCCCCTCCCTGTTGGCATTTCGGAGCAGGCATTCGATTAGGCAGTGTAATGAATATAGGAACACGGAATAACGGATGATGAGATTGGATTCTGATTCTACTGATCAGACGCTAATGATTTGCTATATTGATGCTTAATTGTTTATTATGCTACTGTTTTAACTGTCCCTTAATTGTTTTTATGATGTTTAACATTGAATTTTTGCTGCTTTGAGTCACCTAAGGGCTGAGAAAAGCGGTATATAAATGAAGTAAATAAATAAATAAATAAATTCAATCATTTCACATTTTGTTTTGTCTCAACACCATAAATTACTATTGAAACTACACATTCCACATTCCTTTGTTTCAGTTTTCCTTGTACTTTGGGCATGTTCCTTCCCTCTTTCTTTATGCACTGAAGTTACATAAAATTGAGAGTGGGGTTGTAATGGAAAAAGAAAATAGCAGGTTACTTCATTCCTTCAACATCAAGTTTCACAGCATTGAAATGCGACAACAGCGCATTGCTCCGGCACCCAATGGTAGACTCTTTCAATTCAGGAGCAGGAAGCAGATGGATTGCGTGAAGTTGAATTCTACCAAAGCCTGTGCCAGGGGAAACCTTTCTTCAATGATGGATCCATATGGCATTTAACAGATGGACCATAACATGGCAAGGAAGAAGCCACCAGCTCTTGTCCTAACTTCCTTCAAGGAAAAGATAAGAAACCTTCTGTCTTGTTAAGGAGCATGGCTTTCTATTGGAAAAAAAGTCAGAAGTTTTTCATGAATATTTTATGAAGCTCTTTGCCTTCTGGGCTTGTTGACATGAATCAATGTCCGCCCCTTTAGAACGATAGCTGAGTTTTAAAATTCTCCGTCTTATTTAAGGATAACGTAATAGTTGAGGGGACAATTCCAAATAACTTCTCCACAGTATAACAGTTCCACCTTGTCTCCTGTGCTATTCTAAAAGTATAATATAATGTACCATATAATATATTGCATATACATATAATATTTATAATATTATAATGTAAAGCAATATAATACTACTACTACTAATAATAATAATATATTATGATTATATATTTACATTACATGTAATGTTACTAATAATATTACAATATAATTATTTACTTAGGTGATCCCTCGTAGTCCGAAGATGATGGTCCTCCAAGTTCGGTGTCCTGGCGGTGGGTCCGTAGGTGACTGTGGAACCCTATTCTTGATCTGCATCTTCTCCCACAGTGAGGGCATCAGTTTCCAGGTGGAAGACGGTCCCGGTCGGGATTGGCTTGACACCTTCCTCTTGGCACGTTTCTCTCTTTCACCCTCCATTTGTGCCTCTTCAAATCCTGCAGCACTGCTGGTCACAGCTGACCTCCAACTGGAGTGCTCAAGGGCCAGGTTCCCAGTTCTGTCTATGCCAGAGTTTTTAAGGTTGGCTTTGAGCCCATCTTTAAATCTCTTTTCCTGCCCAACATTCCATTTTCCGTTCTTGAGTTCGGAGTAGAACAACTGCTTTGGGAGACGGTGGTCAGGCATCTGGACAACATGGCCGGTCCAGCAGAGTTGATGGAAGAGGACCATCGCTTCAATGCTGGTGGTCTTTGCTTCTTCTAGCATGCTGACATTTGTCCAGTTGTCTTCCCAAGAGATTTGCATGATTTTTCAGAGGCAGCGCTGATGGAATCATTCTAGGAGTTGCATGTGACATCTGTAGACTGTCCTCATCTCACAGGTGTATAGCAGGGTTGGGGCAACAATGGCTTTATAAACAAGCACCTTGGTATCCCTACCGATGTCCTGGTCCTCAAACACTCTCTGCTTCATTCGGAAAAATGCTGCACTCGCAGAGCTCAGGCAGTGTTGTATTTCAATGTCAATGTTGACTTTTGTGGAGAGGTGGCTGCCAAGGGAGTGGAAATGGTCCACATTTTCTAATGTTACACCATTAAGCTGTATCTCTGGCATTGGAGAAGGATTGGCCGGTGACTGCTGGAAGAGCACTTTGATTTTCTCGATGTTTATAGTATAGTAAAATATAGTAATATTTAATACTGATATTGTAGCATGCTAATAATATAATATATTGTATGTATATATACATTGTAAGCCGCTCTGAGTCCCCTTCAGGGTGAGAAGGGCGGCATATCAATGTTGTAAATAAATAAAATAATATATAACTAAGGTGAAAAGAAATTGTCCACCAACTTTTCAGAGATAGGGCTCCCCACCAGCAGGATCCACAATAACTCTTTTTAAAGCATTGTGAGGTTTTGCACTGTTACTTAAAATAGTAATAGTAGCAACAGTGTTGGGAGCCTAGCCAAAATTTTGCATTGATTACAATGGTACATAGTAATGTTGCACTGACAGATTGTAAAAAAAAAGGGAAAATCAGCCACCCGATGGATAATACTCATGAATTTAATTTCAGTGCATATATATATATATATATATATATATATATATATTACACATACATACACACACACGTGTATACTTAGGTTCAAATTTTTCCCTTCACTTGCTTTGTTTTCTTATCTATTTTCTATATTACAGTCAGGCATGTTCTCTCTTTCTGGTAACAGCATAATCAGGGAGATCATTATTCTAGCAACAAGTCAAGTGAACAGACACAAGATAAGGTGGCCAACCAGGACACATCTGGAGCTGATCAGAGGACAGAGGAATGTGCTGCCTCAGAGTGTGTCGGAGTCTCTGTCGGGGGGGTTTCAACCATGGCTGGATGGTCATCAGTCAGGGGTGCTTTGACTGTGTGTTCTTGCATGGCAAACTTTTGTGATCTCTTCCAAATCTATGATTCTATGAAGTGGAGCAACTTCTGGATCTTGGAAAGTACTACAGCTGACCAGATGAGCCCTTGGGGATTTCCATCTGCTTCTAGGGACCCTTCCACACATCCCAGAATATTAAGGTAGAAAACCCCACATTATCTGAGTGTGGACTCAGATAACCCAGTTCAAAGCAGATATATGGAGTTTCTGCCTTGATATTCTGGGATATAGGGCTGTGTGGAAGGGCCCTAGGTTTCTGAAAAGACCAGTTCCTTCTTATTCAATCTATGACTTTGTGGAGCAGGTTCAGGACCTTGGACAGTGCTGTAGGTGGCCAGAAAAGCCACTGGAGACTTCCATCTGCCTCTGGGCTCTTTAAAAGACTAGTGCCTTGTTCTTCAGTCACTCCTTAACACAAGCAAAATACTTTGAAACAGTTGAAAGCCAACTCACTAACACCCTGAAAGATCTCTCTAGTTTCTAAAAAGATAACCACCGGAAACACTTATGACTACTGCACCACACAAGAGTCCAAGAATATAACTTCATGGTTTTCTTTCAAGAAGAGTTTGCTCCAGGCACAGTCAGCCCATTGTATGCTAATCAAGGTGGTCAGTTGAAATATTCACACCTAGCCCAACTGACAAAAGTCCTTTGTCTCACCCTGGTCATTCCACAGATATATAAACCCTTTTTCCCAGTTCCAACAGACCTCACCTCTGAGGATGCTTGCCATAGATGCAGGCGAAACGTCAGGAGAAATGCCTCTAGAACATGGCCATATAGCCCGAAAAAACCCACAAACTTAGTGATTCCAGCCATGAAAGCCTTCGACAATACAAATATAACAAACAGTTTATTATAAAACATACAAAAAGCATATAAAAAGTAGTAATAAGAAAGGAAGATATATAATCCACAAATGTTTAGCAACAGGTGATTACCAAATAATAATCCAAATGTCTTATAAAATTCCAGAGGTGACAAAGTCCAGGAACAGCCAGTAATCACAAGTACAGTGTAAGTCCACAAGCAAGGAGGTATGACTAGTAAAAACTTGGAGTACATTAACAGGAACATAGAAAACTTCCAAGATACTAAAATCCAAAACCAAAGCTTGACTTGAACCAGGAACAAGAGAATTAAGGCTTAGCTTCTCACTCTAACAATGTTGCCTGAACTGCCTTTAAGGTAAACAACTTGTTGTTTAATAGACACCCATGAAAGCATTATGTCTCCCATGAATTTTCTCCACAACTTTCCCACATAATCTCTCAGACCTACGCAATCAGTTTTCAGCTCTGATTTGTAAACAAAGACTTCGATCATCTGGAGAGCCCTGCTCTCGCTCCCACCGCCATCGCAGATGTGATTGGTGGGGACGAAGGAGAGGGCCTTCTCTGTGGTGGCCCCCTGACTCTGGAACTCACTCCCCAAGGATATCAGACAAACCCCCACATTGGCAGTCTTTAGGAGGAGCCTGAAAACGTGGCTGTTCCAGTGTGCCTTCCCTGAATAAGGAAACAATGCCCTGCTCTGATTAATTCTCTGCAATTGTCCTCAGAAGCACTTTACTATCCATTGGGTTGGTCTCCCTACATTATCTTTTAAAACCCTCCTGCTTAGATACATCCCACCTCTGTTCACGCCCAGTGTTTATTTAAAAAAAATAATTTATTACATCTGGCCCAGCCATAAGGTTTTAAATTCTCTGTGTTATTGTTTATATGTGAGTTATATTAATTGTACTGTTTTATTTGCTTGCTGTTTTGTTTTTACTGATGTGTTGTTGGGCTTGGCCTCATGTAAGCCGCCCTGAGTCCCCTTGGGGAGATGGTGGCGGGGTATAAATAAAATTATTATTATTATTATTATTATTATTATTATTATTATTATTATGAAGCCTTATCCTGCCAAGACACAAATGTGTGCTTTCCACCTACAGAACCATGAAGCCAACAGGAAATTGAAAGTTACTTGAGAAGGCCAAGAGCTTGAACACTGTTCCCATCCTAAATATCTCAGTGTCACTTCAGATCAAACACTAGCATTTAGGAAACACTGTATGAAGACCAAGCACAAAGTAGTTGCACACAATAACATCCTGTGGAAACTTACTGGCAGCGCATGGGGTGCAGACCCAAAACTAATAAGATCATCAACCCTGGCTTTGTCTTACTCAACTGCTGAATATGCCTGCCCTGTTTGGCACAAGTCTGTCCACCTGAAGCAGGTGAATATAGCACTGAACGAAACATGAAGAATAATCACAGGATGTTTCAAACCTACACCTGAGATAGACTCTATAAGCTAGCTGCCACTGCCCGCTCCGATATGTTGATGGGAAGTTGCTGTTAACCATGAGAGAAATAAGGGTTGAACACTGTGAAAGCCATCCCACTGCATGGCTATCAGCAGGGGTCCTCAAACTAAGGCCCAGGGCCGAATACGGCCCTCCAAGGTCATTTACGCCATCCGGCCCTCGCTCAGGGTCAACCTAAGTCTGAAACAACTTGAAAGCACACACACAACAACAACAACAATCCTATCTCATCAGCCAAAAGCAGCTACTTCCCATTGAAATACTAATAAGTTTATATTTGGTAAAATTATAAATTGTTCTTCATTTTAATTACTGTATTATTTTAAGTGTTTTTTGCACTACATATAAGATATGTAAAAAAAATTCATTTTTTTTCAATTTTTTTTTCCAAATTATAATCCGGCCCTCCAACAGTTTGAGGGATTGTGACCTGGCCCTCTTTTTAAAAGGTTTGAGGACCTCTGGCTATCAGCCTCTTCCCAGTAGACCCAAATCAAGGAAAAGCTTCATGGGAACCAGCACTCCTCCTAATGTTCCTCCAACAACAACAACAATAGTATCCCTCTGGGCAGCTAAACCAGGAAATACCAAATGGAGGGTCTTACTCCCGGGGCAAACCAAGAATTGGCAACTTGGAAATCCCTGAACAGACTCAGAAGAGGAAAGATCAAAAGACAACCTGGCAAAATAGCACCACCTTATTTATGTATTTATTGATTTAAAACATTTATATTCCGCCCTTCTCACCTTGCAGGGGACTCGGAGCAGAGCACAACATATATACAGAAAGCATTCAATGCCAGGAAATAAAACCATAAATATATACAAACATTAACATCACTTATATCCACTTATGTGACTGTGGAGCAGAACAAACAACTCTGAATCTATTGTCAAAGGCTTTCATGGCTGGAATCACTAGGTTCTTGTGGGTTTTTTCGGGCTATATGGCCATGTTCTAGAGGCATTTTCTCCTGACGTTTCGCCTGCATCTATGGCAAGCATCTCCAGAGGTAGTGAGGTCTGTTGGAATTAGGAAGATGGGTTTATATATCTGTGGAATGACTGGGGTGGGGCTAAGAGCTCTTCTCTGCTGGAGCTGGGTGTGAATGTTTCAACTGACCACCTTCATTAGCATTTGAAGGCCTGCCTGAGCCTGGGGGAATCTTTTGTTGAGAGGTGTTAAGATGTGCCTGGTTGTTTCCTCTCTGCTGTTTTGCTGTTGTAATTTTAGAGTTTTTAAATACTGGTAGCCAGATTTTGTTCATTTTCATGGTCTCCTCCTTTCTGAATCTGTCATTCCACAGATATGCCTCTAGAACATGGCCATATAGCCCGAAAAAACCCACAAGAACCTAACTCCGAATCCGTATGCTTGCCCACAATGCCCTGCCTCACGCACAGAGGAAGAACTGTTTGAAGCTACAGACAATGCGGTCGCTGTTGCCTGTTTTTGGCCTAAAATTATTTAGCCACTTATACTTATTTTAATTATGCAATGCTTTTGACACAAAATAAATAAATACAACCATTCCTTTTTCCTGCAGTGCCTTTTCAGGGAAGGGGTTGCCAGGTTGGGGAAGGCAACAGGGAAGCTACCTGCTCGCTGGATGCATCCAAGCTCCATTTCTGAGTGCCAGTGGCTCTCTTTTAGTGTTTAGCATACTGGAAGTGTGCCAAAGGTAGAAGCTCATATTTCTCTGGAGGAGGGATCAGTGAGCACTCTTCATGGAGCTGCTAGTGATCCATGTCTCTAAGGTTGCATAGTCCATAAACATGACACATCCGTAACATTAGAATATGCCTCTTTAGTCAACACAGTTGAACTGTATGGAATATAGGGTTTTGTTTTCACATTTTTTGCACCTGCTAATATTGCCTCTTGAACTGTATTTTCAATTAACTCCACGCTTTGCCCATTACTATATACAAGCGATGGGCTGTGTCGTTTGGTCTGTATCAGTCAATCAAAAAAGACAAAATTAGAAAGCCTTTAGCAATGGCAGAGCGCTTGCTTTCAACTCATTTAGTTTTGTCAGAGATTACTGAAAAAAAGAAAGAAATAATATTGTTTCACGATACCTGATTGTGTCAATGAGCCCTAGGACAGGGGTTCTCAACCTTCCTAATGCCGTGACCCCTTAATACAGTTCCTCATGTTGTGGGGACCCCCAACCATAAAAATATTTTCAATGTTACTTCATAACTGTCATTTTGCTCCTCTTATGATTCGTAATGTAACTATCTGATATGCAGGATGTATTCTCATTCACTGGACCAAATTTGGCACAAATATGCCCACATTTTAATACTGGTGGGGTTGGGGGGGGGATTGATTTTGTCATTTGGGAGTTGTAGTTGATGGGATTTATAGTTCATCTACAATCAAAGAGCATTCTGAACTCCACCAATGATGGAATTGAACCAAACTTGGCACACAGAACTCCCATGACCAACAGAAAATACTGGAAGGGTTTGGTGGGCATTGACCTTGAGTTCTGGAGCTGTAGTTCACCTACATTCAGAGAACACTGTGGACTCAAACAATGATGGATCTGGACCAAACTTGGAACGAATACTCCATATGCCCAAATGTGAACACCGGTGGAGTTTGGGGAAAATAGACCTTGACATTTGGGAGTTATAGTTGCTGGGATTTATAGTTCATCTACAATCGAAGAGCATTCTGAACTCCACCCGATGGAACTGAACCAAACTTGGCACACAGTTCTCCCATGACCAACATAAAATACTGAAGGGTTTGGTGGGCATTGACCTTGAGTTTTGGAGTTGTAGTTCACCTACATCCAGAGAGCACTGTGGACTCAAACAATGATGGATCTGGACCAAACTTGGAAGAAATACTCCATATGCCCAAATGTGAACACTAGCGGAGTTTGGGGAAAATAGACCTTGACATTTGGGAGTTATAGTTGCTGGGATTTATAGTTCACCTACAATCAAAGCGCATTCTGAACCCCACCAACAATAGAATTGAATCTAACTTTCCACACAGAACCCAGATGGCCAACAGAAAATACTGTGATTTCTGATGGTCTTTGGCGACCCCCTGACACCTTCTCATGACCCCCCAGGGTTCCCGACCCCCAGGTTGAGAAACACTGCCCTAGGAGAACGCCTATCCAAACTGGGCTTTCTTCTTTCTCCACTAACTTGTAATGAGAGAGCCGTGGAAAGTCTTTGGGATGGAAATGTTGGCTGTCACTTCTATGTGCTTTTAGATTTTCCTTAAAATTTCAGAAGACTGTGAATGAAACCCCAAAAGAAACCGAGTAGTAATGCTCTCTTCTGCTGCTGCCAGAGGCATCAACTACTCCACGTCTCACTCCGCACTTGTGAGAGAGCCTGGGCGATTCTGCTTTCCCAGGTTAAGGGTGTGCAGTGGAAACCTTCTCATTTCTCTCCTCCCAAAGGGGAGCTTCAAAGAGAAATCCATATAACAAGTAAAATCCACTTCAAAAGAGCCTGACAAAGTATCTGTAATCATTTTTAAACTCATTTCTGTTGCTCCCTGTTGTTTAGAACAATCCTTTTGTAGCTTGATCTGAAACCTGCTTTGTTGTCAGTTGCTCTCTTCAGGGCACAACCAAGTGGAGCAGAATTCTCTTCCAGTATCAGCACATAATGCAAAAGGACACCAAGCAATCTGTAGTCCAATGCCAAAGTGGCAACAGAATAAAATAGCACTGGAAAGCAAGGTGGATGTGAAATTCAAGGCCTCCCTCTTCAGTCATGGATATATGGATGAAAGCCCATGTTGTTTAATATCTACATGAAGCCGCTGGGAGAGATCATCCAGAGTTTCGGGGTACGGTGTCATCTGTACGCAGATGATGTCCAACTCTGTCACTCCTTCCCACCTGCTACTAAGGAGGCTGTCAGGTCCTGAACCGGTGCTTGGCCGCTGTGACGGTCTGGATGAGGGCGAACAAATTGAAACTGAATCCAGACAAGACAGAGGTCCTCCTGGTCAGTCGCAAGGCCGAACAGGGTATAGGGTTACAGCCTGTGCTGGACGGGGTCGCACTCCCCTTGAAGGCGCAGGTTCGCAGCTTGGGTGTGACCCTGGACTCATCGCTGAGCCTGGAGCCCCAGGTCTCGGCGGTGACCAGGGGAGCATTTGCACAGCTTAGGCTCGTGCGCCAGCTGCGCCCGTACCTTGGGAAGTCTGACTTGGCCACGGTAGTCCACGCTCTGGTTACATCCCGCTTAGACTACTGCAACGCTCTCTACGTGGGGTTGCCCTTGAAGACAGCCCGGAAGCTTCAACTGGTCCAGCGTGCGGCAGCCATGTTACTAACAGGAGCAGGACGCAGGGAGCATACAACACCCTTGTTGTACCAGCTCCACTGGCTGCCGATTTGCTACCGGGCTCAATTCAAGGTGCTGGCGTTGGCCTATAAAGCCCTAAACGGTTCCGGCCCAAGATACCTATCTGACCGCATCTCGGCCTACGAGGACTTGGACTTTGAGATCTTCCTGCCTCACAGGCACGCCTGGCGGGGACGAGAGACAGGGCCTTCTCGGTGGTGACTCCTCGACTGTGGAACACCCTTCCCGTGGACATCAGACTGGCTCCTTCCCTGATGATATTCTGCAGCAAACGAAAGACTTGGCTGTTCAAGAAGGCGTTCAAACAAGAAGTGCAATAATTGGTAATGACGACAGGAATGGAACAACGGAAAAGGATACTGGATTGTGGTTTAACGATGAGACGACGCGAAAGGCTTTTTGTATTAGTGATATTGTTGATGTTTCTGATGATGATGTTTTTTCGGTTATTGCTAGATTGATTTTAGATTGTATCTTGTAAATTGTACCCTGTCCTTTCTATGTTGTACACCGCTGTGAGTCGCCCCAGGCTGAGAACAGCGGTGTATAAGCACAGTAAATACATAAATAAATAAATAAAGCCAACTCTCTTACTCTTCTTCATGTCACTCTACCTGCTCACCATCCTTCATCTTACATTGATCATTCTCTTCTTATATATTGTGACATGGACTTCTCTCACATTGTCTGACCCTAATACTTGTACTTGGCCCTGGCATTAGGGTTGGTCATAAAAGCTAAAAAGAAGAAGAAGAAAAAGAAACCCATATTTAAAGGGAAATAAGGAAACAAAATATTCCACTACCACCTTGTAATGATTCTTACCTAGTAGGCCAAAGGAGAAGCCTGGGATATCAGTGAGGCAGGCCTCCATTTTGGGAGTGTAAGCAAAGGAAGCAGACATCTTGAGAGGGTAAAGTGAGAAGAGGGGAGGAGCTGGAGGTCTCTTAGGATTGGTTAGGACAGATGGGAGGAGCTAAGTCCTGAGAGGGAAAAGTGTCAGCTACACAGAGAGCAGGGAGATTGAATTTGGGAACAGAAGAGAGAGGAGTGGTTTTTGTGAGCTTAGGATTTTTCTGACAGAGAGAGCATTTGTGACAGGCAAGGCTGCATTATTGGCCAGGACAGTCAAGTAGTCGCCTGGGTGCTTGTGTGGGTTTACACAAGTGGTTTGATCTCTGGGTAGAGTAGATTAGCTATATAGAGAACTCTGCTTAGAGTGGGCTAATTGCTCTGAAGACAGCCTGAGTAGGTTAGTCTGGGGAACTCACTGCTACTGCGTTACTGTAGAGTGAGGAGTTTTACTCGTGATTAAGTCAAGTAACCTGTTTAAAGAAACCACCAAGAATATTGTACTCTAGTAACCATTTAAGCTTGTGTGCCTCATCAAAGAAGTCAGTTGTTTGTTTGATCTGATCAATAAATCTTTTCTCTATTTCAACTTTTAAAGAAGCCTCAGTAGTAATTCAATCCTGTGGGAATAATTCTAGTCGTTTTCACATCTGAACATCACAGTCACCTCAGGGAGAGAAGGGAGAGCTGGGTGGCAGGGAAGAAGTTTACCTCAGAGAATCATCTTTAATATCCTAAGTTGTCTTAGGTGGTGGCAGCAAATCTACCAGAGTACACACCATTTCCTCATACACACACACACACACACACACACACACACATCCCGTGCCAGAATCATATTCCTTTATACTGGTGTCAGTAGATGGGATGTGATATATTTTCCCCCTGACAGTGTTAAAGGTCCCTTCACTTATCTATAGTTCTTTAGAGTGGTGACCAGCGGTGTGATTTAGAATAGCATACTTATAATAACTCCGTGTCAGGATGTGTTTACTTTATACACCTCCTTAAGAGGGGATCCAGGGAACTCACTTTCCCAGAAGCACTTTCATAGGGTGGCCATAGGGAGCATGATGGGAGTTGAAGTTCTTCTCCCCATATGTCTCTGTGCGTAAAAATCCTGGTGGTGTCCAGGCTCTGATTGGCTGAGAAACACAACCAGCGGCTACAATTCCCAAATATTATGGTTAAAACTTAAAATAATTCTTAAAAAATCAGTAGATTGGCGAATTGTTTTGAAACTTGGCAAGCCTACAGTTGTAAATTGTCGCAGCTATGGTGTTGCTGCTTTATAGTTGGGGTTGATTTCAAGCATTCAAACCCCCTTCTCGGAAGCTGTGCCCCGTTGAGAAGAATAATACAATCCACAGAAGACAAACTTTCTTCCAATAAAGTAAATGTTTATGCAATAGTCACAAATAACAGTTTCAATCCATTGATCCCAATATTCCAGCAAACCTTCCTTAAGCTTTTACAGGAATCTATTCCTCTTCCTCTAGCTCTTGCTTTCTTCACAGTCTCATCATCACCATCAGCATTCTCTGCTCATACTCTTCTCTATCTCTTCTCTACTCTCTACATTCTCAGTCTCTCAATTTGTAATAGCTAAGCTTTCACAGGTGGCTTGACTGTTGCTGGTCATACAATGACTGGACATGATTCTTACAATCACCCATTTTTCACTTGAGAAATGATCTAAACAATATAAAACTCTGACATAAATGTGGTCTCGGGGAGATAAGGTGGAATACAAATAAAGATTATTATTATTATTATTATTATTATTATTATTATTATTATTTTAGGTTTTATGCAGATATTTATTTATTTATTTATTTATTTATTTACTGCATTTATATGCCGCCCTTCTCACCCCGAAGGGGACTCAGAACAGCATACAAGTAAAAAGTGCATACAATATATTATATTATTACCATAGCACAATATTAATATTATATATTACATTGTACTATAACATTATACTGTAATATTATTAGTAATATTACATTTAATATAAAATATATAATTATAATATCATATTATTATTAGTATTATATTGTATCACATTATATAATATCAATATTATATGTATATATATTATATTATTATATTATAAGCACATTGCAGGAGGCAAGATGGGACTGTCTTCCTGGCCCCTCTCTTCATCTGATCTCAGAGAAGCGGTTGGTGCTGGGGGGGGGGGGGGGGGGGGGATTACTCTAGATAGGCCTTAAAATGGCTGAGGGTTGAACCTGAAACCATTGTAGCCAAGGGGCTGAATCTCCAATAATGTATAAATATTACAATTAATATAGCGTCCCTACTTCATGGATTTTCACTTATTGCGGGTGGTCCTGGATTTGTAGGGGCAACTAAACCAAAATATTTCCCAAAAAGGCAGAAGCCCCCTTTCCAATAGGGAGGGCAAGGATGGACACCACGAAAGTTGAATCCTTTAAACTGCAAAAAGCTATGTATTATTGCGTGGCCATAGCAATAACGACAAACAAGCATATAGGGATGCAATCAAAGGGTTTGTCGCAACCCCCAATGGGGCTGCAGAGCATTTATAGTAAATGGAATATACATTTTCATTGGTTCCCAAAGACAAATCATTTCATTGGTCTAAGCTAGCTATGCAGTTGTTCATTAGTTGTTTATTATTTTGATTGACATTATAGCACACGTGGGATCCTAACAATGGCACAACTATAACATAACTATAGTCCATTGTTCTCTGACCATGACTGTATCTTATCTGTTTGTTGTTGTTCATTCATTCAATCATCTCCGACTCTTCGTGACCTCATGGACCAGCCCACGCCAGAGCTCCCTGTCGGCCGTCACCACCCCCAGCTCCTTCAAGGTCAGTCCAGTCCCTTCAAGGATGCCATCCATCCACCTTGCCCTTGGTCGGCCCCTCTTCCTTTTGCCTTCCACTTTCCCCAGTATGATTGTCTTCTCTAGGCTTTGCTGTCTCCTCATGATGTGGCCAAAGGACTTCATCTTTCCCTCTAGTCTCCTTCCCTCCAGTGAGCAGCCGGGCTTTATTTCCTGGAGGATGGACTGGTTGGATCTTCTCGCAGTCCAAGGCACTCTCAGCACTTTCCTCCAACACCACAGCTCAAAAGCATCTCTCTTCCTTCGCTCAGCCTTCCCTGAGGATGTCCAGCTCTCACATCCGTAGGTGACTACAGGGAAGACCATGGCTTTGACTAGGCAATGGATCTTGGTTGCCAGTCTGATGTCTCTGCTCTTCACTATTTTATCGAGACTGGACATTGCTCTCCTCCCAAGAAGGAAGCGTCTCCTGATTTCCTGGCCACAGTCTGCATCTGCACTCATCTTTGCGCCTAGAAATACAAACCCTGTCACAGCCTCCACGTTTTCTCCCTCTATTTCCCAGTTGTCAATAATTCTTGTTGCCATAATCTTGGTTTTTTTTATGTTTAGCTGCAACCCGGCTTTTGCGCTTTCTTCTTATCTTATCTGTTAGTCTGTTGCAAACATGGCTCCAGAGCGACTGGGAAACTTGGGGGTTCTAACTAGCCAACAGCTAGCTGGTTTTGTCCGGATATACTGTTATCCTTGAATAGTAACTTCTTCTTTGGAGCACTGATTTCTCAAACAATCAGCATTTTCTGTAAACATAGGCCTACTGCAGAAATAGGCCAATATGGCAGTAACTCATGATATATGGGCATTGGGAACATCTCTGAAAATTCCCCGTTTTAAACCACGTCCCCTCTACTTACTTGCCAGTTTCCCCATTGGTGCCAATGGACTGCATTTTCCCAGAGCAAAAAAAAAAGCTCAATATTCTGAATTACAGATCAAAATGCACCCCCCCCCCCATCTTGGAAATTTTCACGAAGAGAAAGGGGCGAGTGTCCAAAGTTCAAAATGAAACCGAAACTGATTTCTGCCATTTCGCCCACCATTAGGGGTTATTATTACCCTGTTTTCTTTGTGAACTTCTCAGAAGAATTTGAGAGGCCTCTTTGGAGTCAAGATGATGAACTAGACCAGTGGTTCTCCACCTTGCGAATGCCGTGACCCCTTAATGCAGTTCCCTATGTTGTGGTGACCCCCCAACCATAATATTGTTTTCGTTGCTACTTGATACTTGTCATTTTACTACTGTCATCAATCATAATGTAAATATCCGATATGCAGGATGGATTGTCATTCACTGGACTAAATTGAGCACACATACCCAATATGCCCAAATGTGAATGCCAGTGGGGTTGGGGGGAGGATTGATTTTGTAAATTGGGAGTTGTAGTTGCTGGGATTTATAGTTCACCTATAATCAAAGAGCATTCTGAACTCCACCAGCGATGGGTTTAAACCTTGAGTTTGGGAGTTGTAGTTCACCTATATCCAGAGGGCCACACAGAATCCCAATGACCAACAGAAAATCCTATGCTTTTTTGTCGGTCTTTGGCGACCCCTTTGAAACCCCCTCATGACCCCCTCAGGGGTCCCGACCCCCAAGTTGAGAAACACTGAACTAGATAGCCTGGACACCCCCCCTCCCCCGCTTCTGATATGGTGTAGCTTTTTTCATGTTGTTACAGTGTCTGTTGAAAGCTTCAGACCATGTCAGGAACAAAGAGAGACCTCAGGAGATTTTCTTGTCTTAATAATTTGGCGCAAAGGACCAACAATTGACCTTGGAAACCTTCCTGTGCCATCCGCTTCTATGCAGGTCACAAAAAGATGATTTCCCCTCACTTACTAATGGCTTTCATTCCTGTTGTTTCCCCATTTTCAAACCCAGGGAGCAAAAGCCTTCTGCTCCTCCCGTCCTGGTCATCTTTCTCGTCCGAGAGACTCTTTTGCTTTGCGACTCAATCAGAGAGGGAAGAAGAACAAATGGGGTGAGAAGAGCAGAGGCTTTCCCCCTCCCCTTTTCCTTCAGAAGGATAAAATATTGCATGAGATCAATAGTTTCTTTGGTTTTGTGTTTCTGTTCCTTAAGGGCAGCGGGCTTATTGCATTTCCATTGATCAGGCACACATGCAGGGCAGCTCAGCGGAGATCAACCAAGGAAGGCGATTTCATTCCCCACAATTTGAAGTAAAAGGACTTAGAGATGAAATGAGGGGAGGGAGCTGGACTGAAGGAAGGATGGTCATCGTGCCAAGTATCACACTATGCTGTTGTTTTTGACACACAGCCCTTGCCCAGTGAGAGCCTACATTTCCAATTCTAAATAGGTAACTGACTGGAACTAAAGGCAAGAGGCAAAAGTGGAAAGTGTCAAAGGTCTGTTCAACTGGTTGCTGGTTCACTTCAACTTCCAGCAAGGACACCAGCTGCTCAGCTGCATTGAAACCACACAATAAAAACTCCCATGAAAGAAGAGAACTAGGAGATGAGGAAGAATGTTGGTTCAGAACTTGGGTTACAGTAGAAATAAAACTGATTTCTGGGCGTTGTGTATTCAAGAGGAGGAGAAGGGAAGAAAGAGACATTTGTTTGTTGTTGTTCATTCGTTCAGTCGCTTCCGACTCTTCGTGACTTCATGGACTAGCCCATGCCAGAGCTCCCTGTCAGCCGTCACCACCCCCAGCTCCTTCAAAGTCAAGCCAGTCACTTCAAGGATACCATCCAACCATCTTGCCCTTGGTTGGCCCCTCTTTCTATTTCCTTCCATTTTCCCCAGCATCATTGTCTTCTCTAAGATTTCCTTTCTTCTCATGATGTGGCCAAAGGACTTCATCTTGGCCTCTACTATCCTTCCCTCCAATGAGCAGTCAGGCTTTATTTCCTGAAGGATGGACTGGTTGGATCTTCTGGAGGTCCAAGGCACACTTTCCTCCAACACCACAGCTCAAAAGCATCGATCTTCCTTCGCTCAGCCTTCCTTCTGGTCCCGCTCTCACATCCGTAGGTGACTACAGGGAAGACCATGGCTTGGACTAGGCAATGGATCTTCGTTGCCAGTCTGATGTCTCTACTCTTGACTATTTTATCGAGACTGGACATTGCTCTCCTCCCAAGAAGGAAGCGTCTCCTGATTTCCTGGCCACAGTCTGCATCTGCACTCATCTTTGCACCTAGAAATACAAAGTCTGTCACGGCCTCCACGTTTTCTCCCTCTATTTTCCAGTTATCAATCATTCTTGTTGCCATAATCTTGGTTTTATTTTATTTTATTTTTTGGTCATGTCAGGAGCGACCTGAGAACCTGCAAGTTGCTTCTGGTGTGAGAGAATTGGCCGTCTGCAAGGACATTACCCAGGGGACGCCCAGATGATTTGATGTTTTATCATCCTTGTGGGAGGCTTCTCTCATGTCCCCACATGAGAAGCTGGAGCTGATAGAGGGAGCTCATCCACCTGTCCCCGGATTCAAGCCTGCGACCTGTTGGTCTTCAGTCTTGCCGGCACAGGGGGGGTTGAACCCACTGTGCCACCGGAGGGCTCTGGTTTTTTAATGTTTAGCTGCAACCCGGCTTTTGCACTTTCTTCTTTCACCTTGATTAGAAGGCTCCTCAGCTCCTCCTCGCTTTTGGCCATCAAAGTGGTATCATCTGCATATCTAAAGTTGCACTTTAAAATCAGCATTAGTATAGGTAGCAATTTGCATCTCTATATTCACTAATCCCGAGTAACGTGTTTGCAAAGGTCTTTGTTTTCCATACCCACTTTATTCCTGATTCAAGCCAACCTACAATGACCTTCTTCTTTCTTCCTTTCTCCATGAGATCGTGAAGAGGGGCAGGTAACAAATACAATTTGCTATTATTCATTTATTACTATTAGTTGTAATTTGCACGTATAGAAGTTGGAAGAGAATGCATGGGCCATCCAATCCAACCCCCTGCCAGGCAGGAAAAACACAATCGAAGCACCCCTGTCAGATGGCCCTCCAGCCTCTGTTTAAAAGCTTCTTCTTTAGAAGTTGTCACTAAGTTTGTGCACAAAATCCATTTCCTGCGTTTAATTCAGAATGCTGGGAGGACGTAACAGGAAGCCCCCTCCCTGTACGAAAATCAGGTTGACACAAAAGCAAGCAGGAGCCAATCCCAGTTCCTTGTTTGCTTTTTGAGAGCAGCCTCCCTGCCTTGGGGAGTGTGTGTGTGGTATGCAGGCCCAGAACGTGTCTGGCTACTTGCACCCAAATGCCTCTCCTTCAGAGCAGATAAACAGGTAAGAAGCCTCCTTGAAGTGCGTACCTGCCTGCCGCCGAACGCCTCCTCTAGAGTAAGGAACAGAACTTGCCTTCTTGCCTTGGGGAGCGCATGTGTGGCACGCAGACCCAGAAAGCCCGCACACTTGCCTGCAGCTGAGCACTTCTCCTCCTCTAGAGTAGAAACATCTTAAATGGATTATCTACCTTGATATTCTGGATTATATGGCAGTGTAGAAGGGGCCTAAGGCTCAATCATGAGCAGTTAATCAGATTGTTTGGACTTTCTTTCCTTTATATATTTAAACTATATAAAGGGGAGGCCAAATAATCTTGTATCTACTTTTCTCTCCCCTCTTCTGCGCCCGACACTAACATACGTACATACACTCACACTCGTTTTGCTTTTTCCCCCCTTTGATATTGAGTTAATGAGTTTTTTCTTCATTGCTAACCAAGCTAAATGTCTATACCAACCAACAGGATTATTATTAGGAAATCTATGGGATTTACTAGTCATAATTAATTACCAGCAGTAGTGAGTAATTGCATTAAAGGTCCCAATTCTTTACATGACCCTTGCTACAGACAGACTGGGAGGAGGAGATGAAAAAAAGAGTTCTATTGCAAAACATAGAACGTGCCATTCTGTGGACAATTAAGCTTTGAGACAGAAAGTAATACAGGAATACTTTTCAAAAATTATTTGGCTACAGGTATTCTTAATCCCAAACCATTTGGATTAGAGAGAAAATGAATCTTAAACTTTATATCACCCCTCTTGACATGGTCTATAATAAATTATGTTAGTAGAGATTTAATTTTAGTGATAACCAGAAAATGAGATATCCGAATAGTAGGGTTGTGCATTTGGGGCAAACCCTGACCCGTGTCATGTCACGGCTTTCGGTGGGGGCTCCGGTCC
>NW_026844367.1:477530-513790 GCF_025583915.1 Anolis sagrei ordinatus | reverse complement strand
AAACAGGTAAGAAGCCTCCTTAAAGCATGCACCTTCCTGCAGCCGAGCACCTCTCCTCTAGAGTAGAAACAGGTAAGAAGCCTCCTTAAAGCATGCACCTTCCTGCAGCCGAGCACCTCTCCTCTAGAGTAGAAACAGGTAAGAAGCCTCCTTAAAGCATGCACCTGCCTGCAGCCGAGCACCTCTCCTCTAGAGTAGAAACAGGTAAGAAAGCTCCTTAAAGCGTGTGCCTGCCTGCAGCCGAGCACTTCTCCTCTATAGTAGAAACAGTAAGAAGCCTCCTTAAAGCGTGCCCCTGCAGCTGAGCACCTCTCTTCTAGAGTAGAAACAGGTAAGAAGCCTCCTTAAAGCATGCACCTGCCTGCAGCTGAGCACCTCTCCTCTAGAGTAGAAACAGGTAAGAAGCCTCCTTAAAGCATGCACCTGTCTGCAGCTGAGCACCTCTCCTCTAGAGTAGAAACAGGTAAGAAGCCTCCTTAAAGCATGCACCTTCCTGCAGCCGAGCACCTCTCCTCTAGAGTAGAAACAGGTAAGAAGCCTCCTTAAAGCATGCACCTTCCTGCAGCCGAGCACCTCTCCTCTAGAGTAGAAACAGGTAAGAAGCCTCCTTAAAGCATGCACCTGCCTGCAGCCGAGCACCTCTCCTCTAGAGTAGAAACAGGTAAGAAGCCTCCTTAAAGCATGCACCTGCCTGCAGCCGAGCACCTCTCCTCTAGAGTAGAAACAGGTAAGAAGCCTCCTTAAAGCATGCACCTTCCTGCAGCCGAGCACCTCTCCTCTAGAGTAGATACAGGTAAGAAGCCTCCATAAAGCATGCACCTGCCTACAGCTGAGCACCTCTCCTCTAGAGTAGAAACAGGTAAGAAGCCTCCTTAAAGCATGCACCTGCCTACAGCTGAGCACCTCTCCTCTAGAGTAGAAACAGGTAAGAAGCCTCCTTAAAGCATGCACCTGCCTACAGCTGAGCACCTCTCCTCTAGAGTAGAAACAGGTAAGAAGCCTCCTTAAAGCATGCACCTGCCTACAGCTGAGCACCTCTCCTCTAGAGTAGAAACAGGTAAGAAGCCTCCTTAAAGCATGCACCTGCCTACAGCTGAGCACCTCTCCTCTAGAGTAGAAACAGGTAAGAAGCCTCCTTAAAGCATGCACCTGCCTACAGCTGAAGAAAACAGATCAGGACCCCTACTGAAAGCCAGGACATGAAAGAGGTCAAGGTTTACACAGATTGCACAAGTCTATTGTATACAATGGTCTAGTGAAATGGTATCTCTTGTATGAAATGTCACAATCCATATGTGATTTTTTTTTATTGTTAACAATATCTTCAAAATGTGGGCAGAGGAATCCATGGATACAGAGGGCTAGCTATATTGAGAGGAAACTGGCAGATGCTCGGTAGTGACTCTGAGGTGACCTCACCTAGACTGCAACATATCTCCAGGATGGATTACCACACAAATTTCAATTCAGACATGGATGAGTGCCAGTTAAGAAACGTATTAGATCTTTGAGCAGTTTACATACATGCATATGCATACCTTTCAAAACAGAAATTACACAAGCTAAATGCTAGAAGACAAGTGATTATTCCAGCTGGCTAAACTCTTAGAATTAATAAATATAGCATAATATACTTCAAGACTGGTGAAACTACTACTAGATATATGGCTCACTTTGATGGGAAAAAACTCCGACACGACAGCAGAAGATTTCCCAGATGAGCAATTACTTGTATTAAATTCCTCACAAGTAGAAGGGACCATGAAGAAAAAGAACATGAGGCCAAGTCTGTCACATGATTAGGACACTGCAGTTGATCCATTTCTTTGACATTAGAAAATGATCATTTCCGCTTCTCTGGCAGCCACCTCTCCGCCAAAGTCAACATTGACACTGAAATACAACACCGCCTGAGCTCTGCGAGTGCAGTTTTTTTCCAAATGAAGCAGAGAGTGTTTGAGGACTGGGACATCCGTAGGGATACCAAGGGGCTTGTTTATAAAGCTATTGTCCTCCCAACCCTGCTCTACGCCTGCGAAACGTGGACTGTCTACAGATGTCGCATACAACTCCTAGAATGATTCCATCAGCGCTGCCTCCGGAAAATCCTGCAAATCTCTTGGAAAGACAGGTGGACAAACATCAGCATGCTGGAAAAAGCAAAGACCACCAGCATTGAAGCGATGGTCCTCTGCCATCAACTCTGCTGGACTGGCCGTGTTGTCTGGATGCCCGACCACCATCTCCCAAAGCAGTTGCTCTACTCAGAACTCAAGAACGGAAAAAAAAAGGAATGTTGGTGGGCAGGAAAAGAGATTGAAAGATGGGCTCAAAGCCAACCTTAAAAGCTCTGGCATAGACACTCAGAACTGGGAAGCCCTGGCCCTTGTGCACTCCAGCTGGAGGTCAGCTGTGACCAGCAGTGCACGAATGGCACGAATGGAGGGTGAAAGAGAGAAACGTGCCAAGAGGAAGACGTGTCAAGCCAACCTCAACTGAGACCGCCTTCCACCTGGAAACCGATGTCCTCACTGTGGGAGAAGATGCAGATCAAGAAGAGGGCTCCACAGTCACCTCCGGACCCACTGTCAGGATACTACACTTGGAGGACCATCATCCTCGGACTACAAGGGATCGCCTAAGTAAGTAAGTAAGACCACCATCTCCCAAAGCAGTTGCTCTACTCGGAACTCAAGAACAGAAAACGGAATGTTGCTGGGCAGGAAAAGAGATCTGTCCTTGTTTATCTCGTGTTTACTCACCTGAGTTTTTAATCTGTTTCTACCCAATTTTCTTTTATCCACTACATGTAGCTCGCCCATGTTACCGTGATTGAGTACATTGTAATTTTATATTGCTATGTTGTCTTTTGTTTTATGTAATTGTGTTATTATTGTTTATTGTTTGCATTTTCGGATTTGTTTTATTTCATGTAATTGTTGCTTTGGGCTTGGCCTCATGTAAGCCGCACCGAGTCCCCACTGGGGAGATGGAGCGGGGTACAAATAGAGATTATTATTATTATTATTATTATTATTATTATTATTATTATTAAAAGATGGGCTCAAAGCCAATCTTTAAAACTCTGGCATAGACACTGAGAACTGGGAAGCCTGGCCCTTGAGTACTCCAGCTGGAGGTCGGCTGTGACCAGCAGTGCTGTAGAATTTGAAGAGGCATGAATGGAGGGAGAAAGACAGAAACGTGCCAAGAGGAAGGCACAACCAGGATCCCCTTCCCTCTGGAAACCGATGCCCTCACTGCGGAAGAAGATGCAGATTTATTTATTTATTTATTTATTTCGGATACTTCTACCCCGCCCTTCTCAACCCCCGAGGGGGGAGACAGGGCGGCTTCCAACCAGCATACGTTGATGCCTACAATTCACACAGTAAAATACATAGTAACAACAAATTATAACAGTTAAAACTACATTAATACAATAAAAATACAATAAAATGCCAGCCTGGTGGCCATTGTTTCTCGGAGTTCTGTAATTAGCGAGTCCATTCCGCTTATCATAGTCCGTTTCCAAATCTTTTGTTGTCATTCTCAATTGTCAGTCTGTCAGATTATCCAAAGGCCTGGTCCCATATCCATGTTTTTAATTTCCTTCTGAAAGACAGAAGGAGGGATGACGATGATCTAATTTCCCCAGAGAGTGAATTCCACAGGTGGGGGGCCACCACCGAGAAGGCCCTGTCCCTCGTCCTCGCCAATCCCGTTTGTGACAAGGGTGGGGCCGAGAGCTGGGCCCCTCCAGAAGATCTTAAATTCCTAGGCAGGACGTAGAAGGAGATACGTTTGGACAGGTACGCTGTGCCAGAGCAGATGAAGAATAGGGCTCCAGAGTCACCTATGGACCCACCGCCAATACACTGATCTTGGAAGACTATCCTACTCGGACAACAAGAGATCGCCTAAGAGAAAGATTTCTTGGATTGTGGAAGGGGGTGCGTGGTCTTGAAAGAGAACCAAAGAAAGTGAATACTACACGAAGAGAAAGGGATGTAGGCGAGGTCGAGTGAATAGCTAAGCTGGAAGATGCTGTAAGAATGGACCAGGCTCCAGAACAGGATTTAGACACTCCATATGACCCAACTATCAGCTCTCAACTCATTCCTCCGTGCATAGCTGATGTTACTCTGTGAATTATCCAATGCAGGAGGAGCTGAACAGATGCCTGCAGCTGTGACAATTAAGAGGATAAAAGCTCTATGAGGAGGAATAGATGCACTTCATAAGAAAGGAATGGAGAGAGCTGAAAGGAACGGCAAAGAGTCCTCTCGACCAGCTCCCTGCCATGCTCCACTGAAGCACTCCTGAAAGATGCCTGTCTAACCTCTGAATGAATATCCCCAAAGAACGAGACTTCGCCACCCTCGGAGGGTGAAGCTATTCCACTCTTGAACAGCTCTTCTGGGAAATAAGTTCTTCTTAAACTTTAGCTGCAATCTCTTTTATTGTAAAGTCTATGCATTGGCTCATATCCTAGCCTTTGGAGCAGCAGGATCAAAAGCTTGTTCTATTTTCTACATGGCATTATTTCAGCTATTTAAAAATAGTTATGATATCATCTCTCAGGGCCCTTCCACACAGCCATATGACCCAGAATATCAAGGCAGAATGACCCACAATATCTGCTTTGAACTGGAATATCTGAGTCCACACTGCCATTTATCCCAGTTCAAAGCGCATAATGTGGGATTTTATTCAGCTGCGTGGAATAATAATAATAATAATAATAATAATAATAATAATAATACTTTATTTATACCCCGCCACCATCTCCCCAGGGGACTCGGTGCGGCTTACATGAGGCCGAGCCCAAAATACAACAATACAAGCAATAACAACAACAATACAAGCAATTTAAAAACAACAAAACAATAACATAAGCATTAACAATAGGACAACACACTTTAAAATCTATGGGTAGGCCAAATGTAATTAAAATTAAAAATAATGCTGGACATGGGCGAAAAGAGTGATGGGGTGGTTTGTGGAAACATACGAGCAGACCTAAAGAAATGTAAAGTGCTTTGGAGGACAAAGTGCTATGGGATCATTATTCTGGGAAGGCACACTGGAACAACCACATCTTCAAGCTCCTCCTGAAGACTGCCAAGGTTGGGGCATGCCTGATATCCTCAGGAAGTGAGTTCCAGAGTTGGGGGGCCACCACCGAAAAGGCCCTCTCTCTCATCCCCACCAATCGCGCCTGCGATGCTGGTGGGATTGAGAGCAGGGCCTCTCCGGATGATTGAAGGGATCATGTGGGTTCGTACACAGAGATGCGGTCACGAAGGTAGGCGGGTCCCCAACCGTTCAGGGCTTTGTAGGTGAGAACCTGCACCTTGAATTGGGTCCGGTAGATGAATGGCAGCCAGTGGAGCTCCTTAAACAGGAGGGTTGACCGCTCCGTGTAAGGAGCACCAGTCAACAACCTGGCTTCCACACGTTGGACCATCTGGAATTTCCGAGCCGTTTTCAAGGGCAGCCCCACGTAGAGTGCATTAAGTAGTCCAATCTGGAGGTGACCAAGGCACGGACCACCCTGGCCAGATCCGCAGTTGGTGCACGAGTCTTAATTGTGCAAAGGCCACTGCCGGGAAGGGGCCTATGTCTCCTCCAAGCTGAACATGCCCATCTCCTTCGTGGGGCCTGGCTTCCAGACCTTTTGCTATCCTGAATGCCTTCTTTAGACATATTTAGACTTCCAATGTCCTTTTTGAATTGTGGAGTCCAGACATTAGACACAGGATCCCATGTGAGATCTGACCAAAGCAGAATGATATGGCACCATAGTAAAGGTAAAGGTTTCCCCTTGACGTTAAGTCTGACTCTGGAGAGTGGTGCTCATCTCCATTTCGAAGCTGAAGAGCCGGCATTGTCCGCAGACATCTCTTGGGTAATGTGGCCAGCATGACTGCATGGAGCATGGAGCACCGCTACCTTCTTCCAACTCTAGGATTCGATGACCCTAAGCATTTTCCCCCAGTGAGACAAGACTGTTTCCTCCAGCTCAAGGGAGACAGAAGACTTCAGCTGCTAGTCCTCAAACCTCACCTGCATCTCTCCGATATTTGTAAGACTAGAAAGAGACAAGGGCCCAAAGGTGATGATAGGAAGGGAAGCAAGAGCCCAAGGAAAGAAAGCAGAGTAAGGTCAATTGGGATAGGAATATCAATACTGTAAGGTAAAAAGGTAAAGGTAGTCCCCTGACATTAAGTCCAGTCATGTCTGACTCTGGGGTGTGGTGCTCATCTCCATTTCTAAGCCGAAGAGCCAGCGTTGTCCGTAGACACCTCCAAGGTCATGTGGCCGGCATGACTGCATGGAGCGCCGTTACCTTCCCGCCGGAGCGGTACCTATTGATCTACTCACATTTGCATGTTTTCGAACTGCTAGGTTGGCAGAAGCGAGGGCTGACAGCGGAAGCTCACGCCGCTCCCCGGAATCGAACCTGCGACCTTTCGATCAACAAGCTCAGCGCTTTAACCCACTGCACCACCGGGGGCTCCCAATACTGTAAATCTATATCTATATAAATGCTCTGTACATAATGAGTACCTTAAAAACAAAAGAACCAATGAACGAAATCACACCAAATTTGGCAACAAAACGTCTCACAACACAAGGAGTGACCATCACTCAAAAAATTATGATTTTGTCATTTGGGAGTTGTAGTTCCGAGGATTTATAGTTCACCTACAATCAAAGAGCATTCTGAACTCCACCAATGATGGCATTGGACCAAACTTGGCACACAGAACTCCCCTGACCTGCAGAAAATACTGGAAGAGTTTGGTGGGCATTGACCTTGAGTTTGGGAGTTGTAGTTCACCTACATCCAGAGAGCACTGTGGACTCAAACAATGATGGATCTGAACCAAACTTGGCACAAGCACTCAATATGCCCAAATATGAACACAGATGGAGTTTGGGGGAAATAGACCTTGACATTTGGGAGTTGTAGTCACTGGGATTCACAGTACACCTATAATCAAAGAGCATTCTGAACCCCACAAATGACAGAATCGGGGCAAACTTCCCACCCAGAACCCCCATGCATGACCAACAGAAAATACTTAAGGCCATCCAATCCAGCTCCCTTCATCAGAGCAAGAAAACCTAATCAAAGTCCTCCTGACAAAGAGCCATCCAGCCATAGAGATAGATAGATAGATAGATAGATAGATAGATAGATAGATAGATAGACAGACAGACAGACAGACAGACAGACAGACAGACAGACAGACAGACAGGTATAGTATCCTAGATTTGAAAGGGACCCTTAAAGAAGGACAATGGTATGTTCCATGTTCCAGAGTGGGCAAACCAGACACTCTCCACATCAACACTGACAAAGAAACAGCAAGAAATACTGTTTACTCACAAGCAGAAAGACATGACATATATTAGAAACCAGCACTTTCTATTTACTTTATTTTCCATATCACCAGACTGGGCCACAGCAACTCGTGGCAGGGGACAGCTAGTAATAAATAAATGAATAATAGTGAGCCTGGCGCTTTCCCTATTTGGCTACAACCCAATCTGCACAAGCACATTTTGAAGCACATTCCCACCATTTTCATGGGTATTTTACTATTAAGTTAGAAGGCCTTAAAACACCAATTATTGGAAGGTAATAGCTTTATGTTCTCACAGGTAGTTCCAGCATAAATGTCAGTGTTCAGAAATAATATTTCATTTTGGGACTAACAAATCAAGGGCTTAGTGTTTGGAGGAGAAATGATTGGAACTACTTGAAAGGTGCCCGGACGAGAGAAACTGCAAACATATTTATATTCTTACAACGAAGGAGGGGAAATACACCCCTGGGTATGTTCTAAGTGTCTTCCATCTTTTGGATAAATGCTGATGCTGAACCAAAAAAGAAGAAGAAGAGGATGGAGAAATGAAAAGATGACCTTACAATAATAACCTCATGATGCATCTGGGACTAAGCTTTCCAACATGCCCAAATCATTTGCAATATGTTCAGAGTGGAAAGTTTTATATTATTTATAGTTTATCACATTCTTTGTGGGCTAAAAAAGGAAGAGTTTCTTTCTCTCTCTCTCTCTCCCTTTACCAGCAGTAACATAAACATAAATAAGCAAATAACAACAACAACAACAGTGCCTCACATATACAACTGATAAAAGACCACTCGTTCAACTCGTTTATATAGTCAAGAAAAAGACAATTATTTTCTATATTCATCTCCCCATCTCAAGAGAAAACGAATTCTTTCCTGCCGCACCTTTCCCATATTCACATGTATTCCAAATTTGGGGGGGGGGGGGAGATTATTGTTGAAAAATGGGCAAAATTCCCACATGGCTACTTTTCACAGAAAACAGGTTTTTTAAAAATCTGCATTAAAATTATGGGTTGTTTTTTTTTTGCGTACAACACTCACATTCAAAATGTGAGCAGAATAAATCCCAAATGGCAAAGATTCTTGTTAGATGGGAATTATTGTCAGGATTCCTTGACACACATTTCCCAGTATTTTTTAAAATATTATTTTCATTTCTAGGAGTCAACATTATATTTTAAATTGTATGCTGATATTTTTATGTTAAGCCACTTTGAGTTTCCTGTGGGAGAGATAAAGCAGGGCATAAATAAATAAATATAATTACAACAACAACAACAACAACAAAAGCACCAAGAGAAATTGCAGTGCTGACGCTTTATAGTCCAGGTTTTAGGACCCGGCTGTGTCCTTCTTCAGGAGTGGGCTGTCTTGGATTTTGTTCTAGCCAAACAGACTCAATCTATTCACCTCCCCAACATTTTTTTCTCTTGTTCCAGTTCTAGGCGCAAGCAGGTGTCCTGGAATTCCCCTCTGAGAACAGCGGCCCTGCTCTCCTTTATGCTGGGCTTCACTTCATGGTGTTGAGGTCCCAGGCTTTGATGATAAAATGGATTACTAAATAACGAATCATTAGAGTTGTGCGTGGAATTCGTTTCTTCTGTTTCATGAATTCTTTCATTCCCTTTGGAAGCACATAACAAGAAGCCCCCTCTTGGTACGAAAACCAGATTGACACAAAAGCAAGCGGAAGCCAATAACCAGCTCTGTTTTCGTGGCCACATGGCGCTCCAAGCTTGACTGAGTTCCAGGTCATTGGCTCTTCCGGGTCCGGAGGTTTAGCACAGTTGGTAAATCATTAGCAACTATAAGATCTATCAACGAAAAGGTTGCAAATTCAAAGCCCTGGGTCGGCGTGAGCGGCCGACCGCCAACCCTGCTCACTGTTTACCTAAGCAGTTCGAAAACAGTTTTAACTGTAATTAGAGAAATTAAGTACCGCTAATGCAGGGGAGGTGTTTTGCAATGCCATAAAAGCCACTAGATTGGCTTTTTAATTGTTATTGAGAAGGGCGGGGTAGAAGTGCCCAAAATAAATAAATAAATAAATAAATAAATAAAATCAGAAAATGCTGGAATGAGGAAGTCCTGACAGCTCTTCGTCATAGAGGATGGAGCGACAGCACCCCTTGTGGACTCGAGCCCAACTGTCCATGGCACTGAAATGACACCTCTTTCTGTTCTGTCTGTGTACTGTCTACACAAACAGCATTGAATGTTTGCCTTGTGATCCAGCCTGAGTCCCTTTCGGGGTGAGAAATAGAGTGTTGTTGTTGTTGTCTTCCTTCCGTGGGCCTCCTTGAAATGCACAGCCAAGGGCCAAGGAGGCCCCCCCCCCCCCCCCAACCTCTCTCCACACCGCAGAAGGATATAAGGACAAACAATCCCAGAAAGAGGGGTATCTTTAGTCCTCCAAAGTACGTCCTCCTTCTCCACCACCTCCAACATGGAAAACTTCACCAGCAGCAATAACCAGGGATTTATAGTTTGCCTACAATCAAAGAGAATTCTGAACTCCACCAATGATGGAATTGAACCAAACGTTGCATACACGACTCCCATGACCAACAGAAAACACAAGAAGGGTTTGCTGGGCATTGACCTTGGGTGTGGGAGTTGTAGTTCACCTACATCCAGAAAGCACTGTGGACTGAAACAATGATGGATCTGGACCAAACTTGGCACAAATATTCCATATGCCCAAATATGAACACAGACGGAGTTTTGGGGGAAAAGACCTTGATATTTGGGAGTTGTAGTTGCTGGGATTTATAGTTCACCTACAATCAAAGAGTATTTCTGAACCCTATCAGAAGTGGGGCAAACTTTCCACACAGAACCCCCCATGACCAACAGAAAATAGTTAATGCCATCCAGTCCAACTCCCTTAACCAGGGCAAGAATATGTAATCAAAGCCCTCCTGACAAAGAGCCATCCAGCCATAGTTATAGATTGGTATATATGATTTACACACAGAGAGATATAGTATCATCGATTTGAAAGGGACCCCTAAAGAAGGTCAATTACTTGCATATTCCAGGGTAGGCAAACCAGACACTCTCCACATCAACACTGACAAAGAAACAACAAGAAATTCTGTTCACCCACAAGCAGAAAGAAATTGCATAAATTAGAAACAAACACTTTTTTCAGATGCTGAACGAAAACCCCATTTGTCAGCACACTCGTTTTCAGGAGGCACTGGACAACGGATATGGGCGCTTCCGAAACAAGCCAGCAGAAATGAATAGCAATTCTACACAAACACACAACCTGACTAATCATCCAGCTCCGTATTCATCATGACCATACTCTCCATAAAGAGATCATTAAAGTTATGTATTGTTGAAGGCTTTCATGGCCGGAATCACTGGGTTGTTGTAGGTTTTTCCGGGCTATATGGCCATGTTCTAGAGGCATTTTCTCCTGACGTTTCGCCTGCATCTATGGCAAGCATCCTCAGAGGTAGTGAGGTCTGTTGGAACTAGGAAAAAGGGTTTATATATCTGTGGAATGACCAGGGTGGGACAAAGGACTCTTGTCTGCTGGAGCTAGGTGTGAATGTCTCAACTGACCAACTGGATTAGCATTTGATGGCCTGGCAGTGCCTCTAGCATTCTCTCCTGACATTTCGCCTGCATCTATGGCAAGCATCCTCAGAGGTAGTGAGGTCTGTTGGAAGTAGGAAAAGTTATGTTCCATCTGAACATGAGGAAGAACTTCCTGGCTGTGAGAGCCATTCAGCAGTGGAACTCTCTGCCCCAGAGTGTGGTGGATGTTCTGTCACCGCTGGAGCCAAAATGAGGTGTTTTTAAGAGAGGATGTTAGGCTTGCATCCAGCGGGAAGCCAGGGTGCCCGAAAAGAAGACTTTAGGAAAATCTCCCTTATTAAGCAGTCTTTATGAGGCTTGAGCTTAAATATAACAGTTCTTTATTAATGAACAAACAGGCTTAACAGTCTATTAGCTCTTGCAATCTTGTCTACAGGAAACAGGCACTATCTTCAAGAACTTTGCTCAAAGGAAAATTCCCCCTTTTAGCTCCTCCCAGGCTGCTGTGAACCTAAACCTGACTGATTTGAGTCCACTACCGGCTGAACTGCGTCTCAGAACCTAGCAGACGTACCAGCAGGCCTGTAGTCACTTAGCTGGTTGATGAGCAGAGCTGTTATTCCCTCCGGAAGTCCTCAGGGCTGTAAAGCTGTTTCCCTGGAACCTTTTGGGAATCTGTAGAGGCTCTTAAAACTGTTCTCCCCCGGGAAGTCTTAAGAGACGAAGCCTTTGCACAGGAGAATGTTTGTGTACATCCTCTGCATTGACTTCCTTTTTGAGACTGGCTGAAAAATGGCCCCTTCCCTCCAAAAAAACCCAGAGCGGGACCAGGGAACCTAACTGTTATTGACAGGTGGCTTGTCCTATGAATGCAAATTATAACAGGAAGCCACCCTGCTGCAAAATCCCAAGCCTGGGATTGCAAACCAACATTTAATTCAAAGAAATAAAATTGGAGCTCCTGGAACAGCTGTTCCAGAACAGTGGAGGCTCCTTCTTTGGGAAGCTTTTAAACAGAGGCTGGATGGCCATCTGTCAGGGGTGATTTGATGCAATATTCCTGCTTCTTGGCAGAATGGGGTTGGACTGGATGGCCCAGGAGGTCCCTTCCAACTCTAGGATTCTGAGAGGGAAAAGAGAACTTCCTGACTGTGAGAGCCCTTCAGCAGTGGAACTCTCTGCCCGGAGTGTGGTGGAGGCTCCTTCTTTGGAAGCTTTTAAACAGAGGCTGGATGGCCATCTGTCGGGTGATTTGAATGCAATATTCCTGATTCTTGTCAGGATGGGGTTGGACTGGATGGCCCAGGAGGTCTCTTCCCAGCCTTTCTAGGATTCTATGATTCTATGTTCAGCCTTCCTCTCTTCAAAAGACCTATGGGTGGTCCCGGAGTCCCACACAATTCCCAAAAGGATCTGCTGAACTTTATGGGATGGAACGGCACTGCCTTCAAACCATTCTCTGTTCAGTGACAGCTAGGCTTACTGAGAAAAGTACCCAGGACAGAGCTCAAACGAAAATGGAACATATCAGAGATCTAAGGTTATAGATTTCCATGCAGGTCCCTACTCCCTGCCTTGCCACCTTCTCGTGTTCATTTGGTGGGGACACGGGAGAAGGTCTCCTTTATGTTTGCTCCTAGGCTTTGGTGTTTCTTTCCTAAGGAGCCATCCCTGTTGCCCTGCAATCGGCAAATACAAACTTCTCTGTTCCGTCAGGCTTTTGAGGGACTGACGGCGAAGAGCTTTCAATGGTGTGCTGCTCTATTGATTTCTGAAATGTTTAACCTCAAAGAGACTTGTATGAAAGGCGGTTGGATTCACTGTATTTCTTATTGGTTTGTTTATTTATTTATTTTTATCGTGTCATCAGCAACCAGACCATTGTATTACATTTCTAACAGAACAAAACAAACAAACAGATAAGAAAACACAAATTTTGCAAGCTTGGTAGTTGATTAAATGTCCTTTGACCAGTCTCTGGCCACTTGGAGTGCCTCTGGTGTTGCTGCAAGAAGGTCCTCCATTGTGCATGTGGCAGGGCTCAGGTGCATTGCAGCAGGTGGTCAGTGGTTTGCTCTTCTCCACACTCGCATGTCATGGATTCCACTTTGTAGCCCCATTTCTTGAGGTTGGCTCTGCATCTCGTGGTGCCAGAGCGCAGTCTGTTCAGCACCTTCCAAGTCACCCAGTTTTCTGTGTGCCCAGGGGGGAGTCTCTCATTTGGTATCAGCCATTGGTTGAGGTTCTGGGTTTGAGCCTGCCACTTTTGGACTCTCGCTTGCTGAGGTGTTCCGGCGAGTGTCTCTGTAGATCAAGAAAACTATGTCTGGATTTCAGTTGTTGACGTGCTGGCTGATACCCAAACGGGATGAGCTGGAGATGTCTCTGCCTTGTTCCTTTCACTATTGGCTGCTACTTCCCGGCGGATGTCAGGTGGTGCAATACCGGCTAGACAGTGTAATTTCTCCAGTGGTGTGGGGCGCAGACACCCCGTGATAATGCGGCATGTCTCATTAAGAGCCACATCCACTGTTTTAGCGTGGTGAGATGTGTTCCACACCGGGCATGAGTACTCAGCAGCAGAGTAGCACAGCGCAAGGGCAGATGTCTTCACTGTGTCTGGTTGTGATCCCCAGGTTGTGCCAGTCAGCTTTCGTATGATATTGTTTCTAGCACCCACTTTTTGCTTGATGTTCAGGCAGTGCTTCTTGTATGTCAGAGCACGGTCCAGAGTGACTCCCAGGTATTTGGGTGCGCTGCAATGCTCCAGTGGGATTCCTTCCCAGGTAATCCTCAGAGCTCGGGATGCTTCTCTGTTCTTGAGATGAAAGGCACATGTCTGTGTTTTGGATGGGTTGGGGATCAGCTGTTTTTCCCTGTAATAGGCAGTAAGAGCACCTAGAGCTTCGGAGAGCTTCTGTTCTACCATCAAAGCTCCTTGCTTGAGCAGTAATGGCACGATCATCAGCATAGATGAAACTGTCTGTCCTTCTGGCAGTGGCTGGTCATTTGTGTAGATGTTGAACATGGATGGAGCAAGCACGCTCCCCTGAGGCAGGCCGTATCATGCCATGACAACACTTGATATGTTTTCACCTCTGTTTCTGTAACTGCTTTTAAATATATTTGTTTTGTCTTTGGTGAGCTGCCAATTTTCTCAGAGCGAAGACAGAGGGGAACAGAAGACATTTCCATCTTGTCTTTACTAATAATATAATATAGTATATTGTATATACATATAATATTTATAATATTATAATGTAATACAATATAATACTAGTAATAATAATTCAATATTATAATTATAATTATATATTTAATTACATGTAATATTACTAATAATATTACAATATAATGGTATAGTGCAATATAGTAATATATACTGATATTGTACTTTGCTAATAATATAATATATTGTATGAAAATATATATTGTAAGCCGCTCTGAGTCCCCTTCGGGGTGAGAAGGGCGGCATATAAGCGCCGCAAATAAATAAATAATAAATAAATAAAAAACATCTTTCCATGGAGTGGAGAATGCAAAGCAAAATCCTCCTCCTCTGCCTCTTCTTCTATGAATAATACTATTGGGCAGAATTCCCTATCAGTTACTTCATTAAGTATAATGAACTAAACACACTAAGTATGCTTAGTTAATTAAGTTACTTGGTAAGTAACTACTTTACTTAGGCTGGATCTCCACTGCCATACAATGGAGTGTCAAAATACAGATTAACTGCATTATATGAGGCTACTCTGCCATATAATCTAATTCAATGCAGGTAATCTCCCTTCTGAAACTACATTATACCGCAGTGGAGATTCAGCCTTAGTATATTTAGTTAATTGTGTTTCAATATTACTTTACCTACGGCTCTTGGATCATAACCCATGGACATTGGTCTTGAAGAAAAAGCGAGGATTTCTTACAAGAAGGTTAATTAATCCCATTGTCAGGATGAAAAGGATATTAATAATAATAATAATAATAATAATAATAATAATAATAGTGCTGTTGCACGCTGGGCCTGTGCATCAGACTGTAGACAGGACATAAATTCCGTGTGCCCAACGGGACGCCGGGGCTGCCTCAGATTAAAGGCCCTTGGATTTCCTTAAAACAGAGTCTTTAGATTGCTTAAAGGTTCAACAAAGTTCTTTATTAATGAAAACAAACAGGTACTTTAAGGCTTTCTTCACAGTCTATTGGCTCTCTCTCAATCTTGTCCACAGGGAACAGGCACTATCTTCATGACTGTACTTTAGCTAATGGGGAAATCCTTAACTTCTAATCTGTCTTTGCCTCTGTGTGCATGGAGCCCCTGCACCCGGTACCAACTGCATCTGGCTTCCGTGAGCGACCCTTACCAAGCAGAGCTTTGTAGACTTCCAGGGGGAAAGAATTCAGGTTTCGGTGATGGCTGGCTGAAGTCCCTCAGCAAAGGAACTGTAAGGCTGTATGATCCTCGGCCAAGCTGTGAGCTGTATATCTCCCGGCCAAGCCGTAGAAGACGAAGCTTTCTACAGGAGCTCTTGGTATTATGTCCTGCGTGAAAGGCTTCTCTGCATGGACTGAACCCAAATTGGCTCCTATTCCCTCCAAAACCCAAAAAAAGGGGCGGGACCAGGGAACCTAACTATAATTGACAGGTGGCTTGCCCTATGATTGCAGCCAAAAGAAGCCACCTAATTGCAGAGTCCCTGAAACTTAGGACTACAACAAACATTCAATGCAAAGCAAACAAAATTGGAGCTCCTGGTACAGTTGTACCTGCACAATAATATTTCTTACCCACTTCTCCTTATGGCTCAAGGTAGGTTACATCAATTAAAATACATAAACACAGCAAAAACTACAAATTTTTGGAAAATAGAAAACTCCAGATTCCTTTCAAGATTTTATGATCTTTGGGAAAGCATAACCTTCTTAAAAGTCATAACCTTTTGAAAAACGATGCTGGAATTTCTTGGTAAAAGCATGACCTATTAGAATCATAACCTATTGGGAAAATGGCATTCACCAGCATTCATGCAAGGCAACTAGGTTTCTCAGCTGTTAAACTGATGTACCAAGGTATGTCTTTGAACTATTAGGGACAAAGATATGCCAATGCACATACAGTTTTTAGCTGCCCAAAAAACATCTACTGTCCCTTAAAATATATTTAGCTTTAAATCATGCTCTCAAGAAAGAAAAATAAGTTGACTTCTTTAAAAGTAAACATAGTTGGTTTACACAAGCATTATGCATTCAGCACACAGATACGTTGCTTATCAGTCCAATTACAAATAGGATTTGAAGTAGTTTCTTTGTGTAAACAATACAAGGCATCATTTCTTAGAATCAACCGTCCAAAGTCCAAAGCATCTCTCTGGTCTGAGAGTCTAATAGAGTCTCTGTCGAGTCTGAAAATCCAATGGAGTCTCTAAGCATACTGTTCCTATTGAAGTCTAAACGGTACAGTTCCTGCATTGAAGTCTCCAAGCATACTGTTCTAAAATGGAGTCTGAGTCCTGAACAAGCCCAGACCTGATCACATGGTCTTCAGCTCCTCCCACAACAAAGAGTTAAAGAAAAACTGCAAACCAATACACAAATATCTACAATACAGTAAGCAATCTGAATTATATAAATAACAAATAGGTTAGGTAAAGGTAGTCCCCTGACATTAAGTCCAGTCATGTCTGACTCTGGGACTCTGGTGCTCATCTCCATTTCTAAGCCGAAGAGCCAACGTTGTCCGTAGACACCTCCAAGGTCATGTGGCCGGCATGACTGCATGGAGCGCCGTTACCTTCCCGCCGGAGCGGTACCTATTGATCTACTCACATTTGCATGTTTTCAAACTGCTAGGTTGGCAGAAGCTAGGGCTGACAGCGGAAGCTCACGCCGCTCCCCGGAATCGAACCTGCGACCTTTCGATCAACAAGCTCAGCAGCTCAGTGCTTTAACCCACTGCGCCACTGGGGGCTCCAAATAACAAATAACTAGTTGCTATTTCCAGCACAAATATACACACAAAAATGTACCTCCATAAAAGTTACACACTAAATACAAAATACATACTAAAATACACAAAACAGCAATTGTTCTGCCCCCACGCTATCTAACTGCTTGGAAGGTGAACTGGTTGCACGGGGAACAGATGGAGGACACTTAGATAAACAGTCAACAACATTTAATAACTGAAAAAGGCTTCAACCCCTTTCTCCTCCCAGGTGTAACTGGCACCGTCCTCAGCAGAGAGTTAAAGTTTTTGAGAGAGGGGCTCTGAAGTAATTAACCTCTCTGCTGTTTCTTCTTTTGTTGGTGACTGCCTTTGGAGTAATGCTTGACTTGAACTAACTTTAACTTTAACTTGAAATGTCTCTGACTTGACCCCAACAAAACACATGCTTCAGGTCCAACCGCATTTCCTTCTATGAACCGGTGCGGGCCTTGAGATCTGCGAGGGAGGCTCTTTTCTCAGTCCCACCATCATCACAGGTGTGGTTGGTGGGGACAAGAGACAGGGACTTCTCAGTGGTGACTCCCCAGCTCTGGAATGCCTTCCCTAGAGAGATTAGATTAGTCCCAAAATCTCCAAACCTTCTGTTCGAGACTAAAAACATGGGTACCTTTACTTTACCTTGACCTGGAGTAATGTACTATGGTCATGTGATGACGTCAACCATTGTTATTTGGCACTTTAGTTCGTGTTTGAAGAAACCCAATGACCCACAGGTATGACTGTGTTTTAGAATTTTTAAAAATTTAAATTTTATCAATTGACGTTGTCCAAAAATTGTGTATTTTTGATGATGATATAATAATAATAATAATAATAATAATAATAATAATAATAATACTTTATTTGTATCCTGCTATTATCTCCCCACGGGACTCGGTGCAGCTTACATGAGGCCGAGCCCAGAATACAACAATAGACAATAGCAAACAGTAATACAAAACAATAAATAAACTCATAAGCAAAAACCAAGCAATAAACATTAACAATAACACGACATGTTTAAAAACCTATGGCTGGGCCAAATGTATTATATTATATTATTATAACTTTATTTGTACCCCGCTAGCATCTCCCAAGGGATTCGATGCGGCTCACAACAGGCCGGAGCCCAACACAATACAACAATACAATACATAGCAAATAAAACAGTTAAAGCAGAAAACAATAACAGTAGCAGTACAACAGGACATTATTAAAAACTGAGCCGGCCAGGAGTAGGGTACAGGATTAAAAGTGCTGAAGTGTCGGAGGGATATGGGATTAAAATATAAGTGCAGTGTGCGGTGAGGGTGATCTTAACTCTACTAAAGTGCTTCTGGGCTTTGGTAGTGGGGTTCCTAATCTGAGAAGGCACGTTGGAACAGCCAGGTTTTCAGGTTCTTTCTGAAAACCGCCAAGGTAGGGGCCTGTCTGAGATCTTTCGGGAGGGCATTCCAGAGGCGGGGGCCACCACAGAGAAGGCCCTGTCCCGTGTCCCCACCAAACGCGCCTGTGACGCGGGCGGGATCACGAGCAGGGCCTCTCCTGATGACCGGAGTGAGCGTGTGGGTTCGTAGACTGTGATGCGGTCTCGCAGGTAGGGTGGTCCCAAACCGTTCAGGGCTTTGTAGGTAAGCACCTGCACCTTAAATTGGGCTCGGAAAATAAACGGCAGCCAGTGGAGCTCCTTAAACAGGAGGGTTGACCTCTCTCTGTAATGGGCCCCCGTTAGCATCCTGGCTGCTGCCCGTTGGACCAGTTGGAATTTCCGAGCCGTTTTCAAGGGCAGCCCCACGTAGAGCGCATTGCAGTAATCCAGTCTAGAGGTGACTAAGGCATGGACCACCCCGGCCAGATCAGCCTTCGCGAGGTACGGGCGCAGCTGGCGCACAAGTCTCAGTTGTGCAAAAGCCCTCCTGGCCACCGCCGACGCCTGAGCCTCAAGCGTGAGCGATGAATCCAGGAGGACTCCCAAGCTGCGGACCTGTGGCTTCAGGGGGAGTGTAACCCCGTCCAACACAGGTTGCCACCCTATACCCCGGTCTGGTTTGCGATCGACCAGGAGGACCTCTGACTTGTCGGGATTGTAATAATTAAAATTTTTAAAAAATAATGCTGGGCATGACAAGGTGACATATAACTGGGATAGAAGTTTTAGAGAGGGATGAAATGTGCAGACAAACCTAGATCTCTAATAAAGTGCATATGGGGACATATTGCTGGGAGTTTCCTTATTCTGGGAAGGCACACTGAAACAACCATGTTTTCAGGCTCCTCCTAAAGACTGCCAGAGTTGGGGCTTGCCTAATGTCCTTGGGGAGTGAGTTCCAGAGTCGAGGGGCCACCACCGAGAAGGCTCTCTCCCTCGTCCCCACCAATCGTGCTTGCGATGGTGGTGGGAGCGTGAGCAGGGCCTCTCCAGATGAATGAAGAGATCGTGTGGGTTCGTACACAGAGATGCGGTCATGCAGGTAGGCAGGTCACCTGTACCTTGAATTGGGACTGGTAAAGGAACGGCAGCCAATGGAGCTCCTTAAACAGAAGGGTTGACCCCTCTCTGTAAGGAGCACCAGTTAACAACCTGGCTGCCGCTCGTTGAACCAATTGAAATTTCTGGGCCGTTTTCAAGGGTAGCCCCACGTAGAGTGCATTACAGTAATCCAATCTGGAGGTGACTAAGGCAGGACCACCCTGGCCAGATCAGCCTTCGCGAGGTACGGTCGCAGTTGGCGCACGAGTCTTAATTGTGCGAAAGCCCTCCCAGACACTGCAATGCCTGAGCCTCAAGCGTAAGCGATGAATCCAAGAGGACCCCCAAACTGCAGACCTGTGGCTTCAGGGGGAGTGTGACCCCGTCCAGCACAGGTTGCCACTAGGGCTGGGTGGTTTCGTTCGTTAATTTCGTAATTCGTTATGAATTCGTTTTTTTTTTATAACGAAGCGATATTGAACCATTCAGGAGCAACTTAAAATCGAAACGAATTTTTAAAATTTATTTGAGTGTTTTGTAATTGTTTCGTAATTGTTTCAAAACTGTTTCGTAATTATTTCCGTATGTCTGGTGCAAGTTTTATAGTTGTTGTTTGTTTTATCACACCAACAGTCAACAACAGAGGGAGAGGGAAGCTTCAGAAGTTCCCCCTGTCCCATTTGGAGGTTTTTTTAGCATATTGCGCAATCGCGTCCGCCATTAACGAATCGATTCGTAATTGTTTCGTAATGTTTCGTAATTTCCGAAATTTTGTAAATTTCGAACATTTTTAAAGAAAAATTTTGGAATTCTTTTAAAAATCGAAACGCAAAAACCCCCTAAAAACAAATCGAGTTTAGAAACAAATTTTTCCGTGGTTGGACAGCCCTAGCTGCCACCCTATACCCCGATCCGGTTTACGATCGACCAGGAGGACCTCTGTCTTGTCGGGATTGATCCTCAACTTGTTCCTCCTCATCCAGACAGCTATTTTAGGTGTGGCACCTTGAGTGTTTTGTTAATCTCCCCGAGTCCATTCAGAGAGTTCTTGGCAGGGTACAAATAAAGTTTTATTAATATTCTTATAACTCCATCTGGACGTGGTATTTTGTGGACCTTCCTCTCTCCTCACCTTCCACTTCTAAAATGGCTGGTTCTTCAAGGAACAAGAAGGGCTTTGCTTGGGGCTCTGGACTTGGGAGAGTTCCCAAAGGGGCAGGAAGGGGGGGGTGACTCAAAGGGAAAGAGGCTATCTAGACTGACCCCCCACAAAATTGTACATGAAATGCTAGTCCCCTCTAACTAAAAAGGGCCTAAATAGGGGTAAACAGGGAGAGTCTTTATATATATATATGAAAATTCACATTTCAAATCATTTAAGTACATACGGTATTGTTGGGGTTCAGCCTGAGTTTGAACTTGAACCTGATTCTCTGTTTGTTCCTCCTGATGCTAATGAAAATATATTTACTGATGCTAATGGAAATGTACCTTTTGATGCCAATGCTCCTGAAATTAGTGAGGAAGAAACTGCTGTAGGTTTGGAAAATGCCAATGTTCCTGAAATTAGTGAGGAAGGAACTTCTGTAGATTTGGAAAATGAAAGTACCAGTGTTCCTGAGAATGTTTCAGAGGGAGACCTTGAACTTTCCCTCCCTTCTGCACCTGGTAACTGTAATGACAACAGAAGGGGCCAAATTTGGGAAGACAGAAGTAAATCACTCAGTTTGCGTCGATCCTCCCGAATTCAAGAATTAAAAACATTGGCTTCAAAACAGAAGGGCGGTTCACGGAACCAATTCTTGAGTTTTAATTGCAATACGCCGGGCTGATTGTCTCAGTTCAGGCATCATTTCAGAATTGATGAAGACCTTGGCAGTTCTCCCGGTTCCCTGGCCATAGTTTGGGAAGATTTCTAGGATATCAAGTACGGTTAGTGGATTGCTAACAGATTCCAGTATTTCCAGTGAGGCTTTTGGTTTTGCTTTGTCCATTTAAATTCATGTTTGCTGATTTTGCTGTGGCTTTTGACTTGCATTTTTCCTTTATTTTGTAACCATTTTTCTTCAATAAAAAAGGATTGTTTTTCACAGTCAAGTGTGGTGGATAGTTATCTTAGGGCCTCGTTCCCTGCTCTGGATTGCAACAGTGAGTTATGAGCAAAGCATTCAAGTTGTGTTTTATACAAGAGAATTAGCATCTTTTTAAGAGACTATAGAAAATGCAAATGATTTTGGATGAGATAAAAAGAAAAGAAGAGGAATTAAAGAAATTTCCTTTAAAAGATTTTATAGAGCTATTTATGTTAACAGGGAGTACTATGCTGACAAAGATGAACTATGCAAACTATGCAAATGAATTTGCAAATAAACCATGGAGACATGGAATGAAATTAAGAGTGATTTACGAAGATCGGAGAAATTGAAGTTGTCACTGTTGGGGAGAATCTTGGCGATAAAGATGAATGTTTTGCCTATTTCTATTTGTTTCTATTTCAAACAAAGCCGATTTTATCAATGATCTGCCATTCAAGCAATGGCAGAAAGGTTTGTCAAAGTTTATCGAGCAAGGGAAGAAACCAAGAGTTAAATATAAAGTTTTATATGCCGTTGCGCCTGGGGGCTACAGCTCTTAGTGTGAGAGGCATGGACGTGACATCTTTCCCCAGGGGATTGCTTCTTGCCCTCCTTCAGGAAACTGGAACTCTCAAAGACTCAAAACACTGTAGATAACTCAAAATAAGTTCTATTGTTCACAAAAAGTTATCCCTTTAAGGCAATAAGCTGGAAGTTTCAAAGGGGCGAAGGAAAACATACATCACAGTCTCTGGTTGTCTTGGGTCCAAGAAGTTTTGAAGCTGAGAAGCTTTTCCAGGTCCCTCTTTCTCAATGGCTGTGAATGCCGGAGCAATCTACAACCCCAGTCCAGATGGCCTATGTTTGAAGACACAGGGTCTTCCTCTGGTGCCAAAGGAACTGGTCTGAAGGCGCTTGAGACTTCCCAACGTCGTTCAGGTTGGTCTGAACATGAAGCATAAGTCTCAAGGGTAAGAACCTCAGAATTGGTGCTGAGAGGTAATTTAATCAGGGGCTTTCAGAGCCAAGTCTCTTACTCGCGTCCATCTGATAGAAACTCTGATAGCAGAATGAGAGAAGGGAAGCACTCCCCTCCTCCAGGAAGAGGTGGAACCAAACAATTGAGCTGAGAAAGCAATTCAACTGGAGCAAACAACATTGATTGGCAGCTATAAATAACCAATCAATCCAACTATACATAGGCAGGGTAAAAAGGCAGGATTAAGCATAATACAACAGTTTAAATCTTGCAACTAACAGTTCTACACATAGTTGGTGCCACTCACGCCGTCACATTTTACAAGTTGCAAATCAAAGAGGTGCAATGGGTCTACCACAGTGGTTCTCAACCTGGGGTCCCCAGATGTTTTTGGTCTTCAACTCCCAGAAATCCTAACAGCTGATAAACTGGCTGGGATTTCTGGGAATTGTAGGCTAAAAACATCTGGGGACCCCAGGTTGAGAACCACTGGCCTACCGAATCTGACAATGGACTTTTGTGCATGTTAGCATGCAAATGGATCTTGTAGCACCTTAGAATCTACTGAGGCCCCATCTACACTGCCATATAATCCAATTTCAGAATGCTTTAATGTTAGATTGAAAAATAAAAAAAAATAACAGTAGATTTATCTAACAGAAGAAAGTTATGATGTTTTATTGAGAAAAATAAGATTTTATATATTTAAACTTATAGCAAGCATAAAGAATGTTGTTCACGGTCTCTTTCTTTGTAGCCATGTTCTTTCTCTTTTCTTGCTTTCTTTTCCATGTGCCATATATGCTTCTGCCTTGTACTACGTTTATACATTCTTAATAAAATTAACAAGAGAAAGTTATGATACTGAAATGTATTGAGGATATACACACGTAGAGTTTGTTTCCAGAAGGTTCAAAATCCACTAAAATTGAACAATGAGTTGGCTAAGGGTAGAAGATCATGTACAGATGAAAACTATCAAAATGTATCAAATCATTTCTGTTCAGGGCTGAGAAAATTGCATTTCCCTCTATGAACCATCTTGGAAACTGGGATTGTCTGGGGAGGTCCTGTTCTCAATCCCACTTCCTTCACAGGTGTGATTGGTAGGGATGAGAAACAAGGCCTTCTCAGGGGTGGTCCCTCGGCTATGGGACTCCCTCTGCTCCACTCGCCTGAGCTCTGTGAGTGCAGCATTTTTCCGAATGAAGCAGAGAGTGTTTGAGGAGCAGGACATCCGTAGGGAGACCAAGGGGCTTATCTTTAAAGCTAACCCTGCTAGATGCCTGCGAAACGTGGACTGTCTACAGACGTCACATGCAACTCCTGGAACGTTTCCATCAGCATTGCCTTTGAAAAATCCTGCAAATTTCTTGGGAAGACAGGCGGACAAATGTCAGCATACTGGAAGAAGCAAAGACCACCAGCATTGAAACGATGGTCCTCCGCCATCAACTCCGCTGGACTGGCCATGTTGTCCAAATGCCCGACCACCATCTACCAAAGCTGTTGCTCTACTCTGAACACAAGAACGGAAAATGGAATGTTGGAGGACAGGAAAAGAGATTTAAAGATGGGCTCAAAGCCAACCTTAAAAATTGTGGCATTGACACCGAGAACTGGGAAGCCCTGGCCCTTGAGCGCTCCAGTTGGACATCAGCTGTGACCAGCAGTGCTGCAGAATTTGAAGAGGCACGAATGGAGGGCGAAAGAGAGAAACGTGCCAAGAAGAAGGTGCATCAAGCCAACCCTGACCACCAGCACTGTCTTCCACCTGGAAACCAATGCCCTCACTGCGGGAGAACATGAAAGTCAAGAATAGGGCTCCACAGTCACCTACGTACCCACCGCCAGTACACCGAACTTGGAGGAAAAATCTTACTTGGACAACGAGGGATCGCCTAAATAAGTAAGTAAGTAAGTAAGGAACTCCCTCCCCAGTGAGATTAGACCAGCCCCTTCTCTTCTGACCTTCAGGAAAAACGTATGATTTGAGAACACAGAAATGCTGGACCACTCTAACAATCTTCATGTCACACTACGGAGAGAAGCCATTGAAATCCACAAGCACGTGGACAATTTCAACACAAAGGAGAAAAAAACCCATGAAAATGAACAAAATTTGGCTACCAGTATTTAAAAGAAACTCTTAAATCAAGACAGTAAATAAAGAGCAACACTCAAAAAACAACAGAATTCCAAACAAGAAACAATCAGGGCCAGCTAACACTTCCCAACAAAGGATCCCCTCAGGAAGGAAGCAGCCAAGCTTTGAAGCTCCAAGGCTATTCAGTGCTTTCTTTTTTATGTAGGATCTATGTTTCTGCCAACAGACAAGAGTTCTTTCTCCCACCCTGGACATTCCACAGAGAGATGAACTTCACTGGCCTAGTTTCCAACAGACCTCACAACCTCTGAGGATGCCTGCCATAGATGCATACATGCGCAAATGCTTCTGGAATATGGCCACACAGCCCAGAAAACTTACAGCAAACAGATCCCCTGCACATTTTTTTCCTGGGCTTCTTAGGAATGTGTGTGAGCAATGTAATTTTGTTGCTACGCACTATGGGGAAAGAAAACCTTACTTTCTTAAGTTCAATCCTTAAGGCAGCAAATATTTATTTTCAGAAAAATCTAATCAGATAGAGACCGTGTGTCAGATTTGCTTGCTGAACTGTTGTTGCGTTTGTTGTCTACAGCAGATTTTAAACATTAAGTATACTGCTGCGATGGCCTTTGGGCGGCAGAGAAGCTTGTTAATACTTAAGTAATCAAACCATCCACAGAACATGAAGTAAAAGCAAACAAGCTCCATGGGAACAAAGACCCCCTTGGAAGAGAGCCACGTACGTACTCCTAGTTATTATAGAAGCAACGTTTCAGGGCTGGTCCTCCTCTTTGCAGAGCATCAGATTCTGAATGGAAGGGCTTGGAATGGCCGTTCCTCCTAAGATCTTCAGCCCGCCTTGCACTTCTGGGTACAGCAACATACTCCATCCCATCACTAGTCTCCTGAAGTTGCCAATCCTATCAGGTTTTGTTTAGTACCCTTAGTAACCACTTGTTCCAGTGGATACCAACATTAGTGGATGCACAAGTCTTATTGTATATAAGAGTCCCCTTCGGGGTGAGAAGGGCAGCATATAAATGTGGCAAATAAATAAATAAATAAATGTCAAAAATTTAATGTGCAGATTAAATTTTGCCCTTGAAGACAGCCCGGAAGCTTCAATTAGTCCAACGTGTGGCAGCCATGATTCTAACAGGAGCGGAATGCAGGGAGCATACAACCCCCCTGTTGCGCCAACTCCACTGGCTACTGATCTGCTACCGGGCTCAATTCAAAGTGCTGACGTTGGCCTTTAAAGCCCTAAACGGTTCCGGCCCAAGCTACCTATCTAACCACATCTCTGCCTATGAACCCACCAGGACTTTGAGATCTTCCGGGGAGGCCCTGCTCTCAATCCCGCCTGCTTCTCAAGCACGGCTGGCGGGGACGAGAGATAGGGCCTTCTCGGTGGTGGCTCCTCAGCTGTGGAACGCCCTTCCTACGGACATTAGACTAGCACCATCTCTAATGGTATTCCGCAAAAAAGTGAAGACCTGGCTGTTTGTGCAGGCGTTCGAAAAATTAGTGCAATGATTGGTAATGAACCCAGGAATGGAACAATGGATGACGAATCTGGATTATGGTTTTGATGATGAGACGATAGTGATTGGTTACTGTAGTAATTGTCTAATTTATGTAATGTGTTAAGTTGTTAAATGTTTTTATACTGTTGCATTGAATTTTTGCTGCTTTATCGGTTGTGAACCTCCGTGAGTCGCCTTTGGGCTGAGAACAGCGGTATATAAGTAAGGTAAATAAATAAAATAACTAAATAAATTATAAATATGATGTGTGGGAATGAATGGAAGAATGGAAGGAGGTATGGAGCTAATAATTTTGGAAACACCAGTAAAAGACCCAGGCCTGCAATGACTAAACTACCTGCTTGCTGGACTGTAATTCAAAGTTGCTAATGGAAATTCAAAGTAAACAGTGATAAGAACTGGACAGTGACAACAGAAATGTTTACAGTGTTAAGAAATAAGTCAACCTAAGATCAACACCAATCAAGAAGAATCAACATCTGGCCAGGAAACTGAGATGGAGCCAGGATGGAAGACATTTATCATTAATTTACAACTTTGGGCCTACATCAGCAGAATATTCCTATAAAAGACTCAATCTAATAATGCTCAAAGTGTGGCAGACCTGAGGAGTCTGTTCCATCTGTTATGCTCTACTCCAGTGGTTCTCAACCTGGGGTCCCCAGATGTTTTTGGCCTACAATTCACAGAAATCCTAACAGCTGGTAAACTGGCTGGGATTTCTGGGAGTTGTAGGCCAAAAACATCTGGGGACCCCAGGTTGAGAACCACTGCTCCACTCCACGGGACGGAGAGAGATAGTGTTTGCAAGGGAGCAGTCTGGTTGCTTTGGGGCTTCTTTCTCAAGGGAAGAGGAAGAAGAAGGGTGCTTTTGGAGCCTTGGATTTTGTGCAGGGAGTCAGGTTCTGCTGTATGGAAAACAGAGATCTGGTCCTTGGCATTGTGCTTAAAGAAGACGTTTTGGCATTTTAAAGTTATGGAAGTTTTGGAACTATATGTTGGTAGGCTGCAGGGAAGCAGGGTCTGGCCTAACAGGTGCTTCTCCAAAGCAGGAGAAAAGGATATGGCAATATTTTGGATGCATGTGGATGAATGTGTGTACATGTAGTGTGAATGTTGAGTGAAAATGGAATTCCCCCCTTGTATGTTAACCAATGTAATTGTAAATCCAATGTAGTTACATAGAATCTATATGTCCATTGTCATTCTTTGTCTAAATGTTTTTCTGTAATCTGATATACTCTTTCACACTGGAAATTGCAATAAAAAGAAACTATGCTTCAAAGTTACTGAAAAGTCATTCATCTATATATATAAAAATGCTCTGTGCGTAATGAGTACCTTAAAAACAAAAGAACCAATGAATGAAATCACACCAAATTTGGCAGCAAAACATCTCACAACACAAGGAGTGACCATCACTCAAAAAAGTATGATTTTATCATTTGGGAGTTGTTGCTGCTGGGATTTATAGTTCACCTACAATCAAAGAGCATTCTGAACTCCATCAATGATGGAATTGAACCAAACTTGGCACACAGAACTCCCATGACCAACAGAAAATACTGAAAGTGTTTGGTGGACATTGACCTTGAGTTTGGGAGTTGTAGTTCACTTACATCCAGAGAGCACTGTGGACTCAAACAATGATGGATCTGGACCAAATTTGGCACAAATATTCCATATGCCCAAATATGAACACAGACGGAGTTTGGGGGAAATAGACCTTGACATTTGGGAGTTGTAGTCACTGGGATTCACAGTTCACCTCCAATCAAAGAGCATCCTGAACCCCACGAATGACAGAATCGGGGCAAACTTCCCACACTGAACCCCCATGACCAACAGAAAATACTTAAGGCCATCCAATCCAATTCCCTTCATCAGGGCAAGAAAACGTAAGCAGAGTCCTGATAAAGAGCCATCCAGCTAGTTATACAGATAGATAGATACAGATAGATAGATAGATATGATTCACAATATAGTATCATAGATATAGATATAGTTTCATAGATTTGAAAGGGACCCCCCTAAAGAAGGACAATTCTATGTTGCATGTTCCAGAATAGGCAAACCAGACACTCTCCACATCAACACTGACAAAGAAAGAGGAAGAAATACTGTTTAGCCACAAGAATAAAGAAATTACATAGATTAGAAACCAACACTTTCTAATTATTTTCCAGATCAACATACTGGGCCACAGCAACGCCTGGCAGGCGACAGCTAGTCACATATACAATGGTGTTGTCAATTGGTGTTCCTTATATAAAATGGCAAAATCAAGCAGTTGAATTAATGCATAATTCTACTATTTATGGAACTATGAACAGATGGAGTCTTTGTGTTCCTTTGTTTGCCTCCTGATAACTTTTGGGCTGGCCCTCTAGTACCTCCACTCAACAGATTACAGAATTGGTGGCCTCTTCTTAATGAATCATGTCTTGTAATTTTGCATCGAGGAAGGCATAGCTATGGCTGGTGGAGTCCCACACAGCTCGGAGAAGCTTCAAAATAAGTGTTTTTACACTTGGTTTTCCAAGTCAGCATCACCGTACCTTGTAGAGGCCGTGGCTGCAGCCGCAGTAGGTGCTTTCCATGGTGTAGCTCCTCAGGACCCCCATTTCCCGCCACACTACCACCCGGGCCGTGGCGTCCCGAGACTTCTCCACCAGAAAGCTGCAGCTGCTCATGAGGAAGGCAGGAGCCACTTTGTCTAAAATCTTTGGCAGAGTCTGAAACACAGAAAGGGAAGCCATCACAGTCAGTCAAGTATTGCGTTGTTGATTCATCTTTTCTTTTTTTAAAAACCTGTAGTGTTCAAAAAGTTATACATATTCAAATTCAAATGGGCCGGCTTTAGCACAGCAGGTTAAACACCAGCTGTGATCAATCTTATCAGTCGAAAGGCTGCCAATTCAAAGCCGGGTCAGGGTGAGCTCCTGGCCTTTAGCCCAGTTTCCGCCTAGTGGTTCAAAAGCAAAATGTCGTCAGATACAGTGAAGACATCTGCCCTTGCGCTGTACTACTCTGCTGCTGAGTATGCATGCCCAGTGTGGAACACATCTCACCACACTAAAACAGTGGACGTGGCTCTTAATGAGACATGCCACATTATCATGGGGTGTCTGCGCCCTACACCACTGGAGAAAGTATACTGCTTAGCCGGCATTGCACCACCTGGCATCCGCCGGGAAGTAGCAGCCAATAGTGAAAGGACCAAGGGTATCAGCCAGCATGCCAACGACTTAAATCTAGACATAGTTTTCTAAGATCTACAGAGACACTCGCTGGAACACCTCAGCAAGCGAGAGTCCAAAAGTGGCAGGCTCAAACCCAGCACCTCAACCAATGGCTGATACCAAATGAGAGACTCCCCCCTGGGCACACAGAAGACTGGGCGACTTGGAAGGCACTGAACAGACAGCGCTCTGGCACCATGAGATGCAGAGCCAACCTTCAGAAATGGGGCCACAAAGTGGAATCCACAACATGCGAGTGTGGAGAAGAGCAAACCACAGACCACCTGCTGCAATGCAACCTGAGCCCTGCCACATGCACAATGGAGGACCTTCTTGCAACAACACCAGAAGCACTCCAAGTGGCCAGATACTGGTCAAAGGACATTTAACCAACTACCAAACTCACAAGTTGTGTATTTTTCTGTTTGTTTGCTTTGTTCTGTTAGACTGGTTGTTCTGACACAACAAACAAATAAATTTATTTATTTATTTATTTATTTATTTATTTACAGCTTTTCTATTCGGCCCTTCTCCTCACCCTGCAGGGGACTCAGGGCGGATTACAGTGTACACATATATGGCAAACATTCAATGCCAATTTTTGACATACAAACATATACAGACATACACAGAGGCTATTTAACTTTTTCTGGCCACCAGGGGAGCTGTATCGCTTTCATCGTCCATCTGCGACGCTGATGAAGCACTTCCGCATTCCCCGCATGCTTTTTGCTGGAGTACTTGCTGGAGTCTTTTTTATGGCCTCGTAAATTAGTTAATTTAGCCTCTCCACACTTTAAGGTGGTAGCTTATTTTCCTGCTTGACAGATGCAACTGTCTTTCGGGTTGCAAAGGTCGACAACAGGCTACACACAATTGGTTGGAAACCCACTCCAACCCGGGCTGGCTTCGAACTCATGACCTTTTAGTCAGAGTGATCTTAATGCAGCTGACACTCAGCCAGCTGCGCCACAATCCTGGTCATTTTGAGGGGGCATTTTGAGGCACCCAGGAGGAATACTGGCAGTTCAATCCAAAAGAAGGAAGTTACGATCTAGCTCTTCAGCAGGGAGATGGCACAACAGCACCCCCCATTGTAGAAATTGAGCACAACACCTTCCAAGATGCCGAAAGTATGGGGAAAGCTGATACACACACACCTCTTATTTATGTATAATTGTCTGTCTAGTTGTATATAAAACGGCACTGAATGTTTGCTGCATATGTATGTTCTGTGACTCACCCTTTGGGGTGAGAAGGGCGGAATATAAATACTGTAAATAATAGGCTTGGGCGGTTTCGTTCGTTAATTTCGTAATTCGTTATTAATTCGTATTTAAATTAGCTTACGATCCAATATTGAGCCATGCAGGAATAGTGTGAGGAGTAAATTAGATTCGAAACAATTTTTTCAATTTATTTCGTAATTATTTTGTAATTATTTCGTTAATTATTTCGTTATTATTTTGTTATTATTTTGGCATGTCTGGTGCAAGTTTTATAGTTGTTGTTTGCTTTATCACACCAACAGCCAACCACAGAGGGAGAGGGAAGCTTCAGAAGTTCCCCCTGTCCCATTTGGAGGTTTTTTTTAGCATGTTGCGCAATCGCGTCCGCCATTAATGAATCGATTCGTAATTTTACGAAATTTCGTAAATTTGAAAATTTTTAAAGGAAAATTTCGGAATTATTAAAAAAACGAAACGCAAGGGCCCCCTAAAAACAAAACGAGTTTAGAACCAAATTTTTCTGTGGTTACCCAAGCCTAGTAAATAACTTCACTTCACTTCACTTTATTTCTTAATTAGTCGCTCTCCACCAAGGTGCTCTGAGCGACTTACGATCTAAAATAACATTTCCACAATATAAAAACATTCAACATAAAAACATTCAATGGTGACTATTTGGCACTTCATAGGTTGGAGGAAATCACTTGAAAACTGCGTACAATTTCTGATGCACATGAAAAGAACATGGAAATTTATGGGGACACACTGGAAATTTGCAAACTTACTGGAAAAGTGATAAGAGGCTGTGCTTTAAAATGCAGCCATCGAAGAAAGTGAAAGAGACAGATTTATTCATTCGTATGTATCGTTCGCAGATAAACAGAGAAAGGGAATACTAACAGGACTTCAATACTGGATATCTTCACTTTCAGACAAATTGTAAGTGAAGATCCGTTGTCTCCTCCTAATATATCTCTTTTTTGTCTTTAATTAAAAAAAGAGAGGTGGGAGAAATGGCAGATTTTAGGCACTAAAGACTCTTCTGGAGAATTCAGGTATATATTCACCGGAAGGCCATTTCGCTCTCCCATGTTGCACACCTTCGTTTTTACCTGAGCAAATGACGCCACCTATAGCTATGAGAGTGAACCAAATCACTCTGTTATTAATTCCTTGGGTTTGCATTCTCCTTGGCCAAGAGATCCTGGTGCTTCGTGGTGTTTTCTCCCCATGAGAAAGGGAGAAAACACGCGGAGTTTCGGGGTGCGGTGTCACCTGTACGCAGATGATGTCCAACTCTGTCACTCCTTTCCACCTGCTACTACGGAGGCTGTTCCAAGTCCTGAACTGGTGCCTGGCCGCTGTGATGGTCTGGATGAGGGACAACAGATTGAAACTTAATCCAGACAAGACAGAGGTCCTCCTGGTCAGTCACAAGGCCGAACAGGGCATAGGGTTACAACCTGTGTTGGATGGGGTCCCACTCCCCCTGAAGACGCAGGTTTGCAGCCTGGGAGTGATCCTGGACTCATCGCTGAGCCTGGAACCCAGGTCTCGGCAGTGGTCAGGGGAGCTTTTGCACAACTAAAACTTGTGCGCCAGCTGCGCCCGTACCTTGGGAAGTCTGACTTGGCCACGGTGGTCCACGCTTTGGTTACATCCCGTTTAGACTACTGCAACGCTCTCTACGTGGGGTTGCCTCTGAAGACTGCCCGGAAGCTCCAACTAGTCCAACGTGCAGCAGCCAGGCTGCTAACAGGAGCGGGGTAAAGGGAGCATATGACTCCTCTGTTGCGCCAGCTCCACTGGCTGCCAATGAGCTTCCGAGCACAATTCAAAGTGCTGGTCTTAACCTATAAAGCCCTAAACGACTCCGGCCCAATTTACCTGTCCGAACGTATCCTCCCCTATGAGCCATCAAGATTACTAAGATCGTCTGGAGGGGCCCTGCTCTCGATCCCACCGGCCTCACAGGCGCGGCTGGTGGGGACGAGAGACAGGGCCTTCTCGGTGGTGGCCCCTCGACTCTGGAACTCCCTTCCACTGGAGATCAGAACTGCCCCTTCTATCTTAACAGGTGAAAATCTGGTTTTAGTTGACTCTGGAAACTGGCCTTGGAAGAATGAGTCAAGTTCTGTGATATGGGTGGATGTCAACGAACAATGATTTTATGATGACGACTGACCATTGTAATTGTTTGACTGTATTTTGCTTTTTAATGTTTTAGTAATTTGGAATACGATGTTTTTAATGATTGTTTGTAATATTGATGTTGGAAACCGGCCTGAGTCCCTCGATGGAGGTGAGAAGACCGGTATACAAAACTGCTAAATAATAAATAAATAAATAAATAAATAAATATGACATTGAGTTATGCAAGAGATTGCAGTTTGTGACTGAGGCAAAATATGTCCAGACCCAGAGGCCCAAGAACCATTTGACTGCCAGTTTGCCACTGGGCACAATTCAAAGTGGTGGCTTTAGCCCCGTGGTTCTCAACCTTCCTATTGCCACGACCCCTTAATAGAGTTCCTCATCTTGTGGTGACCCCCAACCATAACATCATTTTCATTGCTATTTCATCACTGTCATTTTGCTACTGATATCAATTGTAATGTAAACATCTGATGTATTTTCATTTACTGGACCAAATTTGGCACAAATACTCAATACACCCAAGTCTGAATACTGGTGGGGTTGGGGGGTAGGGGGATTTTGTCATTTGGGAGTTGTAGTTGCTGGGATTTATAGTCCACCTACAATCAAAGAGCATTCTGGACTCCCCCAATGATCAAATTGAACCAAACTTGGCACCCAGAACTCGCATGACCCTTTGTCCTAGTTCCAACAAACCTCACTACTTCTGAGGATGCTTGCCATAGATGCAGGCGAAATGTCAGGAGAGAATGCCTCTAGACCAGGGGTCCTCAAACTAAGGCCCAAAGTCATTTACCTGGCCCTCGCTCAGGGTCAACCTAAGTCTAAAACGACGTGAAAGCACACAACAACAACAACAACAATCCTATCTCATCAGGCAAAAGCAGGCCCACACTTCCCACTGAAATGCTAATAAATTTATATTTGTTAAATTTGTTCTTCATTTTAATTATTGTATTGTTTTAAGTGTCTTTTGCACTACAAATAAGATATGTGCAGTGTGCATAGGAATTCAATCATGGTTTTTTCAAATTATAATCTGGCCCTCCAACAGTTTGAGGGACTGTCACCTGGCCCTTTGTTTAAAAAGATTGAGGACCCCTGCTCTAGACCATAGCCATATAGCCCGAAAAAACCTACAACAACCCAATATAAAAACATATATAAAAACCATTGTCATCTTGTTAAAATCGTTTTCCAGTAACATCGTCTGGCCATTCCATGTTCCCCATTCATAGTTTCATGTTATCTATTCCACCCCATTCTGAAAAGCTTGCTCAAAGAGCCAAGTGTTTACCTTTTTTCAGACAGTCAGGAGGGAGGGGGATGATCTAATATCCCTTGGGAGGGAGTTCCATATCCAGGGGGCCACCATTGAGAAGGCCCTGTCCCTCGTCCCCACCAATCACACTTGCAATGCAGGCGGGATCGCGAGCAGGGCCTCCCCAGACGATCTTAAGCTCCTAGATGGTTCATAAGGAGAGATACGTTTGGACAGGTGAGCTGGGCCGGAACCGTTTAGGGCTTTATAGGCTAAAGCCAGCACTTTGAATTGTGCCCGGTAGCAAACTGGCAGCCAGTGGAGCTTGTGTTTTGTAGGCCTGGGCTGTGTGTTTTGTTGCACTGTCTGGAGGCTAATATGAGTGTTTTGTTTGTTTGGAAATGTAGTTTAAGAAAGCAATAATCCAATCACATTTCAAGAAAGGATGGGATAAATATACCTATAAAGATACCTATCTGACCGCATCTCGGCCTATGAGCCCACCAGGACTTTGAGATCGTCCGGGGAGGCCCTGCTCTCGATCCCGCCTGCCTCACAGGCACGCCTGGCGGGGACGAGAGACAGGGCCTTCTCGGTGGTGGCTCCTCGGCTGTGGAACACCCTCCCCGTGGACATCAGACTGGCTCCTTCCCTGATGATATTCCGCAGGAAACTAAAGACTTGGCTGTTCAAGAAGGCGTTCGAACAAGAAGTGCAATAATTGGTAATGACGACAGGAATGGAACAACGGGAAATGATACTGGATTGTGGTTTAAACAATGAGACGACGCAAATTGCTGTTTGTATTATTGATATTGTTGATGTTTTTGATAATGATGTTTTTGATTATTGCTAGATTGATACTTTAGATTGTGTCTTGAATTTTTGAACCTTGTCCTTCTATGTTGTACACCGCTGTGAGTCGCCCCCGGGCTGAGAACAGCGGTATAGAAGCACAGTAAATAAATAATAAATAAATAATAAATAAATAAATAAATCGAGTCCAAATGATGGATGAACCAGTTCTTTCTCTGCTTACTCTTTTGCTTGTCCATCATATTCAGCCCCCGCAGATAAAAGGAGCGTCAAGAGCTGGTATTTTTCTTTAAATATCCTGACAATGCTTAGATATGCATTTAGGTTGTTAAATTTAAATTCCTGTGAGACCCCTCTTAACCAAATGTTGGACTTTGAAGTGATGCTTCAACTGCTTTGGGTGAGTGCACGCCAGGTCTTGGGGTTGGCCTGCTCCTGGAGCGCAGTGGGATACGTTCCTTGGTTGACATTCACACAGAGAAACAGATGGACATAGACAGACATACGCATCAATGCACAATGTCCTCCCAACGCCCACAAATTGGACGTACAGCCTGATTCTTCCACAAAGATCCGTGCCTTCCTATCTTGGCCTTGCAAAATGCAACCAAATGGGGGAAAAAACTACATGCGGATTCCCTCGTCCCATTTATCTGCTCAAGACAATAGAATTTGTCCTCATAATCAACACTTTTAGTTTAATTAGATTCAAATGCTGGTAGGTAAGTGGAACGTAAGATGTGTGGTGCTCATTTATAAACATTAGCAAATAAGAATTTAATATTCTGTTTGTTCTAATTGTGTTTCCAAGGTCTCAAGTTAATGGTTCTTTCCCCTCTGTTTATTTTCACATTAATTATCTTTTAATTGTATACTTCAAAAAAATGCAGCAAAGAGATCCATTTGTTGCAATGTGCCCAAACATTTGTTTGGGAGGAGAACTCCAACTCCCTTTCCATCCAGAAAAGTCGCTACTGTCTCTCACGTCTCAAAGTAGAACTACGAGGGGTATTTTTTAAGTAAGGTCCGTTGGAACATAAGCACACAACGAAAGTTTATTTCAAAAAAGTAAATTTATTTTCAGAAAGTACATACTTCACTCTATTTTTCGACATCGTTGCCAAGTTTGTTCAAACACTTATCATTCCTCTGAACCAATTTTAAAGTACCCTCTTCATACAAACTTGCCGCCTGCTCCGATAACCAAGAGTTCACTGTAAACCTACCTCAGGGGAGCGTGCTTGCTCCATCCATGTTCAACATCTACACAAATGACCAGCCACTGCCAGAAGGGACAGAGAGTTTCATCTATGCTGATGATCATGCCATCACCACTCAAGCAGGGAGCTTTGAGATGGTTGAACAGAAGCTCTCCGAAGCTCTAGGTGCTCTTACTGCCTATTACAGGGAAAACCAGCTGATCCCTAACCCATCTAAAACACA
>NW_026844367.1:450635-477430 GCF_025583915.1 Anolis sagrei ordinatus | reverse complement strand
GCAGGTTCCTTGCTGACAAAAACCGTATCACTGAGCGAACCTCACATGCGGAGAGTGAGTTGATAGTCTTAAACATTTTGAAAGCACAGAACAGAACTGTACAGGTGAGCTACAGAGCGGAAACTGAGCACAGTTGTTTCCGAGGCATGCCGGTACACGACACACGCACTCGTTGTGGTATGTGCACAAACTACTTGTGTCATGAACTGCGGCACGGAGGAGGGGAGGTGTTCCACTAGCAGAGGGGCCCCCATAGAGGTCGTGGTGGGAAGGAGGAGATGCGGGAAAAGGAGACCTCAAATTCGGCCTAATTCGGACCGCTTATCTACATTAATAATTCCAAACCGGTCTCCTATGGTAAATTGGTGTAACCAGGTTGGCGGGCCCTCCGGACTGAAGGTGGTGCTGTTGAACGCCAGATCTGTCAACGGAAAAACGACCTTTATCCAGGATTTAATCCTGGATGAGCGGGCAGATCTGGCGTGCATCACGGAGACCTGGTTGGATGAAGCTGGAGGCGTGAATCTCACCCAGCTTTGTCCTCCAGGCTTCTCCGTACAGCACCAACCGAGATCCGGAGGACGGGGAGGCGGGGTCGCAGTGGTCTATAGAGATTCCATCCATCTGACCAGGTGCCCCATCCCGCAGACCACAAATTTTGAATGCGTCCACCTGAGGGTGGGTGACCGGGACAGAATAGGGATTCTGCTAGTGTACCGTCCACCTCGCTGCACTACAGTCTCCCTACCTGAGCTAGCGGGGGTGGTCTCGAGCCTGGCGTTGGAGTCTCAACAGCTTCTTGTGCTGGGAGACTTCAATATCCATGCCGAGGCGGCCCTCACAGGTGCGGCTCAGGACTTCATGTCTGCCATGGCAACCATGGGGCTGTCCCAACAAATAGCTGGCCCCACCCACTGTGCTGGACACACATTGGACTTGGTTTTCTGCCAGGGATGGGAACAGGGTGGCGGTGTGGAGGAGTTGTCCATCTCTCCGTTGCCATGGACCGGAGCAGGGTGGCGGTGTGGAGGAGTTGTCCATCTCTCCGTTGCCATGGACCGACCACTTCCTGATCAGATTTAGGCTCACTGCGCCCCCTAACCTCCGCAAAGGTGGAGGACCCATTAAGATGGTCCGCCCCAGGAGGCTTATGGATCCGAATGGATTCCTGACGGCTCTTGGGGATTTTCCCGCCACCTCGGTAGTGATCCTGTTGATGCCCTGGTGTCTCTCTGGAATGGGGAGATGACTAGGGCAATAGACACGATTGCTCCGGAACGTCCCCCCTCAAGTAGCCGAGCTAAACCAGCTCCTTGGTTCACCGAGGAGCTGGCAGCGATGAAGCGAAGGAAGAGGGAACTAGAGAGCGTGTGGCGTTCGGACCCAAGCGAGTCAAACCGAACACGGTTTGTGTCCTTTTTAAGGGCATATGCCGCGGCAATAAAAACCGCAAAGAAAACTTTCTTTGCGGCCACTATTGCGTCTGCAAAGAACCGTCCGGCTGAGTTGTTTCGAATTGTCAGAGGCCTTTTGAATCCCACCACCCAAGGTGGGATCCCTGACAACTCGACTTCTCGCTGTGAAGCATTTGCTCGGTTCTTCGCAGACAAAGTCGCTTTGATCCGTTCTGGTCTGGACACCATGTTAAATGCAGTCTCTGTGGATGTGACACGAGCACCTGCTTGTCCTATTTTGATGGATTCTTTTCAGTTTGTGAAGCCCGAGGATGTGGACAAGATACTTGGAGGAATGAGGCCCACCACGTCCATCCTAGACCCCTGCCCATCCTGGCTTCTAAGGGAGGCCAGAGGGGGATTGGCTGAGTGGGTAACAGTGGTGGTGAATGCCTCCCTTCGGGAAGGCAAGATTCCAGCGAGCCTAAAACAGGCTATTATAAAGCCGCTGTTGAAGAAGCCATCATTGGACCCCACTAAATTGTCAACTATCGGCCTGTTTCCAATCTCCCCTTTTTGGGCAAAGTCTTGGAACGTGTGGTGGCCTCACAACTCCAGGCATTCTTGGTAGACACGGATTATCTGGATCCGGCACAGTCTGGCTTTAGGCCGGGGCATGGTACCGAGACAGCCTTGGTCGCCTTAGTGGATGATCTGCGCCGGGAGCTAGACAGGGGGAGTGTGTCCCTGTTGGTGCTGCTGGACCTCTCAGCGGCCTTCGATACCGTCGACCACGGTATCCTTCTGGGGCGCCTTGCGGAGATGGGTCTCGGGGGCACTGTTCTACAGTGGCTCCAGTCATTTCTGGAGGGCCGTACCCAGAAGGTGTTATTGGGGGACTCCTGTTCAACACCACAGCCTTTGACCTGTGGGGTTCCACAGGGCTCTATACTGTCCCCCATGCTGTTTAATATCTACATGAAGCCGCTGGGTGAGATCATCCGGAGTTTCGGGGTGCGGTGTCATCTGTACGCAGCTGATGTCCAACTCTGTCACTCCTTTCCACCTGCTACTAAGGAGGCTGTCGAGGTCCTGAACCGGTGCCTGGCCGCTGTAATGGTCTGGATGAGGGCGAACAAACTGAAATTAAATCCAGACAAGACAGAGGTACTCCTGGTCAGTCGCAAGGCCGAACGGGGTATAGGGTTACAGCCTGTGCTGGATGGGGTCGCACTCCCCTTGAAGGCGCAGGTTCGCAGCTTGGGTGTGACCCTGGACTCATCGTTGAGCCTGGATCCCCAGGTGTCAGCGGTGACCAGGGGAGCATTTGCACAGCTTAGGCTCGTGCGCCAGCTGCGCCCGTATCTCGGGAAGTCTGACTTGGCCACGGTGGTACACGCTCTGGTCACATCCCGCCTTGACTACTGCAACGCTCTCTACGTGGGGCTGCCCTTGAAGATGGCCCGGAAGCTTCAGCTGGTTCAGCGCGCGGCAGCCATGTTACTAACTGGAGCGGGAGGCAGGGAGCATACAACGCCCTTGTTGTCCCAGCTCCATTGGCTGCCGATTTGCTACCGGGCCCAATTTAAGGTGCTGGTGTTGGCCTACAAAGCCCTAAACGGCTCCGGCCCAAAATACCTCTCAGACCGCATCTTGGCCTATGAGCCCACGAGGACCTTGAGATCGTCTGGGGAGGCCCTTCTCTCGATCCCGCCTGCCTCACAGGCACGCCTGGTGGGGACGAGAGAGAGGGCCTTCTCAGTGGTGGCCCCCCGGCTGTGGAACACATCAGACAGGCGCCCTCCCTTATGTCTTTTCGTAAAAGCTTAAAGACATGGCTATTCGAGCAGGCATTTAATTAAATGCTATAACAATGTGGTAAAGATGATTGGAATGGAACAAGGAATATGAGATTGGCTTATGATTCCACTATGAGACGAAGCGGATTTTTAGTGTAGTTTTTGTAATTGTTATGTAGTTTATATGTTGTTGTAATTGCCTTTTGTAAATTGTCTTTTATATGTGTGTACACCGCCATGAGTCGCCCTAAAGGGCTGAGAATGGCGGTTAATAAATGCATCAAATAAATAAATAATAAATAAATAAATAAAACGGACCTTACTTAAAAAATCCCCCTCATACATGAAACCAAACCACTTCCCAGGTATCCAGAGCCAATTGCATTCAATGTTCATTTCAGTCCAACCTCCGTTGAAGATAGTGTGTTGTTCCAAAGTTGAATATGATTTAGAGATAAGGATGACCTGAATTTTCATCAAGCTTGCAATCCACTGGGGAAAAGAACCCAGACATTCCTGTAGGATGGTCACTGGCCATTCTGGGTACAGGTTTCTCAGAGTTGCAGTCCAGTTACTTTTTCAAAAGCTACTCTACTTTTACTTTTTACACTTACTTTTTCAAAAGCTACTCGAAGGAGACAGGGTTTTTTTCTTGCAATTTTTTTACTACTCAGAAACCCAAAATTTGTTTCTAAAAGGATTACATTCTGAAACTCTTCCTTTGTTTATATCAGGAGTCCTCAAACTTTCCAAACAGAGGGCCAGGTCACAGTCCCTCAAACTTTTGGAAGGCCAGATTATAATTTGAAAAAAGCACGAATGAATTCGTACGCACACTGCACATATCTTACTTGTAGTACAAAAAAAAAAACCTTTAAAACAATACAATAATTAAAATGAAGAACAATTTTAGCAAATATAAACTTATTAGTATTTCTATGGGAAGTGTTGGGCTGCTTTTGGCTTATGAGGCTGATTGTTGTTGTTGTTGTTGTTGTTGTTGTTGTGTGCTTTCAAGTCATTTCAGACTTAGGTTGACCCTGAGCGAGGGCCGGATAAATGACCCTGGAGGGCCGTATCTGGACCTTGGGCCTTAGTTTGAGGACCCCTGGTTTATATGGACAAGGATACTAAGAATACAAAATCCCTCCCTATTCCAACTTCCAATGAATAGTAAGGAATCCGTTGCCCTCCATTCATTGAACTCCTATCAATCCTAACCACAATTACTAGTAATTTCAAATGATGGGAATATTGAAGACTGCAATACATAATCATACACTTTATTGATATTCCGCTCTATCTCCCAAAGGGGACTCTGAGCAGATTACAGTATACACGTAAAGAGGCAAACATTCAATGCCTTGTTGTTACAGTGTTGTCACAGTGAACAACAATAGCATATTAATAATAATAATAATACTTTATTTATACCCCCCAGGGGAGATGTACCCAGGGGAGATGTCCAGTACCCGATGAGGCCACGCCCATCAATACAGTAAACACAATATTACACAAAGCATAATACAATATAACGCAAGGCATAACGGAACTAAAAAACATAAAATGCAAAACCTAAATAATAAGCGAGACAGCAGTATAAAATCAGACATTAAACACACAAAAATTGCATGGGGAAAGGCCAAATTTAAGGATAAAAATTTAAAATTTTAAAACACTGGGAGATTAGGCAATGGAAATTATTGGGAAGGGAGATCCGGATTGAGGAAGGAATTGCGCGAAACATAAAATAAAGTGTGAAATTTGGTCAGGGAGTATCTTACATTCAATCATTGAAGGCACATTGGAATGACCAGGTTTTCAGATTCCTCCTGAAGATTGCCAGTGTGGGGGCTTGCCTAATGTCTCTGGGGAGTGAATTCCAGAGCCGGGGGGCCACCACAGAGAAGGCCCTTTCTCTCGTCCCCACAAGTCGCACTTGCGATGCAGGCAGAAGCAAGAGAAGAGCCTCTCCGGAAGATCAAGGAGGTTGCGTGGGTTCATAGACGGAAATGCAGTCATGCAGGTAGGCAGGTCCCAAACCGTTCAGGGCTTTGTAGGTCAAAACCTGCACCTTGAATTGTGCCCGGAAGTTAAATGGCAGCCAGTGGAGCTCCTTAAACAAGAGGGTTGACCGCTCTCTGTAATTCGCTCCAGTTAATAATCTGGCCACTGCCCGTTGGACAAGTTTAAATTTCTGGGCCATCTTCAAGGGCAGCCCCACATAGAGGGCATTGCAATAGTCCAATCTAGAGGTAACTAAGGTGTGGACCGGAGCCCCTGGTGGCGCAGTGGGTTAAAGCACTGAGCTGCTGAGCTTGTTGATCGAAAGGTCGCAGTTTCGATTCCGGGGAGCGGCGTGAGCTTCCGCTGTCAGCCCCAGCTTCTGCCAACCTAGCAGTTCGAAAACATGCAAATGTGAGTAGATCAATAGGTACCACTCCGGCGGGAAGGTAACGGCACTCCATGCAGTCATGCCGGCCACAGGACCTTGGAGGTGTCTACGGACAACGTTGGCTCTTCGGCTTAGAAATGGAGATGAGCACCACAGTCCCAGAGTCAGACATGACTGGACTTAATGTCAGGGGACTACCTCTACCTTTACCTAAGGTGTGGACCACTGTGGCCAAATCCGCCTTCACGGGGTATGGTCACATCTGGCGCACAAGTTTCAATTGTGCAAAGGCTCAATTGAAAGCGTTAGCTATTAGGGTTTCAAGCGTAAGTGATGAGTCCAGGAGGACACCCAAGCTGCGCACCTGTGGCTTCAGGGGGAGTGCAACCCCGTCCAGCACAGGTTGCCACCCGATACCCCGATCCGGCTTACAATCAACCAGGAGGACCTCTATCTTGTCGGGATTAATCCTCAGCTTATTTGTCCTCATCCAGACAGCCACAGTGGCCAGGCACTTGTCCAGCACCCAAGGGGCTTCCTTGGAGTTGGGTGGAAAAGAGTAGTAGAGTTGGGCGTCATACATACAACACACAAACAAAGGCAAAGGATTCCCTTTCCATCTCTGGCATCTAGAGGCAGTGCTCAACTCTGGCCATGGAGAGGTGCTCTTGTTCAATTTCCATACCGAAGAATCTGTTGTGTGTAGACACCTCCTGTTCATGCTTTGCTGTCATGGCTGCACGGGTGCCTTTTACCTTCCTGCCGTGTTGGTACCTATTGATCTACTAATTGCATGTTCTTGAACTACTAGGTTGGGAGAAGCTAAGGCTAACAGCGGGAACTCACTTTGACCCATGGCTTTGACCTGCCAGCCTTGCAGTCAGCAAGTTTTCTGCAGCTAGTGGTTTAACCCACTGTGCTACCGCAGCCTCTACAGGCCTGTAGGTTACACACATACACAAATGATTAGGGATGTGCAGAATTCCAGTTGGCTATTTAGGATTCAGGAAAATTCAGTGATCTGGCAGCTGGACCACTGAAAATGGACCAGGCAAGATACAGCCAAGGCTTTGACCAGAATGGATCACGAGCAGCTGCTCATAGAGCTTGTTCTCCAGACTGTTAATCCTTTGAGTCACCCTCTTTCTCTGGACACCTTCCCGCTTGTCAATCTCTCTTTTGAACTGTGGTGCCCAGAATTGGACACAGTGTGATTCCAGGTGAGGCCTGGCATACTCTGTCCAACCATATGACTTTTCTTGGAGGGGATTACTCAAAGCCTAAACCAGCGATTCTCAACCTATGGGTCCCTAGGTGAGCCCCGCCACATGCACAAGGGAGGACCTCCTTGCGGCAACACCAGAGGCCCTACAAGTAACCAGATACTGGTCAAAGGACATTTAATCAACTACCAAGCTTGCAAACTCTGTTTTGTCTGTTAAAAAAATGTTAAAAATGTAATACAATTGTCTGGTTGAGACTGACACGATAAATAAAAATAGGTGTTTTGGCCTACAACTCCCAGATATCCCAGACAATTTACTAGCTGTTCGATTTCTGGGAGTTGAAGGCCAACACAACTGGGGACCTACAGCTTGAGAACCCCTGGCCTAAACCATGAATGAAGAAGAAACCAATCTTATCAGCAGCACCTGGGAGGAAATACAGTTTGTACAACAGAAAGCATGGCTTACCCTATACCCAACGTCCTCAGTGACAACAGTGGGGTCAACTGTGCACCCTGCTTGCCATAAGGTTTCCTTTATACTGCATCCATACAGGAATACATTCTTCTTCTGGGAATGGCCATGGTAGTCACAAAACACCTGGGGGTGAAAGAAAAGGAGGCTGTTAAATGCTTCTGCAGCCCCTTCTACACAGCTGAATAAAATCCCACATGATCTGTTTTGAACTGGGATTTAGGGCAGAGTGGACTCAAATAGCCAAGTTCAAAGGCTGTGTGGAAGGGCCTTACGCCACCCAGTTGGGTTAAAGAACTGTTATGTGCTCTCCAAGGGAAGAGTTGGTGAAAACTCCAAGAATAGTCACTTAAGGACACCTATCATAGAATCCGAGAATCCTAGAATCCTAGAGTTGGAAGAGACCTCCTTGGCCATCATCCAATCCAATCCCATTATGCATTCAAAGCACCCCTGACAGATGGCCATCCAGCCCCTGTTTCAAAGCTTCCAAAGAAGGAGCCTCCTTCCACCACGCTCCGGGGCAGAGAGTTCCACTGCTGAACGGCTCTCACAGTCAGGAAGTTCTTCCTCGTGTTCAGATGGAATCTCCTCTCTTGTAGTTTGAAGCCATGGCTCCCTTGCGTCCTAGTCTCCAGGGAAGCAGAAAGGAAGCTTGCTCCCTCCTCCTCCTCCCTGTGGCTTCCTCTCACATATTTATACACGGCCCTCATCATATCTCCTCTCAGCCTCCTATTCTGAAGGCAACATTAAGGTTTTCCCCTGACATTAAGTCCAGTCGTGTCCGACTCTGAGGGTTGGTGCTCATCTCCATTTCTAAGCCGAAGAGCCAGCATTGTCCACAGACACCTCCAAGGTAATGTGGCCAGCATGACTGCAAGGAGCGCTGTTACCTTCCCGCTGGAGCGGTACCTACTGATCTACTCACATTTGCATGTTTTCGAACTGCTAGGGCAGAAGCTGGGGCTGACAGTGGGAGCTCACACCAGTCCCTGGATTCAAACCTGCGACCTTTTGGTCAACAAGTTTAGCAGCTCAATGTTTTAACCCACTGCACCATTAACTGCAGATAATCATAAGGAGAGTTAAAAGAGTTTAGGATGCAGGTATAATTTTGATCTGGCAGCAAAATTAAACTGGTTCCAGACAGATGATCACCAAAAATATTTATGACACACCACCAACAATTAATTCAATTACTTAATTATAGTACAGACTATAGGGTTGGACCGGATGGCCCCTGCGGTCTCTTCCACTTCTATGATTCCACCAGGATTGTGGCGCAGCTGGCGAAGTGTCAGCTGCATTAAGATCACTCTGACCAAAAGGTCATGAGTTCGAAGCCAGCCCGGGTTGGAGTGGGTTTCCAACCAATTGTGTGTAGCCTGTTGTCGACCTTTGCAACCCGAAAGACAGTTGCATCTGTCAAGTAGGAAAATTAGGTACCACCTTTAAAGTGTGGGGAGGCTAAATTAACTGATTTATGAGGCCATAAAGAAGACTCCAGCAAAGCAGTCCAGCGGGGAAGCATGCGGGGAATGCGGAAGTGCTTCATCAGCGTCGCAGATGGACGATGAAAGCGACAGCTCCCCTGCCGGATATCAAAAAATGGCATTGAATGTTTGCCATATATGTGTTCAATGTAATCCGCCCTGAGTCCCCTGCGGGGTGAGGAGAAGGGCGGAATAGAAAAGCTGTAAACAAACAAACAAACAAACAAACAAACAAATATGATTCTAGGACCAACCACTGAGATATAACCATTACATTATGTTTTTGCAATCCCAGTTGTCCTTGCTTCTTCCAAAGTGTTCCAAGAATTGGCAGGTTTGATCAGAGTTCTGAGAACTCTCTACCTGAGACCTCTTCTCACACCATCACACCAGCTCCTCGTATTCCCAGGAAGGAGAAACTATTTCTGTTCTGATGAACACACATAGCCTCCGAGGACAAGTTCCAAAAAATCTATTGAGCAATAACAAGGCAATTTGTCTGCTGCTTTTTACTGTCAAACTTCTTCTGTTATCCTTTTGAGAACCAAAACCTGCACTTTGCGGAGCAATTAAGCACCACTTGGTTTTCTTTAAATGCAAAGCTTATACCACGCAATTTGAAAGAATTCATAAGCATGCAATTATGGGAGCTGTTCTTGCACATTGTGTACATCTCGGTGAAGCAAAGAAAGGGACATGACCTGCCATCATGGAAAATAGCTAGATGACTCTTCATCTAATCCACCTGCCTAATCCATCTGCTTGGCTTCTGTTGTGATAGGCACGAGGCTTTCTTTTATTGAGGACAGATTTAGATTGCCTTGATATGCAGTTACTGGCTCTCATTAGAGGGAAAATTCAGGGCTTATTGACGCAAGAGACAAATATTGACCTGGACTTTTGAAGAACAACCCATTGTCCAGTTTGCTGGGATGGGAAGTCAATACCCATCAGTGCTCCACAATCCTGACACATCTTCGCCATGGTATTGGGGAACCTCTACATTATGAGCATAGATTTTATGCAATGAGTTGCCTCGACATTAATGTCCATTAAAGAAAAGGCTATACTGCATAGCAAAATCAACAATATGGCCTATCTCTGATTCTTAAGCTCTGTCTCCTTTGAACCCATGATATACTTAGGCGATCCCTCGTTGTCTGAGTAAGATAGTCCTCCAAGGTCGGTGTCCTGGTGGTGGGTCCGTAGGTGAGTGTGGAGCCCTATTCTTGATCCGCATCTTCTCCCGCAGTGAGACATTGGTTTCCAGGTGGAAGGCGGTCCCGGTTGGGGTTGGCTTGATGCGCCTTCCTCTTGGCATGTTTCTCTCTTTCGCCCTCCATTAATGCCTCTTCAAATTCTGCAGCACTGCTGGTCACAGCTGGCCTCCAGCTGGAGCACTCAAGGGCCAGGGCTTTCCAGTTCTCAGTGTCTATGCCAGTTTATTTATTTATTTATTTACTTCATTTATATACTGTTTTTCTCAACCCTCAGGCGACTCAAAGCGGTTTATAAGGTTGGCTTTGAGCCCAGCTTTAAATCTCCTTTCCTGCCCACCAACATTCCGTTTTCCATCCTTGAGTTTGGAGTAGAGCAACAGTTTTGGGAGATGGTGGTCAGGCATCTGGACAACATGGCTGGTCCAGCGGAGTTGATGGCGGAGGACTAGTGCTTCAATGCTAGTGGTCTTTGCTTCTTCCAGCATGCTGACATTTGTCCGTCTATCTTCCCAAGAAATTTGCAGGATTTTTGAAGGTAACGCTGATGGAATTGTTCCAGGAGTTGCATGTGATATCTGTAGACAGTCCACGTCTCACAGGCATATAGCAGGGTTGGGAGGGGAATAGCTTTATAAACAAGCACCTTGGTATCCCTATGGATGTCCCGGTCCTCAAACACTCTGCTTCATTTGGAAAAATGCTGCACTTGCAGAGCTCAGGCGGTGTTGTATTCCCGTGTCCATGTTGACTTTTGTTGAGAGGTGGTTGCCAAGGGAGCGGAAATGCTCAACATTTTCTAATGTTGCACCATTAAGCTGTATTTCTAGCATTGGAGAGGGATTGGCTGGTGACTTCTAGAACAGCACTTTGGTTTTCTTGATGTTCAATGAGAGGCCGAGCTTCTCTTATGCATCTACAAAAGTGGCTTGTAGGTCTTCTTCTAAATACGCACAGATGATGTTGTCATCAGCATACTGGAGTTCTATGACAGATGTTGTTGTAACCTTGGTTTTGGCTTTCAGTCTGCTGAGGTCAAATAGCTTGCCATCTGTCCGATTGATGATTTCCACTCTGGTGGGAAGCTTCCCGTCAACAAGATGAAGTATCATAGTGATGAAGAAGGAAAATAAAGTTGGGGCAGTAATACATCCCTGTTTGACACCGGATTCCACCTTAAATGGGTCACTTTGGAAGCCATTGCTGCCCAAGACTGTTGCCATCATGTCATCATGGAGGAGCCACAGGATATTCATAAATTTGTTAGGGCACCTGATTTTTTTGGAGGATGGTCCAGAGGACTGTGATTCTCTGTATTGAATGTCTTTGCAAAGTCAATAAATGCCATGTACAGTGGTTGATAAAAATAACAAAGCCAGCGGACTTGATGGGATCCCTGCTGAAATCCTTAAAGAGGGAGGACCTGAGCTGACACAACAACTCCACCAGCTAGGTTCTTGTGGGTTTTTTCGGGCTATATGGCCATGTTCTAGAGGCATTTCTCCACCAGCTCATAGAAAAAGTGTGGGTGACCGAGAAAATCCCAGCAGATTTCAAGGATGCCACCATCATCATCCTCTTCAAAAAAGGGGAAAGGACAGACTGCGGAAACTATCGAGGTCTCTCCCTTCTAACCTCCGCTGGGAAAATCCTCGCAAGAATTCTTGCAAACTGCCTTCTGCCCCTCTCAGAAGACCCCCTCCCAGAATCCCAGAATGGCTTCCGCCCCTCCAGAGGAACCGTGGACATGATCTTCACTGCACGACAGCTCCAAGAAAAAGGCAGGGAACAAAATCCACAAAATTCACCATGATACAAAAGAGGTGCAAGCCATAGAGGTCAGTAGGATCAGAGTATTTGAGGATAACTTTACTCTCAATAATTAGAAAGGTTAAAAGCCATTTTCATAGGACTCTGCAGTGGTATGGGAAACAATTTCTAACTGGTCTTAGAAAACTATGTCTAGATTTAAGTCGTTGACGTGCTGGCTGATACCCAAACAGGGGATGAGCTGGAGATGTCTCTGCCTTGGTCCTTTCACAATTGGCTGCTACTTCCCAGCGGATGTCAGGTGGTGCAATACCGGCTAAGCAGTGTAATTTCTCCAGTGGTGTAGGGCGCAGACACCCGTGATAATGCGGCATGTCTCATTAAGAGCCACATCCACTGTTTTAGTGTGGTGAGATGTGTTCCACACTGGGCATGCATACTCAGCTGCAGAGTAGCACAGCGCGAGGGCAGATGTCTTCACTGTATCTGGTTGTGATCCCCAGGTTGTGCCAGTCAGCTTTCGTATGATATTTATGGCAACAAGAATGATTGACAACTGGGAAATAGAGGGAGAAACGTGGAGGCAGTGACTGACTTTGTATTTCTAGGTGCAAAGATTACTGTAGACGCAGACTGCAGCCAGAAAATCAGGAGATGCTTACTTCTTGGGAGGAGAGCAATGTCCAATCTCGATAAAATAGTAAAGAGTAGAGACATCAGACTGGCAACAAAGATCCATTGCCTAGTCAAAGCCATGGTATTCCCTGTAGTCACCTACGGATGTGAGAGCTGGATCTTAGGGAAGGCTGAGCGAAGGAAGATCGATGCTTTTGAGCTGTGGTGTTGGAGGAAAGTTCTGAGAGTGCCTTGGACTGCGAGAAGATCCAACCAGTCCATCCTCCAGGAAATAAAGCCCGACTGCTCACTGGAAGGAAAGATACTAGAGACAAAGTTGAAGTACTTTGAAACATTCACACCTAGCTCCAGCAGAGAAAAGCTCTTTGCCCCACCCAGCCATTCCACAGATATATAAACCCATTGTCCTATTTCCAACAGACCTCACTACCTCTGAGGATGCTTGCCCATAGATGCAGGCGAAACGTCAGGAGAAATGCCTCTAGAACATGGCCCTATAGCCCGAAAAAACCCTACAAGAACCTAGTGATTCCAGCCATGAAAGCCTTCGACAATACAATGATCAAATTAGTTTTAACACATCCTTTTAATAAAGGAAAGCTTAGAGAAGACAATGATGCTGGAGAAAATGGAAGGAAAAAGGAAGAGGGGCCGACCAAGGGCAAGATGGATGGATGGATGGCATCTTTGAAGTGACCGGCTTGATGGGGGTGGTGATGGCCAGCAGGGGGCTCTGGCGTGGGATGGTCCATGAGGTCACGAAGAGTCGGAAACAACTGAACGAATGAACAACAACAACATGTGCCACTTGGGCCTGCTCTACATTGCCATTATAATGCAGCTTGAACTGGATGATATTGCAATGTAGACTCATATAGTCCAGTTCAATGCAGTTCAATCTGCATTATATGAGTCTACACTCGCCATATATGGAGCCCTCAGTGGCACAGTGGGTTAAAGCGCTGAGCTGCTGAGCTTGTTGGCCGAATCCAGGGAGCAGAGTGAGTTTCCATTCTCAGCTCCAGCTTCTGCCAACCTAGCAGTTTGAAAACATGCATATGTGAGTTGTTCTGGTACAGCTGTACCAGGAGCTCCAACTTTGTTTGCTTTGCATTGAATGTTTGTTTGCAGTCCTAAGTTTCAGGGACTGTGCAGATAGGTGGCTTCTTTTGGCTGCAGTGATAGGGCAAGCCACCTGCCCATCATCGTTGAGTTTGGTCCCACCCCTTGCTCAGGGCAATTGGTAAGGGAAAGGAGCCATTTTTTAGTTAGTCTCAGCAAGGAAAGCTATGTACAGGATGCATGTAAACTTCCCCTGTACAAAAGCTTCAACTTTTAAGAATTTCCAGGGAAGCATCCCCACAGCTTTAAGAATTTCCAGAAAAACAGCCCTAAAGATCAAAGAACTCCAGCTGGAGAACATCTACCGCCTTGCTGGTAGGTCCACTCGGTGTTCAAGACGCAGTTCGACCCGGTAGCGGAGCCCACATCAGTAAGGGTTAGATTACAGTCAGCCTGAGAGAAGTTAAAAAGGCGACTTTCCTTTAAAGAAGAAGTTATTGAAGACAGTTGCCTGTCCTTCGTGGGCAAGATTAGGAACTCACCAGTTGCCTAAAAGCTTGGTATCATTTGCTTTACTTTACCGAAGACAAGAGAAGTTTCTGTTTGATTGTTCATTAATAAAAGACTGTTGTACTTCTCACGCCATCTAAAGACTGTTTGTGGTGGAAACCTCTGAGAACTTCTCTTTGGGCCCCCTGGCTTCCCATTGGGCAAAGGTTGCACGTCCTGTTTTAAAGACAATCATTTACAGGCCCACCGTGTGACAGAACAGAGTAGATCAAAAAGGTACCGCTTCGGCAGGAAAGTAATGGTGCTCCATGCAGTCATGACCTTGGAAGTGTCTACGGACAATGCCGGCTCTTTGGCTTAGAAATGGAGATGAGCACCAAAGTCCCGGAGTCAGACACGACTGGACTTAATGTCAGGGGCAAACCTTTACCTTTACACTAGCCATATAATTAAGCAAAAACTGTATTATATGGCCCTGTAGATGCAACCTGAGATACTATTTTCCACATCTTTCACGACATTAAAGACTTCTATTAGTAGGTCCGCCACAATCTCATTGGAAGGCTCTTTCTACCATGCTTTCTTTGAAGACAACAAACACTGCTCACGCCTCACTGGGACAAATGAGACTAAACGTACTTCACTGGAACCATTTGGTTATCAGTGAACTTCCCTCGGTGGGAAAGAAAAGGCTTTCTTCCAAGGGGGCAGGGCAGGGGGGCTGACTATGTACGAAGTAAAATCAATGAAGTCTTCAAAGGCAGGGAGAAATCGGCTCTCCTGCAGCAGCTGTCATGCTCAGAAAGCCAAGAAAGAGTGAAGCAAAGGGATCAATAGCCAAACCCAATGCAAAATGCACTCCTTGCATTGAACTCCAGGAGCCTCATTGACTGCAAGGTGAAGAAACAAACCGGTCCATAGCGGTGGGGTGGAGAGGTCCTCATTACTCAGTCACCTCTCTGTTCGTTTACAGGTTCTTAGTTCCCATGGAGTCAGGGACCTTTGTGCATACTTCTCAGGAAGCTGACACACCCGTCACCACAATCGTTGGAGTTGTTGGTACATCAATAAGCCAACCCCCTTCATCTCTTTATTGATTTATTTACTGTATTCGTATCCCGCCTTTCTCAGCCCATAGGCGACTCAAGGCGGCTAACAGAGTAAAATTCAATGCTTACAATATCATAAATATAATTAAAAACATAGGTAAGGTAAAGGTAAAGGTAGTCCCCTGACATTAAGTCCAGTCGTGTCTGACTCTGGGACTCTGGTGCTCATCTCCATTTCTAAGCCAAAGAGCCAGCATTGTCCGTAGACACCTCCAAAGTCATGTGGCCAGCATGACTGCATGGAGCACCGTTACCTTCCCGCCGGAGCGGTACCTATTGATCTACTCACATTTGCATGTTTTCGAACTGCTAGGTTGGCAGAAGCTAGGGCTGACAGCAGAAGCTCACGCCGCTCCCCGGAATCGAACCTGCAACCTTTCGATCAACAAGCTCAGCAGCTCAGTGCTTTAACCCACTGCGCCACTGGGGGCTACATATATGGCGAGTGTAGACTCATATAATGCAGATTGAACTGCATTACATATCATAAAAACATAACATATCATAAGAAGTAAACAAATCAATAAAATATAAATTCATAGTGTCTCCTTGTTAAAAACGTTGTCCGGACTCATTGTTGTCATTCCATTTTCCTATGTCAGTTAATCTGCATTTGGAAACGCTTGTTCAAAAAGCCACGTCTTTACTTGGCCAATCTAATATCCCTAGGGAGGGCATTCCATAGCCGAGGGGTCACCACCGAGAAGACTCTGTCTCTCCAATCTGCCAAACATACTTGTGATGAAGACGGAAATGAGGGCAGGGCCTCTCCAGATAATCTTAAGGTCCTAGATGGTTCATAAGGGGAGGTGTGTTCGGACATGTAAGTTGGGCCAGAACTGTTTAGGGCAGTGCTTCTCAACCTTCCTAATGCCGTGACCCCTTAATACAGTGCCTCATGTTGTGGTGACCCCCAACCATAATTTTTTTTCCGTTGCTGCTTCATAACTGTAATGTTACTACTCTTATGAATCATAATGTAAATATCTGACATGCAGGATGTACTTTCATTCACTGGGAGAAATTTGGCACAAATACCCAAATACACCCAAATGTGAATACTAGTGGGGTTGCGGAGGGGGGGGAATTGATTTTGTCATTTGAGAGTTGTAGTTGTAAGGATTGATAGTTCACCTACAATCAAAGACCATTCTGAACTTCACCAACAATGGAATTGAACCAAACTTGGCACACTGAACTCCCATGACCAAGAAAAAATACTGGAAGGGTTTGATGGGCATTGTCATTGAATTTTGGAGTTATAGTTCACCTACATCTAGAGAGCACTATGGACTTCAACAATGATAGCTCTGGACCAAACATGACACAAATACTCAATATGCCCAAATGTTCACACTGGTGGGATTTAGGGGAAATGGACCTTGACATTTGAGAGCTGTAGTTGCTGGGATTTATAGTTCACCTACAATCAAAGAGCATTCTGAACCCCACCAATGATAGAATTGGACCAAACTTCCCACACAGAACCCCCATGACCAGCAGAAAATACTGTGTTTTCTAATGGTCTTTGGTGACCCCTCTGGCAACCCCTCGCGACCCCCCTAGGGTTGAGAAACACTGGTTTAGGGCTTTATAGGCTAAAGCCAGCACTTAGAATTGTGCCCGGTAGCAAACTGGCAGCCAGTGGAGCTGGCGCAACAGAGGAGTCATATGCTCCCTGAGCACCGCTCCTGTTAGCAATCTGGCTGCCATTCGTTGGACCATGTGAAGCTTCTGGACAGTCTTCAAAGGCAACCCCACACAGAGCGCATTGCAGTAGTCTATACGGGATGTAACCAGAGTGTGGACTACTGTGGCCAAGTCAGACTTCCCAAGGTACGGGCACAGCTGGAAGCACTATGGAAGCACTTCTCCTCCGGTAAAGGAGTAGGCCAGCGTTTCTCAACGTGGGGGTCAGGACCCTTGGGAGGGTCACAAGGGGTTTCAGAGGGGTCACCAAAGCCCATCAGAAGACATATATTTCTGGTGGTCTGAGGAACCCCTTTGGCAGAGAAGGCTGAAGATCTCTGCGCCTGTCCTTTTCTTCCTTTTTGGAGACAGTTGTCAAATCCTCCCACAAAAAGCTCTCCTCTGCTGTGATTGGCCGGCCTCTCAGCCAAGAAGAAGGCTGCTTCTGAGACTCTAAGCAAGGAGGGTAGAGCAAGCGTGCGCAGCGCATGTGCAGGCGAGGGAGAGCCTGGTCCTGTTCAGCATCTTTATCAATTACTTAGATGAAGGGCTAGAAGGCAGGATCATCAAGTTTGCAGGCGGGACCAAATTGGGAGGGAGAGCCAAGACTCCAGAGGACAGGAGCAGACTCAAAGGGATCTTGGCAGATTAGAGAGATGAACGGCCAAAACTCACAAAATGAAGTTCAACAGGGACAAATGCAAGATACCACACTCAGGCAGGAAAAACGAAATGCAAAGAGACAGAATGGGGGACAATGAGGCCTGGCTCGAGAGCAGGACGTCTGAAAAAGATCTTGGAGTCCTCGTGGACAGGAAGGTGAACGTGAGCCAACAATGTGATGTGGTGGCAAAAAAAAAGCCAATGGGATTTTGGCCTGCGTCAAGAGGAGCCTAGTGTCTAGATCCAGGGAAGTCATGCTCCCCATGCTCTATTCCGCCTTGGTTAGACCACTTTACCTGGAATATTGTGTCCAATTCTGGGCACCAGAATCACAGAATGATAGAGTTGGAAGGAGACCTCATGGGCCATTCAGTCCAACCCCCGGCCAAGAAGCAGGGAAATTGCATTCAAAGCACCCCCTGCAGATGGCCATCCAGCCTCTGTTTAAAAGCTTCCAATGAAGGAGCCTCTACCACACTCTGGGGCAGAGAGTTCCTCTACTGAACAGCTCTCACCGTCAGGAAGTTCTTCCTCCTGTTAAGATGGAATCTCCTCTCTTGTAGGTTGAAGCCATTGTTCCATTGTCGTCCTAGTCTCCAAGGAAGCAGAAAACAAGCTTGCTCCCTCCTCCTCCCTGTGGCTTCCTCTCACATATTTATACATGGCTATCATATCTCCTCTCAGCCTTCTCTTCTTCAGGCTAAACATGCCCAGCTCCTTAAGCCACTCCTCATAGGGCTTGTTCTCCAGACCCTTGATCATTTTAGTCGCCCCTTCCTCTGGACACATTCCAGCTTGTCAATATCTCTCTTGAATTGTGGTGCCCAGAATTGGACACAATATTCCAGGTGTGGTCTAACCAAGAGGGGTAGCATTAGCATGACTTCCCTAGATCTAGATCTAGACACTAGGCTCCTCTTGATGCAGGCCAAAATCCCATTGGCTTTTTTTGCTGCCACATCACATTCCTGGCTCATGTTTAACTTGTTGTCCACGAGGACTCCAAGATCTTTTTCACACGTACTGCTCTCGAGCCAGGCATCGTCCCCCATTCTGTATCTTTGCATTTCGTTTTTTCTGCCTAAGTGGAGTATCTTGCATTTGTCCTGTTGAACTTCATTTTGTTAGTTTTGGCCCATCTCTCTATAAGACCATTTTGAATCCTGCTCCTGTCCTCTGGAGTGTTGGCTATCTTAGGGATACTCATACTCTCAAAGACAAAGACAAACTCCCTAAAAACATTTTTACAAGAAACCCTTGAAATAGGGTCACAATAAGTTGGAGATACATCAGAAAAACACCCAATGGATATGTTAGAAGAAATCTTGCTTTTCTCCAATAGTTTTGGGTAGATCTTGAAGCAAAGCAGTTGAACGATGGGGATGGTTTACCATACCGTGGTTGATTCAAGAGACCCACTCTGGTTGGCAGCAGAAAACAACAGGGATGGAGAACTGGATGGAGATGAAAGCACAAAGGGCAGAGACTCACCACTGGATTCCGACCTTGGCTGGTGAGGTAGTAAAGCAGGCCTTTGGTGTGGTAAATGGTGGGTTGGCATGCCGGTCGGGGATTCAGCCACTGCCTGTTCAAATCTTCCCCACTTAAGGAGCAGCGCTGGCTGGAACCCAAGAAAAGGAAAAATCTAAAATGAGAAATGATTGAACACTGCGAGCAAATAATCCTCCGAGAAGGTGTGAGAGCCAGGGCTGGCTTGGCTTCTCCTGCTACTCTTTATTCCTGCGCACTTTCACTCGAGATGGAATTGAATGAAATCAAATCTCCAGAGTTATTTATTTTAGAGGATTCATTTCGGCACTGTATTCATTATCACTTGCTTTGCCTGCCGAGGCCTGTGCGGTCGGACTTCACAATGTTAGGGGCAGCCTTCTTTTCCAAGAGCGGCACAAAAGATCAAAAGAAACCCTTCACTCCTGAACAGTCTGTTTACATTCGTACAAAAGAGATACATGGATGCCGTTTTAAATAATTTCCTATCAAGACGAGTATAACTAGAGAAGGGAATGTGTTCCCTGACATCAGGGGGAGGGCGAGGCAGGGGGCTAGTCCTGGAGTGGCTCCGGAGACAGGGGCCCTTGACGGTCCCCTCTGGAAAGGCACCTGGCTTCCGTGGATGCAGACAAGTTCACCTTGAGAACAGAGCTCAGGGAAGGGACCACGCTTGGACATTAGGGCTGGGCGGTTTCGTTCATTAATTTCGTAATTCGGTATTAATTCGTTATTTTTTTTATAACGAAGCAATATTGAACCATTCAGGAGCAACTAAAAAACGAAACGAATTTTTCCAATTCGTTTCGTAATTGTTTCGAAATTGTTTCGTTATTATTTCGTTATTATTTCCGTATGTCTGGTGCAAGTTTTATAGTCGTTGTTTATTTTATCAGTGATAAAAAAATATAATTATCACACAAACAGTCAACAACAGAGGGAGAGGGAAGCTTCAGAAGTTCCCCCCGTCCCATTTGGAGGGTTTTTTAGCGTATTGCGCAATCGCGCCCGCCATCAACAAATCGATTCGTAATTGTTTCGTAATTGTTTCGTAATTTCCGAAATTTCGTAAATATCGAACTTTTTAAAAGAAAAATTTCAGAATTCTTTTAAATAACGAAATGCAAAAACCCCCTAAAAATGAATAGAGTTTAGAAACAATTTTTTCCGTGGTTGGACAGCCCTATTGGACATACATCATGGCTTTATCTGAGCTGGCCAAAGCTAGAGCTTGAGAGAAGCCATTCCAACACACCATCCATCTCTTTTATATATTTACTAGAAGTCGACTGCCAGGTGTTGCTGTGGCCCAGTCTGGTGATCTGGAAAATACAGTAATGGTTTCTAATCTATGTCATGTCTTTATGCTTGTGGGTAAACAGTAGGCTTGGGTAACCACGGAAAAAATTGGTTCTAAACTCATTTTGTTTTTAGGGGGCCCTTGCGTTTCGTTTCTTTTAATAATTCCGAAATTTTCCTTTAAAAAATTTCTAAATTTACGAAATTTCAAAAAAATTACGAATCGATTCGTTAATGGTGGACGAGATTGCGCAATATGCTAAAAAACCCTCCAAATGGGACAGGGGGAACTTCTGAAGCTTCCCTCTCCCTCTGTTGTTGACTGTTGGTGTGATAAAACAACTATAAAACTTGCACCAGACATGCGAAAATAATTACGAAATAATTACGAAATAATTACGAAAAAATTACGAAATAAATTGAAAAAATTGTTTCGAATCTAATTTACTCCTCACACTATTCCTGCATGATAACGAGTTATGAAATTAACGAACGAAACTGCCCAAGCCTAGTAAACAGCATTTCTTGATGTTTCTTTGACAGTGTTGACGTAGGGATTGTCTGGTTTGCCTCCTCTGGAACATGCAACATATAATTGTCCATCTTTAGGAGTCCCTTTCAAATCTATGAGACTATATCTCTCTGTGAGTGAATCATATCTATCTATCTATCTATCTATCTTGATGACATATGCAGGAGACAAGGTGGAACTATCTTATGCCCCCCCCCCTTCACTTTACCATTCCATCTTCTGAGAAATTGGGTTGTCACGTGTGATATATGCTCAGAGTGACCAAGGCCCCATCCAGACAGCCCCTTTACTGTGGAAACTTCTGCAATAAAAGGGGGGCTGTCCAGATGACATTCTGGCCAACCCGCAATTAATTCGCCACAAACCAGAGTTTTAATTGTTGTTTTAATATATTTTTTTTATATTTTAAGATATTGTTGATTGTTTTATTATGATGACACCATATGGTGTTTGTGAGGCTACCTTGAGTCCCCCCTCGGGGGTGAGAAGGGCAGGGTATAAATATAGGAAATAAATAAATAAATAAATTCTGGGTAGGTTCAGGTTTCCCAACCATCATGATACAGATTCAGGAAGTGGTGATAATTTTGTATTTTGTCACTCACTATTTTGGTATTTCAAAATGTTTTCAGAAATTATCCTACACTGAAATACACATTATTGTTTTTTCCATGAGACTTGTGGAGGGTTGCACAAAGGCCGTGTACCATTTGCAGTGGAAGGACTAGCAATCCAACCTTACACGGCACAATCAGCTCCTATGCAGAATTCAGGTACAAAATGTACAGGGCTCCTGTCCTTCCATAGCTGGATAGAAAGGAGACATCCTGTGCCTGGGGGCTAGAACTCTTAGAGAAAGAGGCATGGACGTGACAAATTTCCCCCAGGGGATTGCTTCTTGCCCTTCTTTAGGAAAACTGGAACTCCCAAGGACCAAAACACTGTAGATAACTCAAAATAGGTTTTATTGTTCACAAAAAGTTATCCCTTTAAGGCAATAAGCTGGAAGTTTCAAAGGGGTAAAGGAAAATATACATTATTTATTTATTTGTTTGTTTGTTTGCTGCATTTGTATACCGCCTTTCTCAGCCTATCAGCGACTCATTACAGTCTCTGGTTGTCTTGGGTCCAAGGGGTTTTGCAGCTGAGAAGCTTTTCCAGGTCGCTCTTTCTCAATGGCTGTGAATATCGGAATAATCGCAACCCCAATTCCAATGGCCTATATTTTGAAGGCACAAATCCTTCCTCTGGTGCCAAAGAACTGGTTTGAAGGCACTTGAGACTTCTCAATGTCGTCCACGTTGATCTGAACATGAAGCATAAGTCTCAAGGGTAAGACCCTCAGAATTGGTGCTGAGAGATAACTTAATCAAGGGCTTCAGAGCCAAGTCTCTCTCTCACGTCCATCTGATAGAAAGTTTGATGGTGGAATGGAAAAGGAAACACTGTCCTGCTCTCTAGGAAGAGGTGGGGTCAAACAATTGAGCAGGAGGAGCAATTCAACTGGTGCAAACAACATTGATGGACAGCTATAAATAACCAGTCAATCCAACTATACATTTACAGGGTAAAAAGGCAAAATCAGGCATGATACAACAGTTCAAATCCCGCAACTTACAGTTCTACATATAGGTGGTGCCACTCGCGCCGTCACACACCCCATTGACCTACGAGCCAACAGTCACCATTGTTGGACTGCCGGCACCTCTATGGGTTATCTAAGGGCATTTTCAGACCTGACACATTCTATCTTGTAACTTCAAGTACTTCCATTCGCAGTGATTTCCCTATGTAAACTACCATAGAATTATACTGTGTAAGTGTTGAGCCAGAAGGCTATATAGTCTCCAGCTAATAAAACCAAAATATTATCTATTTTTGCAGAAAGATCCTACAAAATATTATGCACACATTACCGACTTTTATAGATTGCCAGAAGTATTGAGGATTTTATCTCTTGTTCTGCATAACACAATTTATTACACCCTTTCCAGTTTGCTTTGTTGTCATCACAATGCCTTAATTTGAAACTCTCTTTTTTAAAAAAAATGGGAAGGGGGGGAGAAGAGCTTAAGGTTTTCTTTACGCCATCACAAGTTCCAATATTCCTTTGTTCCCTTTTCTTGAATTTCCTTCTTGACCCCACAATTTTAATATGCTATTCCCTTTACTATTCATTCTGAAAGCATTAAAGCCCAGGTTATTTCTTATAGCGGTTACGATGGAAGAAGAAGAAAAAGCATTCTGTGCATCCAGACTACGAGCACATCTACACTGACCGCTTCAATCAGTTTTGGATGAAGTGCTTTCACTATGCAGATCATTGCATAGATGAGTTTACCGCCTGGATGGCGATTACACAAACTGCAGAACACCGATACGGATTAAGGCAACGTTTCTCAACCTGGGGGTCAGGACCCCTGGGGGGGTCACGAGAGAGTGTCAGAGGGGTCTCCAAAGATCAATCAGAAAGATGGAAGGTGAACTACATCTCCCCTAAATCACTGTCAATTCATCCCAAATTCCTCCAGTACGTTCTTTTGGCCCAGTTCTATCGTTGGTGGGGTTCAAGGGACTATAGGTGAACTATAAAACCCAGCAACTACAAATCACAAATGCAAAGCTCTATTTTCCCAAACTCCACCAGTAATCACATTTGGGCATGTTGAGTATTCGTGCCAAGTTTGGTCCAGATCTATCATTGTTTGAGTCCACAGTGCTCTCTGGATGTAGGTGAACTACAACTCCAAAACCCAAGGTCAGTGTCCACCAAACCCTTCCAATATTTTCTGTAGGTCATGGGAGTTCTGTGTGCCACGTTTGGTTCAATTCCATTCCTGGTCGAGTTTAGAATGCTCTTTGATTGTAGGTGAACTATAAATCCCAGCAACTACAACTCCCAAATGACAAAATCAGTCCCCCCACCCCACTCCACCAGTATTCAAATGTGGGCACATCGGGTATTTGTGCCAAATTTGATCCACTGAATTAAAATACGCCTTACATATCAGTTATTTACATGATGATTCCTAACAGTAGCAAAATTGCAGTTATGAAGTAGCAACGAAAATAATTTAATGGTTGGGGGTCAGCACAACATATAGAACTGGATGAAGGGGTCGCGGCATCAGAAAGGTTGAGAACCACTGCATCAAGGGTTTTCTTTCACATGCTTTTGTGAGCCTTGGATAAAAGGTCAGTGTAGAGCTGCCCATTGACTCATGAACATGAAACCTCACTAATACAAAAGTCATCAGAGAAGTAAGGTTACAAGATTTTTTAAAATAGAAAGAATGAATATATTTTAATAATACTTGCATGGATTGAGGCATAGGTGTTCCATTATTTTTCTACGTAATCACCATTCAGTTCAATACATTTTGTCATCCTTGGGATGAGTTTTTGATGCCTGTGTCATAGAAGTTTCCCTCCGCCTTTTACAGCCAGTTCGTCACTCCCATTTTCACCTCATTGTCATCGGAAAAGTGTTTTAACACCCAGGTGTTCCTTCAATTTAGTGAACAGATCATAATCCCTGGGTGCAACATCGGGGCTGTGAGAGGGGTGGTGTTTGTTTGTTTATTTATTTACTTGCTATGCTTCTCTACCGCCATTCTCAGCCCAAGGGCGACTCACCGCGGTTTACAAAACGGCACAATTCGATGCCCACAACAGTACAAAAATTATTTTAAAAAATTAAAAACATTTAACACACGTAAAAAATTCATTACAATTAACATGAGTAACACAATAACAACCATAAGTCCTCCGCATTTCATTACCAGTCATTGTCCAGTCACGTTATCCAACCGTTCCAAGATCAGAGTTTCAAAGCTACACTGGGAGGCCCGCTCCTATAGCCAGGGTTTAACTTTTTGGCGAAACGTTAAGAGGGTGGGGGCTAATCTAATGTCCCTGGGGAGGGCATTCCACAACTGAGGGGCCACCGCTGAGAAGGCCCTATCCCTCGTCCCTGCCAATCGAGCCTGTGAAGATGGCAGTACCGAGAGCAGGGCCTCCCCAGAAGATCTTAAATTCCTAGAGGGTTCGTAAGGAGAGATACGTTCGGACAGGTAAGAAGGGCCAGAACCATTTAGGGCTTTATAGGCTAAAGCCAGCACTTTGAATTGTGCTCAGTAGCAAATTAGCAGCCAGTGGAGCTGGCGCAACAGGGGAGTTGTATGCTCCCTGAGTGCCGCTCCTGTAAGCAACCTGGCTGCCGCCCGTGGGACCATTTGGAGCTTTCGAACAGTCTTCAAAGGCAATCCCACATAGAGAGCATTGCAGTAGTCTATACAGGATGTAACCAGAGCATGGACCACCATGGCCAAGTCAGACTTCCCAAGGAACGGGTGCAGCTGCGCAAAAGCTCTCCCGGCCACCACCGAGACCTGGTGTTCCAGGCTCCGCTATGAGTCCAGGATCACTCCCAAGCTGAGAACCTGTGTCTTCAGGGGGAGTGTGACCCCATCCAACACAGGTTGTAACTCTATCCCCAGTTCGGCCTTTTGACTGACCAGGAGGACCTCTGTCTTGTCTGGATTCAATTTCAATTTGTTCGCCCTCATCCACACTGTCACAGCGGCCAGGCACCGGTTCAGGACCTGGACAGCCTCCTTAGTAGCAGGTGGAAAGGAGTGACAGAGTTGGACGTCATCCGCATACAGGTGACACCGCACCCTGAAACTCCGGGTGATCTCTCCCAACGGATTCATGTAGAGGTTAAATAACATGGGAGATAGTATTGACCCCTGCGGGACCCCACAAGACAATGGTTGTGGGGTCAAGCAGGAATTTCCCAACAACATCTTCTGGGAATGACCCTCTAGGAAGGGCCGGAGCCACTGCAGAACAGTTCCTCCAAGGCCCATCCCCACGAGGCGTCCCAAAAGGATACCGTGATTGACGGTATCGAAGGTCGCTGAGAGTTCCAGCAGAACCAACAGGGACACACTCCCCCCGTCTAGCTCCTGGTGAAGATCATCCACTAAGGCGACCAAGGCTGTCTCAGTTCCATGTCCCAGTCTAAAACCAGACTGTGTTGGAGCTCAGCCTGTGATTGTGTTCCAGGATCAGGGTGTCAATGAGGTTCAAGATGAGTTTCAAGATGGCAATGGTTTGGTCAGGGATACTGATGCAGAAAATGACCAGGAGATTCCTATAGTTTCCCAGGAGAATGTCCCCGAGGGATGTGGGGATGATAGTGTGTTTGAATTGTTACCAGAGGGTTCCCCATGAGAGAGAACAGAAAGTTAGCTCTGCACCTACAGAAATTAATGAGCAAGTAGATAACGAGCCAAGAGATAGGCAAGAAGAGATTAGCCAGAACAGGAGGGCTGGACAGTGGCTTCGACAGAAAACAATAATAAAGCCTCAATTAAAGAGAAACCATTTCTGACCGCTAGTGACCTAGCTAACGAGGCAACGGAAGTCTCAGCTTCGGGGTGTGTAGTCAGATGAAGCATGGTTTAGAATCACACCAAGTTCTAGTCCTTGTTTCATGGAAGCTCCGCTTTGAAGATTCAGGTTAAGATATTTCTTGTGTCATGGTTTTTGATTCCTGTATTTATTGATTGCTCATCCAAGCCTTGGATCAATGTATTCCTATTTTTCTGGATTATATTAGAGAAGTGTGGACTTTGCTTTATGGACTTTGCTGGACTCTACCTTGGATTAATTTGCTCCTACTTATCTTCATCCTGGAAAGAAGTGACAAGTGGAATGCCACAAGCAGGGTTCCCCCCTGGGCCCGGTCCTGTTCAACATCTTCATTAATGACTTAGATGAAGGGCTAGAAGGCAGGATCATCAAGTTTGCAGACGGGACCAAATTGGGAGGGAGAGCCAATAGTCCAGAGGACAGGAGCAGGATTCAAAGGGATCTGGACAGGTTAGAGAGATGGGCCAAAACTCACAAAATGCAGTTCAACAGGGACAAATGCAAGAGACTCCACTTTGGCAGGAAAAACGAAATACAAAGATACAGAATGGGGGACAATGCCTGGCTCGAGAGCAGTAC
>NW_026844367.1:409816-449659 GCF_025583915.1 Anolis sagrei ordinatus | reverse complement strand
CATGGAGCGTGGTGGAGGCTCCTTCTTTGGAAGCTTTTAAACAGAGGCTGGATGGCCATCTGTCAGGGGTGATTTGAATGCAATATTCCGGCTTCTTGGCAGAATGGGGTTGGACTGGATGGCCCAGGAGGTCTCTTCCAACTCTAGGATTCTATGATTCCTGACTTTGAGAGCCGTTCAGCAGTGGAACTCTCTGCCCCGGAGAGTGTGGTGGAGGCTCCTTCTTTGGAAGCTTTTAAACAGAGGCTGGATGGCCATATGTCAGGGGTGCTTTGAATGCAATATTCCTGCTTCTTGGCAGGGGGTTGGACTGGATGGCCCATGAGGTCTCTTCCAACTCTTTGATTCTATGATTCTAGTGAGAGCCGTTCAGCAGTGGAACTCTCTGCCCCGGAGGGAGTGTGGTGGAGGTTCCTTCTTTGGAAGCTTTGAAACAGAGGCTGGATGGCCATCTGTCAGGGGTGCTTTGAATGCAATATTCCTGCTTCTTGGCAGAATGGGGTTGGACTGGATGATGGCCCACTGCGCCACTGTGGTCTCCAGAGATGTGAGCAAAATGTCAGGAGAGAATGCTTCTGGAACATAAAGCCTGGAAAATTCACAGTAACCTAAAGAGTCAGAAGACGAAATGCAAACTCAGTAAGAAGTGGAAAAGAGGAGAGGAAAAAAACAAAGACAAATTCAGATGCAGACACAGATAAGGAGACAAAACGCAGCCTGCACAATACAAATGGGAAGCGAGCGCACACTAGAGAGTGGGAGACAAAGGGAGCAGGAGGGAGTTGTGAGTCACTTCTTAGGGAGAAAATGCTGCTGCAGCCGGGAGATAAAAATGATTCCCAAATCTTCTGCCCATTACAGATAACTAGAAAGACAGGGCCCATCATACAGAGTGAGTGATGTTAGGACCGATAATAATAGCACCTGGGGCACAGCTAGCTATAAAAATCTAAAGGGACATATTGTGTTTGATAGCTGGAGAGCAGCTTTGCCATTCACTGCGCATCCTAATAGGAGCGAGGAAGCCGCGGCGGAGCTGGACAAGAATACCGAGAGACGGAAAAGAGATGCAAGTACACACCGGGATGCCTTTGGAGCAGCATGGGGGCAGCATCAATGCAATGGGAAGCTAAATGGCTCCTGCCAAGGAAAAACGGAATGACAGCCAGTGTGTGTGATTGGCACGTGCGCATGGCTTATGAAATTTCTCGACTCGAGTCTCAGAAGAATATTTTATATATATATATAAATGCAGGATGTTGCCATTCTGTTCCTACTTTGAAATAGTCGTGCCAGATTCCCGTGGTGATCATATTTTCATAAGGAAGTCATTTTCACAATACGTTCCGGGCACAGCTGGCATCCGTGCCTGGCATCATTAGGCAGCTCCTGGGAACCAAGTGTTCGAGAAAGGCCTTCCAGGTCAGATGCTTCACAGACACAGAAAATGGTGGCTAGCCTGCCAGTAGGTAGGTAGAGTCACTCTCTGGAGTTAAGTCATAACAATAGGAACTTGGTGTTGGTAGGGATGGTTAGGACAATCTAGTTCAATTACCTGCCACACAATGATAGGCAACTAAAGCACTTCTGAGAGATCATAAAATGATAGAGTTGGAAGAGCCCTCATGGGCCATCCAGTCCAACCCCTTGCCAAGAAGCAGGAAAATTGCATTCAAAGCACCCCCAACAGATAGCCTTCCAGCCTCTCTTTAAAAGCCTCCAAAGAAGGAGCCTCCACCACACTGCAGGGTAGAGAGTTCCTCTGCTGAACAGCACTCACAGTCAAGAAATTCTTGACTGTGAGAGCCAAGGAGGATACCATGGTCAATGGTATCGAAAGCCATTGAGAGATCCAGGAGAACCAAACGGGACACACTCCCCCTGCCTAGTTCTCTGTGTAGGTCATCTGACAAGGCGACCCAAGCTGTTTCTATTCCATATTTATTTATTTGGAGTGCTTCTACCCAGCCCTTCTCAACCCCCGAGGGGGGACTCAGGGCGGCTTACAAAAAGGCACAATTCAATGCCTAACAATTCACAAAATACAGTACAATATACAATATACAATACACAAATTTACCATATGTCAACAGTTATAACTAATTAAAACAATCAAACAGTATACTAGCAGCAATAAAATCATGTTGTGGTCAATGTTCGCCAATTCATAGTCCGTAATCCATCTAGCATCGTCATTATCCTTTCCTACTCTGGTCGTCATTGGTTGTCTTTGTCCATCTGCCAGCTTACCCGAAGGCCTGGTCCCACATCCAGGTGTTTAGCTTCCTTCTGAAAGCAAGGAGGGATGTTGATGACCTAATCTCCCCAGCAGTGCATTCCACAGGCGAGGGGCCACACCAAGAAGGCCCTGTCCCTCGTCCCCACCAACCTCACTTGTGATAGAGGCGGGGTCGAGAGCAGGGCCTCCCCAGAGGATCTTAGACTCCGGGGTGGGATGTAGAGGGAGATCCGTTCGGACAGATACACTGGGCCGGAGCCGTATAGGGTTTTGTAGGTAAAAACCAGCACTTTGAATTGTGCTTGGAATTGAATTGGCAGCCAGTGGAGCTGACATAGCAGGGGGGTGGGATGCTCCCTGCATGTTGCTCCGGTGAGTAATCTAGCTGCCGCCCGTTGAACTAATTGAAGTTTCTGAACAGTCTTCAAAGGCAACCCCACGTAGAGCGTGTTGCAGTAATCTATTCGGGCTGTAACAAGAGCGTGGACCACTGTGGCCAGATCAGACTTCCCAAGGTACGGGCGCAGCTGGTGCACAAGTTTTAATTATGCAAAAGCTCTCCCGGCCACCGCTGAGACCTGAGGTTCCAGGCTCAGCGCTGAGTCCAGGATCACTCCCAAGCTGCGAACCTGCGTCTTCAGGGGGAGTGTGACCCCATCCAGCACAGGCTGTCACCCTATGCCCTGTTCGGCCTTACGACTGACCAGGAGGACCTCTGTCTTGTCTGGATTCAATTTTAATTTGTTAGCTCTCATCCAGACCGACATAGCAGCCTCCTTGGTGACAGGTGAGAAGGAGTGACAGATCTGGACATCATCTGCGTAGAGATAACACCTTATTCCGAAACTCCGAATGATCTCTCCCAGCGGCTTCATGTAGATGTTAAACAACATTGGGGACAGAATTGAGCCCTGTGGGACCCCACACGACAAAGGTTGTGGGGCCGAACAGGGGTCACCCAGTAACACCTTCTGGGACTGTCCCTCAAGAAAGACTGGAGCCACTGCAGTGCAGTACCCCCAAGTCCCATATCCTCGAGGCATCCCAGAAGGATACCGTGGTCAACGGTATCGAAGGCTGCTGAGAGGTCCAGCAAAACTAATATTCCATAGCCAGGTCTAAAACCAGGTTGATCCTCAAACCAGAGGAAACCACCAGGGATCCTCAAACTAAGGCCCAAGGGTCATTTACCTCCAAGGTCATTTACCCGGCCCTTGCTCAGGTTCAACCTAAGTCTGAAATGACTTGAAAGCACACAACAACAACAAGAACAACAATCCTATCTCATCAGCCAAAAGCAGGCCCACACTTCCCATTGAAATACTAATAAGTTTATATTTCTTAAAATTGTTCTTCATTTTAATTATTGTATTATTTTAAGTGCTTTTTGCACTACAAATAAGATATGTGCAGTCTGCATAGGAATTCATTCATATTTTTTTCCAAATTATAATCCGGCCCTCCAACAGTTTGAGGGACTGTGACCTGGCCCTCTGTTTGAAAAGTTTGAGGACCCCTGATCCAGATAATCCCTATCATCCAGAAATCCCTGGAGTTGGGAGACCACCACACGCTCCAAGACCTTAGTCAGAAAGGGGAGGTTGGATACCTGTGCCTTTCTCTGTGTATTCCTTTTGTTTCCAAAGCCCCCAAATCCACATTCATTGTTGAACAAAGGTGTGCAAGAGAAAGCTACACAGAAAAAAATGCATGAACATTTTAGTACAATTTTTACACTGGGATTGTGGCACAGTTGGCTGAGTGTCAGCTGCATTAAGATCACTCTGACCAGAAGGTCATGAATTCGAAGCCAGCCCAGGTCAAGTTGAGTGTCCGGCCAATTGTGTAGCTTGTTGTCAACCTTTGCAACCCAAAAGACAGTTGCATCTGTCAAGTAGGAAAATTAGGTGCCACCTATGTGTGGGGAGGCTAATTAACTAATTTATGAGGCCATAAAAAAAAGACTCCAGCAAAAAGCATGCAGGGAATGCGGAAGAACTTCATCGGTGTCGTTGATGGACGATGAAAAGCAGCAGCTCCCCCAGCGGCCAGAAAAAGTTAAATAGCCTCTGTGTATGTCTGTATACATTGTATGTCTAATTAGCATTGAATGTTTGCCATATATGTGTGCACTGTAATCTGCCCTGAGTCCCCTACGGAGTGAGAAGGGCGGAATATAAATGCTGTAAATAAATAAATAAATTTTTCTTGTCAGAAGTGACTTGAGAAACTGCAAGTCGCTTCTGGTGTGAGAAAATTGGCCATCTGCAAGGACGTTGCTCAGGGGCCGCCTGGATGTTTTGATGTTTTACCATCCTTATGGGAGGTTTCTCTCATGTCCCCGAATGGAGATCTGGAGCTGACAGAGGGAACTCATCCGCGCTCTCCCCAGATTTGAACCTACTACCTGTCGGTCTTCAGTCCTACTGGCACAAGGGTTTAACCCACTGTGCCACGGGGGTCTCCTAGTACAGGGGTGGGAGAGACAGACAAAAGCAATCGGTCATCATCTGGGGTTGTCACTGAGTATGGCTTCTCAAAGTCTTCCATATCACACACATTTCAAATGCCCCCATTTCAAGCTACTGTTGCGCAACAAGCGGATCTTACCCACGTCCCATGAACAAGACGCACAGACAAGAGTAGAAATGAACAGAAAAATATTTACTCTTAATAGCGGAGATGAAACACACACTTGCAATGCTGCACACAAAAAACAAGCAATGCAAGAACCTTACATAGTCCTTATAAGCAACACAAAATAAGGCATCTTCATCTGAAGTCAAATGAGAAAGCAAAACATAAACCTTGAGCAAACAACTATTCCACCGTAGCCTCCTTTAGAGCAGCAGAACGGCTTCTCTCTAACCTGCTCCTCAGAGTAGAGCCTTTGCGCTCAGAGAAAAAGCTCTCCAGAACTGTTTACAACTCCTCTGTTGCGCCAGCTCCACTGGCTACCAGTTTGCTACCGGGCACAATTTAAAATGCTGGCTGTAGCCTATAAAGCCCTAAACGGTTCTGGCCCAACTTACCTGTCTGAATGTATCTCCTCCTATGAACCAGCTAGGACATTAAGATAGTCTGGGGAGGCCCTGCTCTCGATCCCGCCTGCGTCACAAATACGTTTGGCGGGGATGAGAGACAGGGCCTTCTCAGTGGTGTCCCCTCCGCTATGGAACGCCCTTCCCAGACACATTAGATCGGCCCCTTCTTTACTAGCATTTCGTAGGAAGGTTAAGACCTGGTTGCTCAAGCAGGCGTTCGAAAAGGCAGTGCAACAAATATTGAATTACGGGTTTGGATCTTGATTTTAAGTAAGAGATGTTATGAGATATGTTGTATTGACTGTGTAGTGATTGTTTATTGATGCCATGATTTTAATTGTTTTAATTGTTTTAACTGTTTTATGACGTTTAAGCATTGAATTTTTGCTACTGTAAACCGCTTTGAGAAAAGGGCTGAGAAAAGCGGTATATAAATGGAGTAAAATAAATAAATAAACAAGTATTCTAAACAACACCCATACAGTTATACCCTATTGGGTGAGGTCCAAGATTGCTGGTTGACCTACGTTACCAGCTGCACACAATAATTACCATTGAAGGTTTTTCTTCAACACACATACACACTTGGTCCTGCGACAACTTACTGTGACAGCTATAACTTGTAACCAGGTAAACGTGGAAGCCGCCACCATGTCTTTCCTCCCTCTTTGAAAAGAGGATGGGAGTTTTATTGGGCTACCCCCAAGATAGTAATTGTCACAGGGAAGTTGATCAATTGGGCCATTCGTGTTGGATGGATCTTTGTGCCTTCCACATATAAAAATCCAGCAAGGATACATAAATGTGAATTATTTCATGCTTAACGTGATTTAATACAGACATATTTTTTCCAATAAGTGAAGAGGGCAGAACGTTGCTATTAGGCTGTTGGACGTGTTCTGGGAGACTGAGGAACAGGCTGGGAAACGATCCCATTTTTTGTGTACCCAAAGAGAAGAGAAAAGATACAGGTGGAAGGATTTGGGCCGTGGACAGCAGCAATACAGATTCAGTGTAGAGTCGCTCCAAGGAAGAATAATCCAGATGGCATCTGAACTTTTCCATAGCGGTAATCAATACCAATGCTATGTGCTACGAGGAATCAAAGAAGCATGTATTAAACAAGCAAACACTTCACAGATACGCCATGCCTAGGGGTGGGAACATCTGTCAGTTTCATATTTGTTGGATTTCCTAGAATCCTAGCTTTTTCTTCTTTTCCCAGTTCCATATTGCGTCTCTTCTTCTTCCATAGAGGAAGTGACAAATGTTCCTCTAAGGAAGTAAAGGTAAAAGCTTTCCCCTGATATTAAGTCCAGTTGAGTTTGACTCTGTGGGTTGGTGCTCATCTCCATTTCTAAGCCAGAGCCGGCGTTGTTCGTAGACACCTCCAAGGTCATGTGGCCGGCATGACTGGATGGAGCGCCTTTACCTTCCCGCCAGAGGTATTGATCTGGACTGGATGGCCCATGAGGTCTCTTCCAACTCTATGATTCTATGATCTACACACAATTGCATGTTTTCGAACTGCTAGGTTAGCAGAAGCTGGGGCTGACAGAGGAAGCTCACACCGCTTCCAGGATAAATTTAAGTTAAGATTATATTGGGTTGTTGTAGGTTTTTCTGGGCTATATGGCCATGTTCTGGAGGCAATTTTTCTCCTGACGTTTCGCCTGCATCTATGGCAAGCATCCTCAGAGGTAGTGAGGTCTGTTGGAAGTAGGAAAAATGGGTTTATATATCTGTGGAATGACCAGGGTGGGGCAAAGGACTTTTGTCTGCTGGAGCTAGGTGTGAATGTTTCAGCTGTCCACCTTCATTAGCATTTGAAGGCCTGGCTGAGCCTGGGAAAATCTTTTGTTGAGAGGTGTTAAGATGTGCCTGGTTGTTTCCTCTCTGCTGTTTTGCTGTTGTAATTTTAGAGTTTTTTAATACTGGTAGCCAGATTTTGTTCATTTTCATGGTCTCTTCCTTTCTGTTGAAATTGTCCACATGCTTCTTGTGGATTTCAGTGGCTTCTCTGTGTAGCCTGACATGGTGGTTGTTGGTGTGGTCCAGCATTTCTGTGTTCTCAAATAATCTGCTGTGTCCAGGTTGGTTCATCAGGTGCTCTGCTATGGCTGACTTCTCTGGTTGAAGTAGTCTGCAGTGCCTTTCATGTTCCTTGATTCGTGTCTGGGCAATGCTGCTGCGTTTGGTGGTCCCTCTGGAGACTTCTTGTCCACAGCTGCATGGTACACAGTAGACTCCTGCAGAGGTGAGAGGATCCCTCTTGTCCTTTGCTGAACGGAGCATTTGTTGGATTTTCTTGGTGGGTCTGGAGATAGTTTGTATGTTGTGTTTCCTCATCAGCTTCTTCCCTCTGCGGTCAGTGGTTCCCTTGATGTCTGGCAAGACACTTTTCCTCTGGGTGGATCTTCATCTTGACTCTCGTGGCTTGTTCTCGGTGGTCTTGGAGCTCTTCTGATGTCTGAGGTGGAGTCTCCATTGGCCTGGAGAGCCCAGTTGAGGTGGTTCCGTTCATCTTGGAGGAGGTGGGCTTTGCATATTATATTATTAGAATAGCACAGGAGACAAGGTGGAACTGTCTTCTGCCCCCCCCCCCTCTCTCTTCACTTGTTCTCCAGTAAGTTCCATGGCAGATATGAAGAACGCTAAATAAAGATCTCAGTAAGGTCTTACCAAAATCAAATCAAAATATAATTGTCACTCATCCCAATGCACAACATATGGAGCATTCCACAATAATTTTTTTTTGGGGGGGGGGGGATTTTGAAGTGATGAAGGACAATTAGAAGTAAGAGTGGCCTTGTTTTCATCTGTGGCCGGAAGTGATGGGTTCACTCGTTCTTCAGGGAAGAACCGGAGCTTCATTCTCCCCAAGTAGCTTTCCAGATGCAGGGTGGATTTTGAAATGAGAGGCCATTCAGATCTATGGCTCCATCTTGTGAATTCTTATTACTGCAGTGTGTGACTTTTTTCCTCAAAGTTCAGCTCGATCTCTTATCAGTGATGGGTCAGTGTATGATTTGGAATGGAACTGAACCGTGAGTCATCTTTGCAGCATCCTTTTTTCCCTTGACCTCTTCCTAAATATTCCTTGAGGTTCCTGGATCTTGTTTTTCGCAAGTGAACATTCTTGCTTCGTTAGCAATGCGGCCGTGATCGGCCAAGCAGTGCCTTGTGTTTCCTTTCCTTTCCTTTCCCATTCTTCTTCCTTCCTTCCTTCCTTCCTTGGCTGGAATTATGTGCAGAATCCACCGTTTTATCATCTCTGTTCCCTTTGAGGGGAGAGTGGGGAGGATATCGCATGCACAAAGGAGCAGATCAGAAGGGATTGGCTTTGCGGGAAAAAGTCTCCGTGTGCCCTGCGGCTTTTCAGCTGTGCTTCTTTTTGTGTTCACAAAATGGTCCAGAGGCCCCCCGCCCCTCTTTGCTCTTTTCTTTCCCCCTCTCCTCTATCAGGGGGACAGATCCCTGGGGTGCCATTCGGAGGGAGGAGAGCCCTTTGGCTAACCCAGGCATGCGCATGATGGCTTCCAGAAGGAACTGACACAAGGGTGTTCGTTTTGGAAAATGAAGAGGTGCTACAATTTTGGACTACATTGGCCCAGAATTCACTAACAATGTTGCAGTAAGATAAATAAGAGGGTCTCCTGTTATCATTGTTACTGTTAAAATAATAATAATTATAATAGTATGGATTGTCAATGTTGCAATCCCAGGTGACAGCAGGATTGAAGAGAAACAACTGGAAAAGTTGACACAATATGAGGATTTAAAGATCGAACTGCAAAAACTCTGGCACAAGCCAGTCAAGGGGGTCCCAGTGCTGATCGGCACACTGGGTGCAGTGCCTAAAGACCTTGGCCTGCACTTAAACACAACTGGCACTGACAAGATTACCATCTGTGAGCTGCACGCATTATTTGCCAATACATCACACAGTTCTAGACACTTGGGAAGTGTTCGACGTGTGATCCAATACAACAGCCAGCAGAGTGTCTGCTGTGGACTCATCTTGTTGTGTAATAATAATAATAATAATAATAATAATAATAATAATAATAATAGCAAAGACTGTGGCACAAGCCAGTCAAAGTGGTCCCAGTGGTGATCGGCACGCTGGGTGCAGTGCCTAATGACCTTGGCCTGCACTTAAAAACAATTGGCGCTGCAAAAGGCCACCTTACTGGGATCTGCACGCATTATTTGCAGATACATCACACTGTCCTAGACACTCGGGAAGTGTCCAATGTGTGATCCACTACAACAGCCAGAAGTGTCTGCTGTGGACTCATCTTGTTGTGATGATAATAATAATAATAATAATAATAATAATAATAATAATAATAATAGCAAAGACTGTGGCACAAGCCAGTCAAAGTGGTCCCAGTGGTGATCGGCACGCTGGGTGCAGTGCCTAATGACCTTGGCCTGCACTTAAAAACAATCGGCGCTGCAAAAGGCCACCTTACTGGGATCTGCACGCATTATTTGCAGATACATCACACTGTCCTAGACACTTGGGAAGTGTCCAACGTGTGATCCACTACAACAGCCAGCAGAGTGTCTGCTGTGGACTCATCTTGTTGTGTTTCAAATTATTATTATTATTATTATTATTATTATTATTATTATTATTCCAATCTATCTCCCCAAAGGGACTCAGGACAGATTCCAAACATAAAAGGCAAACATTCAATGCCCAAATACAACAAGAATACATCCATACTAACAAAATGTATACAATTCAACATATAAATACGAATTATAACTAAAAGGGAGAGTTCATGTAACTAGGACTGTCAACAATTAAGTTTGTTGGCAACGAAATATGTTTTGGTTGATCTTTAATCTACAGTACTGTATCTGAGGAGGTGGGCTCATATCCATAAAAGTCAATGGTAAAGAAATACCAGTTAATTTTAAAATTTATGCGGCATTCCTTCGTGAAACCAAGACCTTTAAGGCCTAGGGGACCGGGTGTTTTGAAATGTTCAGAACAGAAGATGGAGAGGGAACATTTAAATATCTGAAGGGATGTCATGCAGAAGATGGAACAAGCTTGTTTCCTGTTGCTCCAGAGACTAGAAGATGAATCAGTGGATTCAAATTGCAAGGAAATATATTCCCCTGAACACGAGGAAGAACTTTCCGATAGCAAGAATTTTTTGAGAGTAGAATGCACTACCTTACTTACTTACTTACTTAGGCGATCCCTCATTGTCCGAGTATGATGGCCTTCCATGGGTAGTGTCTTGATGGTGGATACATTGCATTGTGTTGTATTGATTGTATAATGTTGTTTTTAAATGTTTTAATTGTATATTGTGGATTGTTATGGCATCAAATGGCTGCCAATTTGTATGCCTTTTTGAGTCATAAATAAATACATAAATAATTAATACATAGATGGCTGCAGAGCCCTATTCTTGAGCCACATGTTCTTCCACGTGAGGACATCGGTTTCCAGGTGGAAGGTGGTCCTGATCAAGGTTGACTTGACATGCATTTCTCTTGACACGTTTCTCCTTTTTACCCTCTGTTCGTGCCACTTCAAATTTTGCAGCACTGCTGGTCACAGCTGACCTCCAGTTAGAGGGCTCAAGAGCCAGGGCTTCCCAGTTCTCGGTGTCTATGCCATAGTTTTTAAGATTTTGCTTTAAGCCCATATGTAAATCTCTTTTCCTGACCAACAACATTCTGTTTTCCATTCTTGAGTTGGGAGTATAGTAACTACTTTGGGAGATGGTGATCAGGCATTTGGACAACGTGGCCAGTCCAGCGGAGTTAATACCATAGGAGCATCGCTTCAATGCTGGTGGTTTTTGCTTCTTCCAGCATGCTGATATTTGCCACCTGTCTTCCCAACAGATTTGCAGGAATGTGTGGAGGTCAGTGCACGGCCAATCAACACACAGTCTTCAGAGAGTGAGGGTCCCAACCAGTGGCATGGTTACCACAATGATGGTGGCTTCTCAATCTGTTGCAGCCTTGCTCCACCTTCACAGCCATTGTAACATGTACCATGTTATCTTCTGCCTGCTCTGCCATTGAGGTCTTTGGGTCTTCAGATTCTACTTGGTCTGGATCCTCTTCCGTGGCCCCTCCTGGGAGTACATGACCACGGTGGTTATGCCCATAGTTTCATTGGAACACACAAGCCCTCTCACCTCAACAAGATAACAATCAATCGAGGTAGTCTAAAGGATATTGTATTGTCAAAGGCACCTTCACCCTTTGGAGCCATGGAGAAGAAGAACTCAACAGGTTCCTGGAGCATCTCAACAGCATCCACCCAAACATCCAGTTCACCATGGAAAAAGAAAATGAAGGAAGACTGCCTTTTCTAGATGTCCTAGTCATCCGCAAACCAGATCCACAATTGGGTCACACAGTTTACAGAAAACCCACACGCACACAGAGATATCTACATCAAAACTCCAACCATCATCCAAGTCCAAAAAGAAGCCCCATTCAAGCCTTAGCAGACCGCGCAAAAGGAATCTGCGAAGCCCTCCTCCTCCAAGAGGACCTGACCCACCTCAACTGGGCTCTCCAGGCCAAGGGACACTCCACCTCAGACATCAGGAGAGCTGCAAGACCAAGAACAAGCCACGAGAGTCAAGATGAAGATCCACCCAGAGGAAAAGGTTCCTGCCAGACATCAAGGGAACCACTGACCGCATAGGGAAGCTGATGAGGAAACACAACATACAAACAATCTCCAGACCCACCAAGAAAATCCAACCAATGCTACGTTCAGCAAAGGACAAGAGGGATCCTCTCACTTCTGCAGGAGTCTACCATGTACCACGCAGTTGTGGACAAGAAGTCTCCAGAGGGACCACCACACTCAGCCTTGCCCAACCACGAATCAAGGAACATGGAAGACACTGCAGACTCCTTCAACCAGAGAAGTCAGCCATAGCAGAGCACCTGAGGAACCAACCTGGGACACAGCATATGATTTGAGAACACAGAAATGCTGGACCACTCTAACAACCACCATGTCTACACAGAGAAGCCATTGAAATCCACAAGCATGTGGACAATTTCAACAGAAAGGAAGAAACCATGAAAATGAACAAAATCTGGCTACCAGTATTAAAAATACTCTAAAATTAGAACAGCACAACTACAGAGAGGAAACAAACAAGGACATCTAATCACCTCTCAACAAAAGATTGCTCCGGGCACTCCCACCCTTGTCATTATTCCACAGATATATAAACCCATTTTCCTAGTTCCAACACACCTCACTCCCTCTGAGGATGCTTGCCATAGATGCAGGCGAAACGTCAGGAGAGAATGCCTCTAGACCAGGGCCATATAGCCCGAAAAAACTTACAACAACCCACTAAAGAATATTCTTCTTTAGTGCTAAGCAAAACCACTTGCTATTTTCCTCAAGCACTTGAGGCATGGTTTGTTATGGTAAGGAGAGCAGTCTGCAGTGTCAGAACCATTTTGGAGCCTCGTGTGATCTGAAAAGATCTGAAAGATCTGGAGACTTTGCCCCGTCTTTTGAAACTGTAGGACTATGGCATCTCTCTGGATCTTATTACATTCTGTCCCACTCTGGCAACTGTGTAAATACGCTTAATAGCACAAGGTTTTAATGTAATTCCGTACCACATCAGAAGAAATGGACGAAAGCTCATGTTAACATAAAAAGCAATTAATCTTAAAGTTGCTGATTGATTTCTATGTATTTGCCCCTCTTCCTCACTTTGTCCTTTTTTTGACTAGTATGACTGACTCCTTCTTTGAAGACTACAATAATATAAGTATTTTTGCGCCCTAGAATCATAGAATCAAAGAGTTGGAAGAGACCTCATGGGCCATCCAGTCCAACCCCATTCTGCCAAGAAGCAGGAATATTGCATTCAAATCACCCCTGACAGATGGCCATCCAGCCTCTGTTAAAAGCTTCCAAAGAAGGAGCCTCCACCACACTCTGGGGCAGAGAGTTCCACTTCTGATCTGAATCATAGAATCAAAGAGTTGGAAGAGACCTCATGGGCCATCCAGTCCAACCCCATTCTGCCAAGAAGCAGGAATATTGCATTCAAATCACCCCTGACAGATGGCCATCCAGCCTCTGTTTAAAAGCTTCCAAAGAAGGAGCCTCCACCACACTCCGGGGCAGAGAGTTCCCCTGCTGAACGGCTCTCACAGTCAGGAAGTTCCTTGGATGAGACCTCATGGGCCATCCAGACCAACCCCATTTTGCTAAGAAGCAGGAATATTGCATTCAAAGCACCCCTGGCAGATTGCCATCCAGCCTCTGTTTCAAAGCTTCCAAAGAAGGAGCCTCCACCACACTCCCGGGCAGAGAGTTCCACTGCTGAACAGCTCTCACAGTCATAGAATCAAAGAGTTGGAAGAGACCTCATGGGCCATCCAGTCCAACCCCATTCTGCCAAGAAGCGGGAATATTGCATTCAAATCACCCCTGACAGATGGCCATCCAGCCTCTGTTTAAAAGCTTCCAAAGAAGGAGCCTCCACCACACTCCGGGGCAGAGAGTTCCACTGCTGAACATCTCTCACAGTCATAGAATCCAAGAGTTGGAAGAGACCTCATGGGCCATCCAGTCCAACCCCATTCTGCCAAGAAGCAGGAATATTGCATTCAAATCACCCCTGACAGATGGCCATCCAGCCTCTGTTTAAAAGCTTCCAAAGAAGGAGCCTCCGCCACACTCCGGGCAGAGAGTTCCACTGCTGAACGGCTCTCACAGTCAGGAATCAAAGAGTTGGAAGAGACCTCATGGGCCATCCAGTCCAACCCCATTCTGCCAAGAAGCAGGAATATTGCATTCAAATCACCCCTGACAGATGGCCATCCAGCCTCTGTTTAAAAGCTTCCAAAGAAGGAGCCTCCACCACACTCCGAGGCAGAGAGTTCCACTGCTGAACGGCTCTCACAGTAGAATCCAAGAGTTGGAAGAGACCTCCTGGCCCATCATCCAGTCCAACCCCATTCTGCCAAGAAGCAGGAATGTTGCATTCAAATCACCCCTGACAGATGGCCATCCAGCCTCTGTTTAAAGCTTCCAAAGAAGGAGCCTCCACCACACTCCGGGGCAGAGAGTTCCACTGCTGAACGGCTCTCACAGTCAGGAAGTTCTTCCTCATGTTCAGATGGAATCTCCTTTCTTGTAGTTTGAAGCCATTGTTCCATGGCGTCCTAGTCTCCAGGGAAGCAGAAAACAAGCTTGCTCCCTCCTCCCTGTGGCTTCCTCTCACATATTTATACATGGCTCTCATCATATCTCCTCTCAGCCTTCTCTTCTTCAGGCTAAACATGCCCAGCTCCTTAAGCCGCTCCTCATAGGGCTTGTTCTCCAGACCCTTGATCATTTTAGTCGCCCTCCTCTTATCCAATTTAGCCAAAAGCCTTGAGACCTGTATTGCAAAGCTCCAAGCAGGGGCAAATTTCAAAGCACCGCCAGCCCCTCCGTTCCCTCTGCTCCTGGAAACTGGAATCAGGGCAGATAGGACATGCTTCACACAATATAAAGGGTGCGGGATCTATGGCTCTCCCCCCACTTCATGACCACTTCTGCCTTTATTTATTATTTACTTATTTACCGTATTCCTATCCCGTCACTTCTCAACCCCCGAAGGGGGACTCAGGACGGCTTACAATGGGCACTGTTACGATTCCACTACATAGCAATTACAATAATAAAACCACAATTGAAAATAGTTAGAAACAATACATAAGCCATCATTAAAACCGTAAAACAATCCCATCAGCCGTATCGTCGTTCCAGTCAACGTCCTTCTAAAGTGCTGCTTGCAATATTGTCCGAAAGCCTGGTCCCAAAACCATGATTTTAATTTCTTTCGGAAAGCCAGGAGGGAGGGAGCTGATCTTACCTCAATCGGGAGTGTGTTCCATAGGCGGGGAGCCACTGCCGAGAAGGCCCTGTCTCTCATCCCCGCCAGACTCATCTGTGCTGTTGACAGGAGTGGGAGCAGGGCCTCCTCGAATGATCTTAGATTACAAGGTGGGACGTAGGGGTGGATGCATTCGGACAAGTAAGCTGGGCCAGAACCGTATAGAGCAGTGGTTCTCAACCTGGGGTCCTCAGATGTTTTTGGTCTACAACTCCCAGAAATCCCAGCCAGTTTACCAGCTGTTAAGATTTCTGGGAGTTGAAGGCCAAAAACATCTGGGGACCCCTTGTTGAGAACCACTGGTATAGAGCTTTATAGGTCAAAACCAGTACTTTGAATTTAAGGTTATTAAGATCTTCCGGAGGGGCCCTGTTCTCGGTCCCACCACCCTCGCAATCGTATTTGGTGGGGACGAGAGACAGGGCCTTCTCGGTGGTGGCTCCCTGGCTTTGGAACTCCCTCCCACTGGAGATTAGATCTGCTCCCTCCCTCCTGACTTTCAGGAAACTACTGAAGACCTGGCTCTGGAACGTGGCTTTTGAGGACTGAATCTATAACCTTCGTCCACAAGGAAGGAGGAGGATGAACTGTGACTATGACTATGACTGTGACTGTATTGACGATTTGGCTTGGGTAATTGTAATGATGATGTTTTTACTGTATTTTATTGTACTATTTTAATCTGTAATGATGTTGCACTCTGATGTACTTGTATATTATTGTATTTGCATATATGTTGTAAACCGACCTGAGTCCCTTGTTTGAGGTGAAAAGGCCGGTATAGAAAACGTCCAAATAAATAATAAATAAATACATAAATAAGGACACCACAATGAGAGCAGCCTATGTGGACTGTCTACAGCAGGTGTCCTCAAACTATGGCCCGGGGGGCGGAGACGGCCCTCCAAGGTCATTTACGCGGCCCTCGCTCAGGGTCAACCTAAGTTTGAAATGACTTGAAAGCACACAATAACAGCAACAATCCTATCTCATAAGCCAAAAGCAGGCCCACACTTCCCACTGAAATATTAGTAAGTTTATATTTGTTAAAATTGTTCTTCATTTTAATTATTGTATTGTTTTTAAGTGTTTTTTGCACTACAAATAAGATATGTTCAGTGTGCATAGGAATTCATTCATTTTTTTTTCAAATTATAATCCGGCCCTCCAACAGTTTGAGGGACTGTGACCTGGCCCTCTGCTTAAAAAGTTTGAGGACCCCTGATCTACAGAGACACTCACTGGAGTGCTGCCTCTGGAAAATCCTGCAAATCTCTTTGGAAGACAGGTGGACAAATGTCAGTGTGCTGGAAGAAGCAAAGACCACCAGCATTGAAGCATTGTTCCTACGCTATCATCTCCGCTGGACTGGCCACATTGTCTGAATGGCCAAAGATCACTATCTCCCAAACTCAAGAATGGAAAACAAATGTTGGTGGACAGGAAAAGAGATTTAAAAAGGGTCTTAAAGCTAATAATAATAATAATAATAATAATAATAATAATAATAATCTTTATTTATATCATCATCATCATCATCATCATCATTTAATTACTTATTAATCGCCCTCCATCCAAGATGCTCTAGGCGATTTACAAGCTAAAATTGTAAAGGATAAATACATACATACAGATATTGATAAAATTAACAAAGATCAAAAGCTCTAGTAAAAAGCCAGGTCTTAAGTGCTAGGGAAAAAGGCCCCAACTCACGCATGGCTCTCATGTAGGGTGGCAAGGAATTCCACAAGGCAGGAGGGGCAGAAAGAGAGAAAGCCCACCTGCGCCTGGTCCTTTCCAAGGGCACTTCTCTAGGACCCGGTATATAGAGTAAGTTGCGTTGGGCTGGTCGTTGCGACCTCCGATGATGGGAGAAGGAGAGGCGGTCCCTAAGATACGATGGACCCTGGCCGTAAAGAGTTTTAAAGGTCAGAACTAGCATCTTGTATAGACCACGGTAATCAGTTGGAGTTGGAGGAAAGTGCTGAGAGTGCCTTGGACTGTGAGAAGATCCAACCAGTCCATCCTCCAGGAAAGAAAGCCCGACTAAAGCTCATTGGAGGGAAGGAGACTAGAGACAAAGGGAAGTCCTTTGAATGCCACATCATGAGGAGACAGAGAAAGGAGGATGCTGGGGAAAATGGAAGAAAAAGGAAGAGGGGCCGACCAAGGGCAAGGTGGATGGATGGCATCCTTGAAGGGACTGGGCTGACCTTGAAGGAGCTGGGGGTGGGGACGGCCCACAGGGAGCTCTGGCGTGGGCTGGCCCATGAGGTCACGAAGAGTCGGAGACGACTGAACAAATGAACAACAACAATCAGTTGGGAGCCAATGCAAATGCTGCAACACTGGTGTTATTTATATCCCACCACAATCTCCCCAAAGGGGACTTGGGGCAGCTAAGATGAGGCCTAGCCCAAAAATATAATACAGCACAATAAAATACAGAATGCAATCAACAAAAACTTACATCAAAAAATACAGTAGCAAAATAAAATAAATAAAGCAAATTAACACAATATAAAATTGAACAGAATGGGCAGGCCAAATGGATGAGTTAAAATGATAAAACCCTGGATGAGGAATAGAAAATATGTGAGGGAGGGGAACCCAAAAAGGATAAATCAGTGGAGTAAGGCTTTCGGTTAGGACGGGGGAAAGTGCATCATAGGGGCAACACTATAGATGGAGGAAACAGAAATCGGATAAATGGTCGCTCTCCAAAGGCAGATCAAAAGAACCAGGTTTTCAGGTTTTTCTTGAAGTCTGCTAAGGTGGGGGCTTGTCTAATCTCACCAGGTAGTGAGTTCCAAAGATGGGGAGCCACAGTGGAGAAGGCTTTCTCCCTCATTCCCACAAGTCTTGCCTGTGATAGAGGAAGAGGCGAAAGGAGGGCCTCCCCAGAGGATCGGAGAGATTGTGCAGGTTGGTGGTAGGAGATGCGGTCACGAAGGTAACCTTAAAAAGTGTGGGAGAGACACGGAGAACTCGGAAGCCATGTCCCTTAAGTGCTCTAACTGGAGGTCAGCTGTGACCAGCAGTGCTGTGGAATTTGAAGAGGCACAAACGGAGGGAGAAATGTGCCAAGAGGAAGGCACATCAAGCCAACCCTGACTGAGACCACATTCCACCTAGAAACCACGATGTCCTCATTGTGGAAGAACATGTGGGTCAAGAACAGGGCTCCACACTCACCTATGTATCCACCACCAAGACGCTGCACTTGGAAGGCCATCATACTCGCACAGCGAGGGATTGCCTAAGTAGGCAAGCAATGTATTAATGTGTGCGTAGCTATGTTTCCATAGCCAGGGAGAGGGCTGTCGCATTCTGAGCTCCAACTGCACCACTGTTCATCCAGCCTTGCATCTAATCCAGGACTTCCGGCCACATTCCTCCTTACAGCATGGAATAAACCTTTGGTTTGATGCCTGCTGTTATCTCTCCAAAACTTTAGGGTTTGGTAGTGCTGATCTGAGCACATGGGTTTGGGGCACAGAAGCTTCAGATTCAGGGGTTTCAGGCCTCAAGGTTTTCCAGGGCTCCCATTCTCACACATTCCTAATCTATGGACTCAAACCTCTGCCACTTTTTGACAGATGCTCCCTCTTTCTCATCTGTATTTCAGCAAGCGCAAGCACATGTATCAGAGCCCATCTTGCCAAGTGACATTTGTGCCATCTGGCTGCCAACCAGCTTAATGATACTGCTGAAGGTCTCCTTCCTACTTATGGAGGGGAGGCATCATGGCAGTGGAGGGAGGCAGCGGAGACCCTCCCCTTTCCGTCTTTCACTAATGAAGCCACCGCGCATAACGCTTCCTCTTGGGCAAACACTCCTCCGAAGCATCACTTTGTCAGCCCCCCCCCCCCCCCGTGCACGCTTGATAGCAGGAACACACTGTCACTAATTAGTGTAATGAGCTTTCAGTGTTTCACCTTCTACATCTGACTGATTTTTGTCATGCAGGACAATGCTTGCTTCTGAAGATAAATGATACCCAGTCCATGCTCCTTTCACCCACCTTGCAGCCCTATGAATGTACAATTATTGGGGCTGTACTTTCACCCTCTTGTCAAAGTCAGCAGGCTAGAGGGTGAAGCACCACCATTTAAGCACATGCCGTCCAGTCCCATTACGTCTTTCTCAAAACTTGCTTAGTTGGAGCAAGCAGGGTTATGCTCTGCAAGGCTTGGTGCAACCACGTGCAGCACAAGGAAGAGTGAGGTATGTGCCTAGCAGCCTATAGGTGATGTGCTGGTACGGCTGTACCAGGAGCTCCAACTTTATTTTCTTTCTGTTATCTGTTTGCAGTCATAGGGCAGGCCTCCTGTCCATCATAATTAAGCTTTGGTTCCGCCCCTTGTTCAGGCTCTTGGAGGGAAAGGAGCCATTTTTTGGGAAGTCTCTCATAAGGAAGCTAAACTATAGGACGTAGACCAGCTCGTCCCATAGAAAAGCTTCTTTTCTCAAGAACATCCGGGGAAACAGAAACAGAAATTCCAGGGAAAAGGTCCCAAGGCTCTGGCTGAGAGCTCACAGCCTCTCAGCCTCACAGCAATCAGAGGGAAAACAGCCCTGAAGTTTTCAAAGATTTCTCTGAGGGAGGACAGCACTACAGATCCACGGAACTCCATCTGAAATATCTACAAGCCTCGGCTGGTAGGTCTACTCGATACCCAGATGCATTTGGAATCGGTAGTAGGACCCACACCGATGAGGCATAGATAGTAAACAGCCTGGGAGAGGTTAAAAAGGGTTTTTTCCTACAGAGAAAGTACAGTTAATCAAAGTCAGGTACCAGTCCATTGAGGACTAGACTAAGAAAGCCTTGAAGTGTTGTTTGAACCATTGAAGATTTGTTGTTTGTTCCATAATAAAGACTTCGTTGTATCATTAAAGACTCTAAAGACCATCACTTCAGAAAAATCCCTGAGAACCTTTCTTTGAGGCTTCCTGCTGGGCTTAAAGTATACGTCCTATAGAAAAGACAGCTGTTACAGGCCCAGCGACAGAACAGGTGATAATGATTGGCTTGAAGTGCTGCATTGTTTTTCAACAACACAGTGCTAAGTTGGAGTTCAGTTGAGGCTTTGGTGTATTCAGCTTTGGTGGAACAAGAAGCATTGCTTGAATATCAAGCAAAAAGTGTGCTTTGCTACTCTGCTCCTGAGTACACATGCCCAGTGTGGAACACATCTCAGATAGTCTGGTGCAGGTAATGGCCTATAAAGCCCTAAACAGTTCGGGCCCTGCCTATCTTCGCAATCGCATCTCCATCTATGAACCGGCGTAAACACTAAGATCCTCCGGGAGGCCCTCCTCTCGCTCCGTCACAAGCACGGTTGGTGGGGACGAGAGAGAGGACCTTCTCGGTGGTGGCCCCCCGCCTCTGGAACGCCCTTCCAAGGGAAATAAAACAGGCCCCATCCCTCCCCTCTTTTCATAAGTGTTTGAAGACTTGGTGGTTTCAACAAATCTTTGAGAGTGACCAGTGCTAGCTCAACCCAGACATTGTCCAGGTACAACCTACCCCCCTATATATTACCCTGGAAATAGCCTGTCCCTGCTTTTGTTGTTTACCTATTACAGTACTGTACCCAAATGCCAGTCCCATCTTATTTCAATTTGTATCAATCTTGACCCAGCCTTTTTAATTGTCCTGAACCATTTCTTTTCCATGCCCTAACAAATAGACAGGAAGGGCAGGCAGGATTTTTTAAAATATTGATGTGTTGTTTGTTGGGCAATTCCATGCTTATCTACTGATTTTATTTTTTTGTTCATGTTAGGGGGTTATCGATGGAGCCTGATTGCCGTCAAAGTGTATTGACACAGTTTTCAAGTGTTTCCAACCCTTGATATTCTTTTGTAACTATAAAGTCATTTAAATGACTTTATAGTTACAAAAGAATATCAAGGGTTGGAAACACTTGAAAACTGTGTCAATACACTTTGACGGCAATCAGGCTCCATCGATAACCCCCTAACATGAACAAAAAAATAAAATCAGTAGTTGCTCAATTATTTAGGAGTGGGTCGACAGGCCAGTAGGCCATGAGGCCTTGTATTCATATATGGTTTTACTGTATGTGTATGTTTTGTATGTTTTGCATGTTTTGATATGGTCAAAATTGACTAATCAATAAAGAATTGTATTGTATAAAGTCATATTCAGTTATTTTAAGACTTGAGACTTTGTAACTAAAATAGAAAATACATTAATTAAATCTATATAAAATATGGAATTAACCATCTATATAAATAAAAGTGTAATGTTTGTTTGTGGGATTAACATAACTCAAAAACCACTGGGTGAATTGACACCAAATTTGGACACAAGACACCCATCAGGCCAACGAGTGACCATCACTCATAAAACACTGAAAAACACAGCAGAAGGGGCTTTAAAAGGCAAAACCCAAGTACAATGCATGCGCAAAACCACACACATATATGCAAACACACTTTTATATAAACACAAAAATACATATACACAGACTGGGCCACAGCAACGCATGGCAGGGGACGGCTAGTACTATTTAAATAATTTTGTAATATGGAACTACTCTTCAAGATTTGCTAAAATCTTTTTTTCTGGCTATGGCCCTGTTTGCATGTGCTGCCCCGAATCCTTCTGGGAGATGGTGGCAGGGTATAAATAAAGCTGTTGTTGTTGTTGTTGTTGTTGCAAAGATGCTGTTTTCTCAGTAAAAGGGCCATGTGTGGAATAAATCCCAAATTGCAATTACGTTAGCTTTCAAAAACGTGTGCTTTTGAAGACTTTCTCACAATGGGAGGAAAAGTGATAACATGATTCATTGCTTCCTATGAGAATTAACTTCGAGGCGAATTGCATCTCTGCCCTTTGGAATACTCTCATCCATAGCTTCGAGCTGCTAAATGCCAGGAATCCTATGAACAAAAAAATCCAGAACTTTAAGCTAAAAATGGTGTGTGCCCTTAAAGCAAAATTGGGAACAGACACTTTAAAAAAGAGGATTTTTTTCCCAGGTATAGAGAACCCAGAGGGGAAAAAATAGCAAGAGTTCCCCTTTAAAGAACGGCAGAGAAAGGATGAGAAGAACCAAGTAGGACAGAGAGCGGTTGCTGTTTTAGAAACCTATTTTAAGATCTGGTCTCCACTTTTAGAAATCAGTATTTGTTGCGTTGAGTATTTTTCCACTGGTTACCTGCCTGCTCCATTGTATTTGGGCACACTGTAAAAATGACATGATCACAACTGAGCACAGAGTTAAGTCAATGGACTCAGACATTGGATTGCAACCCATTTGCTCACCCCTCCTCTCCAGGAAAATGGAAAAGGAATTTGGGAGCTTGAAACAGCAGCGTGATTTATTCAGGGCTGGAAGAAGCATCTTGTGGAAAGGAAAACCAAGAGCCCCAGGCAGTGCTCCTCCCTCCTCATAATATGCAGCAACATGCTCCATCCGCTCTCTGAATACTAATTCCCCAACTTGGGGGCAAAGGGAGGCAGCGATGGGAAGGAAGGAAGAAAGCAAACAAAAGGAATAGCACCGCAAATTGAACATATATAACTGTTGTTCATCCAGCCACAGTTTCTCTGGGCACTTTGCAGTAGTAAAGTTAAATGAAGCATCCAATGCACAGTTATTAAACTAAAGTATCCATGGGAAAAAACCTTGGTGGGGCATGTGGAGTTCTCCGGAAAACATTTGTAAAATAAATAAATAAGCAGAACGGAAATGGGTTTTAACCCCAAATCTGAATGATATCAAGTTTTGGTTAGCAGCAAGTGAAGTAAAGATGGGGAAAAGGGTATGGGGTTAGTAGAAAGATATATATATATATATATATATTAGGGCTGGGCGGTTTCATTTCGTTAATTCGTAATTCATTAATAATTCGTTAATTTTTTCAATTACAAAACGATAACGAACCATTCTGGAGCAATTATTTAAAAAAACGAATTTTCAAAAACGTTTTGTAAATGCTTCGTATTTCGATATTGTATTCGTTTCGTTATTGTTTTGAGGTTGTTTCGTTATTATTTCCGCATGTCTGGGCCAGTTTTATGGTTTAATTAGTGAAAAAAAATTATAATATCACACCAACAGTCAACAACAGAGGGAGAGGGAAGCTTCAGAAGGTTTTGGAGGTTTTTTAGCGTATTTCGCGGTCGCGTCCGCCATTAACGAATCGATTCGTTATTGTTTCGGAAGTCGATTCGTTAATTTTTTACCATTTACGAAATTTCGTAAATATCGAACTTTTTAAAAGGAAAATTTTGTAATTATTTTAAATATCGAAACAAAAAAAAACCCCAAATACAAATCGATTTTTTCGTTGTTACCCAGGCCTAATACATATATATATATACATACATATATATATATATATATATATATATATATATATATATATATATATATTTGAAACCTACATCTCAGAATGTCAATTCTGACAGTTGTATCTCATATTTATTTATTTATTTATTTGGTTTACTTCTACCCCGCCCTTCTCACCCCGAAGGGGACTCAGGCGGCTTACAAAAACAAGGCACAATTCGATGCCCGTATCACACAACAGTAATAAAACAAAATAGCATAAATTAGCAATCAAACCACAATTCTACATTACATCTATAAACCGATAAAACCAATAAGACCAATAAAAATCCATACAAACCAATACAAACCAATTACTCCTTACTGCCGGTCAGTGTTCGCTATCTCATAATTCAAATTCCAATTCCACAATTGTCAGTCCTGTCAGTCCTATTCGTCTGGTTGTCCTTATCTAGTTGTCAGATTGCCCGAAGACCTGGTCCCACAACCACGTCTTTAATTTCCTCCTGAAGGAGAGGAGGGATGTTGATGACCTAATTTCCCCCGGGAGTGAGTTCCACAGGTGAGGGGCCACCACTGAGAAGGCCCTGCTCCTCGTCCCCACCAACCTCACTTGTGATAGCAGTGGCCTCCCCAGATGATCTCAGACTCCGAGGTGGGACGTAGAGGGAGATACGTTCGGACAGATACACTGGACCGGAACCGTACAGGGTTTTGTAGGTCAAAACCAGCACCTTGAATTGTGCTCGGAACTGGATCGGCAGCCAGTGGAGCTGACATAACAGAGGGGTGGTGTGCTCCCTGTATGTCGCTCCAGTGAGCAGCCTGGCAGCCGCTCGCTGAACCAGTTGAAGTTTCCGAACCGTCTTCAAGGGCAACCCCACGTAGAGTGCGTTGCAGTAGTCTATTCGGGATGTAACAAGAGTGTGGACCACTGTGGCCAGATCAGACTTCCCAAGGTACGGGCGCAACTGGTCATCAGTTGGGGACCCCTCCCTCCAGTACCAACTGCTGCCCTGGGCCAGAATTAAGAGAGAGGGGGCCCGTGGACAGTTCTACCTTGTCCCCTGCATATGTCATCAGTTGGGGACCCCTCCCCTCAGCGCCAACTGCTGCTTTGCACCAGAGTTAAGAGAGGGGGGGCCAGGGGCAGTTCTACCTTGTCTCCTGTGCTCAGAGGCGGCCCTAGGTAATTTTCAACGGTAAGCAAACAGTATTTTGGCGCCCCCCACCAATCATTGATATATATTTTCTGTTCGTTGTGGGAGTTCTGTGTGCCATATTTGGTTCAATTCCATCATTGGTGGAGTTCAGAATGCTCTTTGATTGTAGGTGAACTATACATCCCAGTAACTACAACTCGCATATGTCAAGGTCTATTTTCCCCCAAGAGCACCTCAAGAGCGCCCCCCCCCCGGGCAAAATCAACTCTACTGCAAAGGCTTACTTTGCGTAAAGGGTTGAGCCGCCCCTGCCTGTGCTATACTAATAATATAATATATTCTAAATATATATAATATTTAAAATATTATAATGTAATACAATATAATAATATGATATTATAATTATATATTTTATATTACATGTAATATTACTAATAATATTGCATTATAATGGTAAAGTACAATATAGTAATATATAATACTGACTAGCTGCACCCTGCCACGTGTTGCTGTCTATTATGAAAGAGAGGTCCCTACCTATTCCTTCCCCCTTTTTCTCCCCCTTTCTCTCCTTTCTTCCTTCTTTCTTTCTTTCTTTCTTTCCTTCTTTCACTCCTTGGTTTCATCCTTCTCTCTTTCCTTCATTCCCTCCCCCTTTCTTCCTTTGCCTCCTTTCTTCCCTCCTGTTTCCTTCCTTCTTTCATTTTTTATTTCCTTTTCTCCTTCCTTTCTTTCCCTTTCCTCCTTTCCTTCCTTATTTTTCTTTCCTTTCTACTTTCTCTTCTTCCTTCCTTCCTTCGGTACCTCTTTCTTTCCTGCCTTCCCTCCTTCCTTTCTTCCTTCCCAATGCTTACCAAACCCTTCTCATGGGAGTCCTGTGTGCCACGTTTGGTTTAATTCCGTCGTTGGTGGAGTTCAGAATGCTTTGATTATAGGTAAACTATAAATCCCAGCAGCTACAACGGAGGGGGGTGGGGGGAGGAGGAGGAGTACAGGGGCGGGGCCTCGGTGGGTGTGGGCGGGGCTTCAGCAGGAGTGCATGGGCGGGGCGTGGTGGGTGTGGGCGGGGCTTCGGCAGAGGGGGGTGGGAGAGGAGGAGTGCAGGGGCGGGGCGTCGGTGGGTGTGGGCGGGGCTTTGGCGGAGGGGGGGGGAGGAGGAGGAGTGCAGGGGCGTCGGTGGGTGTGGGCGGGGCTTCAGCGGAGGGGGGTGGGAGGAGGAGGGAGGAGTGCAGGGGCGGGGCGTCGGTGGGTGTGGCGGGGCTTCGGCGGAGGGGGTGGGAGGAGGAGGAGTGCATGGGCGGGGCATCGGTGGGTGTGGGCGGGGCTTTGGCAGGGGGGAGGAGGAGGAGTGCAGGGGGGCTTCGGTGGGTGTGGGCGGGGCTTCGGGTGGGAGGGGAGGAGGAGTGCATGGGCGGGGCGTCGGTGGGTGTGGGCAGGGCTTCAGCGGGGGTGGGAGGAGGTGGAGGAGGAGTGCAGGGGCGGGCGTCGGTGGGTGTGGGCGGGGCTTCGGCGGAGGGGGGAGGGAGGTGCGGAGGGTGCGTTGGCTGTTTGGCCATGTGCGCGCGCCAAGGACTTTGCGCCATTGCGCATGCTCAGTTGTTTTGTCCTTTTGTTAGTGTGTTGTTGTGTTGTTTTTTATTTTGATTCAATTTGTTTGCACCTTGTGGGTTGAGGTATGTGCATGGGAATTTTGGTTAATTTTTGTTGGGGGTTTTTTTAGTTTTGCTGTCCCGTTGGACGCCCCTTACAGATTTATATATATAGATATTGTACTATACTAATAGTATTTCTAGGTGCAAAGATTACTGCAGTCGCAGACTGCAACTAGGCAATCAGGAGATTACTTCTTGGGAAGAGAGCAATATCCAATCTCAATAAAATAGTGAAGAGCAGAGACATTACACTGGCAACAAAGATCCGAATAGTAAAAGCCATGGTATTCCCCGTAGTCACCTTCGGATGTGAGAGCTGGACCATAGGATAGGCTGAGCGAAGGAAGAGAGATGCTTTTGAGCTGTGGTGTTGGAGGAAAGTTCCAAGAGTCCCTTGGACCGTGAGAAGATCCAACCAGTCCATACTTCAGGAAATAAACCCTGACTGCTCATTGGAGGGAAGGATAGTAGAGCAAAGATGAAGTACTCTTTGGCCACATCATGAGGAGACAGGAAAGCTTAGAGAAGAGAATGATGCTGGGGAAAATGGAAGGAAAAAGGAAGAGGGGCCGACCAAGGGCAAGATGGATGGATGGCATCCTTGAAGGGACTGGCTTGACTCTGAAGGCGCTGGGGGTAGTGACAGCCAACAGGGAGCTCTGGCGTGGGCTGGTTCATGAGGTCACAAAGAGTCGGAAGCGACTGAACAAATAAACAACAACTCTACTAATATTATAATATATTGCATGTAATATTATATTATAATGTTATAATATATTGCATGTATATATATCTTGTAAGCCACTCTGATGTCATAAATAAATAAATAAATAAATAAACAAATTTCCCATTTAATGTCCAGAAAAGGAACTGCAAGGACATTGTTGCTCATGTCTAACTGGCGCAAGCATCATTCGCTCTGCCAGTGATGCACAACTGTTGTCTAACAAAAACAAACATATGAATGACTCCCATCTATAAATATTAGCAAAACATTCAAGTGGTGGGAACTGATCTATCTAGATTGGAGATCTTCTCAAGCTAGATCTGGCATCACCAAGCATCATCTGTTCAACCGAAAGGTTTAATTTTGCTGTATTTTCCACAGAAAGAAGTGAAGAGGGAGCTTTAGAATTTGCAGAGCCTTTTTCCAAAACAACTTGTTTGACTAATCTTGGGCAATTTCCTGCTCTGATTTGGCTTGCTTCTCAAACATCCTCTCAGCATGAAAGTTTCACGGAGCCGCAGAAACGCCTAAGAGCATCTTTCAAGACAAATGAGTTGGCATTTGCTAAAGACTGCAGCCAGCAGTTGGTTGAAACCAACCCAGAAGATCCAGGCCACCTGCTGAGAAGATTAGCGTGAGGCTCGGAAGAGATCCTTGAACTGATTACGGAGAGCAGGTGCCCGCTCCGTCAGAGAGAGAAAAAATCAGGCAAAGCACCAGGTTTAGTAAGGGACGGACCTGAAAGCAGAAATCAAAGGAAACATCCAAGTAAAAATCACCTGGTATTCTTGAAGTTGGTATTTGATGAAGAGATTACAGTCGTAAAGTTCAGAGTTGATGGATGGCCATTTTTATTCTCCTTTCATAAAGAGAAACTTGTCTCCAGAAAGTCTGGGAAATGGTAAAAGATTCCCCAGGGAAGATATTGGACTCAACTGTGTTGGCGAAAATAGAATTGTTACACTTCCTAGAATTTGGTGTGAGCAGATATTCACCTACCTTGAACAAGTGATTCATAGGTACACAGTGTACACAACCATTATTTTTTAATCTTTTAAATTTTAATTACATTTGGCCTGCGCATAGTTTTTAAAGTGTGTTGTCTTATTGATAATGCTTATGTTATTGTATTATTTTTTGTTGTTTTTAAATTGCTTGTATTGTTATTGTGATTGCTTGTATTGTTGTCTTGTGGGCTCGGCCTCATGTAAGCTGCACCGAGTCCCCTTGGAGATGGTAGCGGGGTATCAATAAAGTGTTATTATTATTACTATTATTATTATTATTATTATATTAAAATGTAAATAGAATCATAGAATCCTAGAATCAAAGAGTTGGAAGAGACCTCCTGGGCCATCATCCAGTCCAACCCCATTCTGCCAAGAAGCAGGAATATTGCATTCAAAGCACCCCTGACAGATGGCCATCCAGCCTCTGTTTAAAAGCTTCCAAAGAAGGAGCCTCCACCACCTCCAGGGCAGAGAGTTCCACTGCTGAATGGCTCTCACAGTCAGGAAGTTCTTCCTCATGTTCAGATGTAATCTCCATAACTTGGAAAAATAAAATACCTATGTATACACTTTATTCAGCGGGACTGTAACACAGGTAGCTGGGAGTCAGCTGCATTAAGATCACTACTGACCAAAAGCTCATGAGTTTGAAGCCAGCCCAGGTCGGAGTGAGCTTCTGACCAATTTATGTAGCTTGCTGCTGACCTTGTAATCCGCCCTGAGTCCCCTGCGGGGTGAGGAGAAGGGCGGAATATAAATACTGTAAATAAATAAATAAATGAGGAAGTACTTCATCAGTGTCACAAATGGACGGTGAATGGACAGCTCCCCTGGTGGCCAAAATAACCTCATGAAAAAGCTGGAATGTTAACTAGCCTCTGTGTGTCTGTCTATATATGTCTATGGCATTGAATGTTTGCCATGTATATGTATATTGTAATCCGCCCTGAGTCCCCTGCGGGGTGAGAAGGGCGGAATATAAATACTGTAAATAAATAGAAGTACTTCATCAGTGTCACAAATGGACGGTGAATGGACAGCTCCCCTGGTGGCCAAAATAACCTCATGAAAAAGCTGGAATGTTAACTAGCCTCTGTGTGTCTGTCTATATATGTCTATGGCATTGAATGTTTGCCATGTATATGTATATTGTAATCCGCCCTGAGTCCCCTGCGGGGTGAGAAGGGCGGAATATAAATACTGTCAATAAATAAATAAATTGAGCCCTAAGTGGAACAGTGGGTTAAAACCTTTTGCCGGCAGGATTGAAGACCAACAGGTCGAAGGTTCAAATCCGGGGAGAGCACGGATGAGCTCCCAGTGTCAGCTCCAGCTCCCCATGTGGGGACACGAGAGAAGCCTTCCACAAGGATGGTAAAACATCAATCACCCGGGCATCCCCTGAGCAATGTCCTTGCAGAGGGCCAATTCTCTCACACCAGAAGCGACTTGCAGTTTCTCAAGTCACTCCTGACATGAAAAACAGTGGGAAAATAATTGTGGTGTGCCATTTAGGTAACCTGAACAAATAATTGCACGCACTGGGGAAACTGTTTAAAAACCGTTCGAACCACAAGAAGAAGAAAAAGCTGCATGCCATGATATGAAACAAAAAGGGAAGGAATATTGTGATGGGACTTAGAGAAACTCAGTGGAATGAAGACTTGAGAGATTTCCACCTCTTTGAACTCAACCCACCATTGCAACATTGATGAGAACTTTGGGCGCGGTCCAATATTTATGAACAAAGCCTTCCTTTCTAGTTCAGAGAGCCGAATTCACAGAGGTACAAAGTTGGGGACTTGCCAGAGTTTCAAGAGCGGCACATGTTCCCTTTCTTCTTCCTTCCCGTCTTTCCCATTTGCCTTTCTTCCCCTTCCCACCTCTTGTCGTTTACCTATTTTCCATCTGAATTGGAATGCGTTGGTTGGTCTCTCTCAGGTGAACATCCTAAAAGGAATACTGTCAAGGAAGATTAGACTCTATCAACTAGATTATGATGCATTCATCCTCTTCAGGCAGTAACAGCTGTATCAGCAGAAGAGAACTAATAGTTCCAGTGATGAGGGCTATGAAATGCGACGGAAGGGACATTGCTACACAACAGCACTATTGTGGGATTGACACGAGTGGAGAATCTCTTAGAGGCAAGGGCAATGGCATTTTGGCTATCTCTTGTGAGTAGCATGCAGAAGAATGCGATAAGAAAGTGCAAAATAGAATGCCTATAAAAGGATTGTGAATGCCAGGGGGAAAAATTAATCAAGGGAAGCTAGGATTTGTAAAAGTAGAAATGGAGCACATACACATCTATCTATATGAAAATGTTCTGTGTGTAATGAGTACCTTAAAAACAAAAGAACCAATGAACGAAATCACACCAAATTTGGCAACAAAACATTTTGAGTGACCATCACTCAAAAATTATGATTTTGTCATTTGGGAGTTGTAGTTGCTGGGATTTATAGTTCACCTACAATCAAAGAGCATTCTGAACCCCACCAACGATGGAATTGAACCAAACTTGGCACAGTTCTCCCATGACCAACAGAAAATACTGGAAGGGTTTGGTGGGCAGCGTCCTTTGGTTTTGGAGTTGTAGTTCACCTACATCCAGAGATCACTGTGGACTCAAACAATGATGGATCTGGACCAAACTCTACACGAATACTCAATATGCCCAAATGTGAACACTGGTGGAGTTTGGGGAAAATAGAATCTCGACATTTGGGAGTTGTAGTTGCTGGGATTTATAGTTCACCTACAATCACAGAGCATTCTGAACCCTCCGATGATAGAATTGGGCCAAATCTTTCACACAGAACCCCTATGACCACCAGAGTGGGCCACAGCAACGCATGGCAGGGGACGGCTAGTTATAATACATGTTTTGAGCATACTAAACTGGATAGAAAGGAACCCCCGGTGGCACACTGGGTTAAACCACTGAGCCACAAAACTTGTTGACTGAAAGGACACAGGTTCAAATCTGGGGAGCGGGGTGAGCTTCCGCTGTCCGCCCCAGCTTTTGCCAACCTAGCAGTTTGAAAACATGCAAATATGAGTAGATCAATAGGTACCGCCCCTGTGGGAAGGTAATGGCACGCCATGCATTCATGCAGGCCACATGACCTTGGAGGTGTCTATGGACAAAGCCAGCTCTTTGGCTTAGAAATGGAGACGAGCACCAAACAGTAGAGTGTTGTGGCTGAGCTATTTTCTGACGATGAGGATGATGGGATTCAGATTCCTGCTGGGCTTCAGCTTCTTGGCTCTTTGTCTGTGCCTCAGATCTCTGGGCCTGCTTCTGAGGCTCCCACAGACAGTGTACTGTCAACACAGCCGTTCCCACCACCAGAAAGGAATTTTAACGAAGGAGATAGCGAGCAGGTGCCTTCCCACGCTGATACTGAAAGAGTAGATAGTGACTTGACCCGGCAAGCTCGTCTTGATCTCCGGGTCAGGCGGAGTTCTCGTCTGGCCAGCAGACAAGAAGCCAGCTCGGTGAAAGGTCATCGCAATGCTTTTATGATGATGAGAGCCTAATGTTTTGATGGCAGAAAGGTATTTAGGCCTCTTGCAAACTCTGAGAAAGCGTCAGTTCAACGTAGCTTACTAGCCTGAAAGCTTCATGGAATAACCTTAGCCTGGAAAGCAGTACGCTTGGGATTTCTTGCATTGGGATTCTTGGGGCAATGGTTTCATTGCTTGTACCTGGGACTCTGGTTTGAACTTTGCCAATAGGATTATGTCTCCTGTTTTTAACCTGAAGATCTTTGGGACTATATTCTGCTTTTAACCTTAATCTTTGGAATTTTGCAATGTTTATTCTTTATTTTGACTTGGATTTTGATGAGTGTGAAGCCTAACTAATATCAATAAGATTAATGGAAAATGTGTCAGTACAGGCAGTCCCCGAGTTACAAACATCTGACCCACAAATAACTCATACTTACAAATGGGGGTAAGACAACAGGAAGTGAGAGAAAGCGGCCTCTCAGAAGCTCTTCGGCTTAGAAATTGAGGTGAGTACCACCCCCACCCCCCCCCACCCCCGAGATGAACACGACTAGACTTAATGTCAAGGGAAAACGTTTACCTTTAGTATAATATAACAAACTGACATAGTGGAGAGAAAGGAGCATCTTCACTACCAGCACCATAAGACTGGTTGCAATGGGATTTTTCCTTTCCTCTGTAATGGGGCAGCTGTGTTTGATCTAGCTTTAGGACACTCGTTTCTTATCATGGAAGCATTTCTGATCTAAGCAACTAGGATCATCCCAATTCTTGCCCTGGGGTAAAATACTGGATTATTTTGGGACAAGGACAGTTTTTTTTTCTTTTTTTTTGGTACAATGTACTAGACAGAGTGACCTTCCAGATCTTTACTGCCTTACACTCAGATCATTTCATTGGGCTCTGACCTGTTTCTCACTCTTTCTTTCTCGTCTCAGCCATGTTTCTGAGCAAGAACAAGCTGTCGATTTCCGTTCGCCTTGTGCGAAGGGAGGCAACGAATCTCTGCTCTCTAAGCAGACATCCAAGCCAGATGTTCCTCTGGAAGGCAGGTTCAGATTGGCTGATGCAGTGACGCCAAGTGTGCATTGCAATTGTGCTGAAATTAATGCTGGAAAAGTCTCACTTCCAAGGTCACAGAATCTGAATATTGGGAATCGTTTATCACTGCCATGTGAATCTGGGATTCTTATAGCAGATAGCAAGGACTTTATTACTGAGGAGTTGATCCCAGATCTTTCTTTCTACTTCCATCGTCCATCGTCCATTGTCTGCAAAGATACAAAATGGGGGATGCCTGGCTCAAAAGCAGTACGTGTGAAAGAGATCTTGGAGTCCTCATGGAGAGGAAGGGGAACATGAGCCAGGAATGTGATGTGGCGGCAAAAAAAGCCAATGGGATTTTGGCCTCATCAAGAGGAGCCTAGTGTCTAGATCTAGGGAAGTCATGCTCCCCATGCTCTATTCCGCTTTGGTTAGACCACACCTGGAATATTGTGTCCAATTCTGGGCACCACAATTCAAGAGAGATATTGACAAGCTGGAATGTGTCCAGAGGAGGGACTAATGATCAAGGGTCTGGAGAACAAGCCCTATGAGGAGCGGCTTAAGGAGCTGGGCATGTTTAGCCTGAAGAAGAGAAGGCTGAGAGGAGATATGATAGCCATGTATAAATATGTGAGAGGAATCCACAGGGAGGAGGAGGGAGCAAGCTTCCTTTCTGCTTCCCTGGAGACTAGGACGCAATGGAACAATGGCTTCAAACTACAAGAGAGGAGATTCCATCTGAACATGAGGAAGCACTTCCTGACTGTGAGAGCCGTTCAGCAGTGGAACTCTCTGCCCAGAGTGTGGTGGAGGCTCCTTCTTTGGAGGCTTTTAAACAGAGGCTGGATGGCCATCTGTCAGGGGTGCTTTGAATGCAATATTCCTGCTTCTTGGCAGAATGGGGTTGGACTGGATGATGGCCCAGGAGGTCTCTTCCAACTCTTTGATTCTAGGATTCTATGATTCATTGTCCTTCTCCCTTCTTCTTCCTCCTTCCTCCTCCTCCTCTCCTTCCTTCCTTCCTTCCTTCCTTCCTTCCTTCCTTCCTTCCTTCCTTCCTTCCTTCCTTCCTCATGGACAACAAGTTAACTATGAGTCAACAATGTGATGTGGCAGCTTGAAAAGCCAATGGGATTTTGGGCTGCATAAATAGGAGTCTTGTGTCTAGACCAGGATTTCCTCGAACTAAGGCCCAGGGGCCAGATACGGCCCTCCAAGATCATTTACCTGGCCCTCGCTCAGGGTCAACCTAAGTCTGAAACTACTTGAAAGCACACACAACAACAACAACAACAACAACAACAACAACAACAACAACAATCCTATCTCATCAGCTCAAAGCAGGCCCACACTTCCCATTGAAATACTAATAAGTTTATATTTGTTAACATTGCTCTTCATTTTAATTATTGTATTGTTTTAAAATGTTTTTTTGCACTACAAATAAGATATGTGCAGTGTGCACAGGAATTCATTCATGTTTTTTTTTTCCAAATTATAATCCGGCCCTCCAACAGTTTGAGGGACGGTGACTTGGCCCTCTGTTTGAAAAGTTTGAGGACTCCTGGTCTAGACCCAGAGAAGTCATGCTATCCTTCTAATCTGCTTTGGTCAGACCATACCTGGAATCACACTGTGTCCCATTCTGGGCACTGTAATTGAAGGGAGATGTTGACAAGCTGGAATGTGCCCAGAGGAGGGTAACTAAAATGGTCATGGATCTGGAGAACAAGCCCTATGAGGAGCGGCTTGAAGAGCTGGGCATGTTTAGCCTGAAGAAGAGAAGGCTGAGAAGAGACATGATGAGGGCCATGGATAAAGATGTGAGGGGAAGTCAACAACAACAACAACAACATTTATTATGGTCCATAGACCCATCAGTGAATATGTGAGGGGAAGTCATAGAGAGGAGCAAGCAAGATTGTTTTCTGCTGCTCTGGGAACTATGACACAGAACAATGGCTTCAAAGTACAGGAAAGGAGATTCTGTAGCAGCAGATAGGAGAGATAATGCCAAGAGTGATCCTTTCTAGGAGAACAGAAAAGTATTTGTGTATTATTTATTTACAGTATTTCTATTCCGCCCTTCTCCTCACCCTGCAGGGGACTCAGGGCGCATTACAATGTACACATATATGGCAAACATTCAATGCCGAAGACACACAATACATATAGACAGACAGTCAGTACGTTTATTGTCAGGTGAGACTCTGGTGTGGAATTGCATCCAAAAGCAAACCAGAGTGAGGATAAAGGCGTTGACTTTCCTTTTTATATATCTCCAAATGCAGGCAAACAAAGAAACATGCTTCCACATATGTTAGCATCATCACTACGTCATCTTAAGCATCATAGAAATAGCAAATTATACCTCCCAACATGCAAGAGGCATGTCTGTATATTTTTTCTAAAGAGCAGCTGAGATCCATCCGTTGCCTACTTTTGACCTGTCAGGGGGAAGGGAGATAACTCCTAACTTTTTAGAAGTAAGAAGGTATGGCCTGGGCTAAGCTGGACCAGTCTCTGTATAGATAACATGCCTCCCTTCTCCTCCCCCTTTCACACTGATCTCCTTCAGCATTCTTTGTGGCCTGTCAGCTTGGTTTCCTAATACAGAGAAAACCTGAGTTTTCTATTTTTCAGTGCTTGTGCTGTATATACAATATATATTTATAAATATCTATATTTCCAATATCTCCCCATCAATTCCACCTGAAAATTAGGAAGAGCTTCCTAATGGTGAGAGCTGTTCAGCGGTGGAACTCTCTGCCCCGGAGGGAGTGTGGTGGAGGCTCCTTCTTTGGAGCCTTTTAAATGGAGGCTGGATGGCCATCTGTCGGGGGTGCTTTGAATGCAATTTTCCTGCTTCTTGGCAGAATGGGGTTGGACTGGATGGCCCACAAAGTCTCTTCCAGCTCTATGATACTATGATTCTATGATTGTAAGACCAGACTTTGAAGAATTCAGTACTCAAAGCTCAGGACCCTGATATCAGTTTCATTTCTTCCATATCCAAAAACAAATTATCAGAAATTATGACTATTCAAATATGAAGCAAAGAGCAAGGGAAAGGAGATGGTGTCTGTAATAGATTCTAACCTTTGCCGGCTAGGCCGAAGCCTGAGAGTCAGTGGGCTGGGTCTCCATCTTAGGATAGGCAAGGAGGCAGGGGAGGAGCCAGCCAACTCCTGATTGGTTTAAGCACCAAGGGGAGGAGTTGGGAGAGAGTGAAAAAGGCTGTCACTTCTGACAGAGCAAGCAGAAGGGTTGTTCTAACGAACAGAGAGAGAGAGATTCTAACGAACGGAGAGAGAAGGATTTAGACAGGGAGAAGGAAGCTTTTGAGTGAGTCAAACTGTTAGGGAATAAGAAAGGGACAAGGGCTTGAGTATTACTGTACTAGGAGAGTCAGTGAGAAGACTTGTCAGCTTGTATTTAGGAGATAATACAAGAAGGCTTGTTGCCCTACAGTGGAGAGTAGACTGGAGGAAGTCTGGTTACTCTGTAAGACAGTCAGGGGGACTGATCTTAGAAACACACTGTTTCAGAGGGCTGAATGGTGTGAAGAAGATATCTCACTTCAAATAAAAGCTACTCCGCCTGTAGAAACCTTATGTCTAGTAAGCCTGAGCCTCAGTAACAAAGATACGCGTGTGTACCACTCATTTTATGAGTTGTCATCTTCTTAAAGTTCAATAAACCTGTTATTAGTTCATCGTTAACTGGTATCTGCCTCGATCTGTCATGCTTAGTGAAACCAAGTCAACCTAAACCCCTTTACAGTCCAGTCAGCAAGCAAAGGAGCCCAAAAAGAAGAACCAGAAGCCTGGGTGCATATTACCTCAAACACATTCACACCTTTGTTTCCTCAAACAATAAAATTGAGGTGGTGGCGGCAAAAATCTACCAGTATCATCGGTCTCTCACATCATTAGTTGTTCCCTCACTAAAATTCCTGTCACACACGTGCGTTAAGTGATCCCTTGTTCCTTAACCTTGTTTACAGTGTCCTGATCAGAAAAGGGATTTACATTGGTATAAGAGATCACCGGGAGCCGCAGTGGGTTAAACTCCTGAGCTGCTGTGCTTGATGACCGAAAGGTCGCAGGTTTGAATCCGGGGAGTGGGGTGAGCTTCCACTATCAGCCCCAGCTTCTGCCAACATAGCAGTTCAAAAACATGCAAATGTGAGTAGATCAATAGCTACTGCTCAGGCGGGAAGGTTATGATGCTCCATGCAGTCATGCCAGCTACATAACCTTGGAGGTGTCTGTGGACAACGCTTGCTCTTTGGCTTAGAAATGGAGATGAGCACCAGCGTCCCAGAGTCGGACATGACTGGATTTAATGTCAGGGGGGAACCTTTACCTCTACCTAAGAGATCCTTCCACTGGTGTACATCAGCAACAGGATTCCAATCAAAATTCTCAGCCTTCCTTATGCCGGCCATCTCTACTGCAAACCATAAACAAGAATCCAACACAAAAGACTATTTTTCCTGGCTTCCCTTTGTGTCTCCTGCCCCTCACTGTGCTAAAACAAAGAATAAGAAATGAAGAATAAGGAATGGAAATGGTGCCGTGTAAGAAAGGCAGGGATGTTGACGGTGAACAGCGGAGCCCAAGAGTCTTTCTGGAGCTCTCCGCAAACAAAGGAAACATTAGCAGCATGATCCCAGAAACAATTAGGAAGCACCCAATCTGTCTTCCTCTACTTCACTTTCTCAGATGAATTTCGAGAAGGGGGGGGGGGAACCCCAATGAAACCTACCCTCTTTCTATCCAAAAGACTGATCATTCTTCTGCCCTTCTCATTCATCCCCACCTTTCTCTATTTGGCACGAGGCACTTTCCATGCCATAATTACAGCATTATTAGCTCAAAAATGAATGTACAATCCCTGTTCATTATTGGTGGAGGGAATGTGTGCCCTGGAAACGAAAGCGGATGCTTGGAAGATCTAAACCCAGGGACCTTATTAATGGGCTTTCCGCTTGTTTTAGATCTGAGTGGAGCCGGAGCGGCGCTCCCCAAAAGGATACTTTGAACACCATTAATGAGAACATTTAGCATTCTGTTATTCAGGATAAAAAACAGCCAGCTCCAAAATAACCAGCAGGAAGGCCTCTGTCTATTACAAAAAAGTGGGGAGGAAAAGGAAAACCCCCAAAGCCCAGAGCCAGTGGGGAGATGACAGCCTGCATTGGCTACTGTGAGAAAGAAAGGCCGGGAAGAATAATTAAGCCGAGCAAGGAACCAACCATGCCAACAAAGCAAGAACAGCTGCTCCTCCATAAGCAAAGCAGGGGAGGGAGGGTCTTACATTATAGACAGTGCTCCGGGAAATGTTTCTGATTCTCATTGTGTGACAGCCAGCAGGTTCCATGTTAGCAGCTTAATAGATCTTCTCTGGATTCTAGGCTTTATAAAACAGACAAGGACCACGAGCTGGAATGTGTCCAGAGGAGAGCGACTAAAATGATAAAAGGTCTGGAGAACAAGCCCTATGAGGAGCGGCTTAAGGAGCGGGGCATGTTTAGCCTGAAGAAGAGAAGGCTGAGAGGAGATATGATAGCCATGGATAAATATATGAGAGGAAGCCACAGGGAGGAGGAGGAGGGAGCAAGCTTGTTTTCTGCTTCCCTGGAGACTAAGATGTGGAACAATGGCTTCAAACTGCAAGAAAGGAGATTCCATCTGAACATGAGGAAGAACTTCCTGACTGTGAGAGCCGTTCAGCAGTGGAACTCTCTGCCCCGGAGGGAGTGTGGTGGAGGCTCCTTCTTTGGAAGCTTTTAAACAGAGGCTGGATGGCCATCTGTCAAGGGTGATTTGAATGCAATATTCCTGCTTCTTGGCAGAATGGGGTTGGACTGGATGATGGCCCAGGAGGTCTCTTCCAACTCTTTGATTCTAGGATTCTATGATTCTATGAGATGCAGAGCCAACCTTCAGAAATGGGGCTACAAAGTGGAATCCACGACATGCGAGTGTGGAGAAGAGCAAACCACTGACCACCTGCTGCAATGCAACCTGAGCCCTGCCACATGATGCACCATGGAGTGTCATGAATGACTTTTCAATGACTTTGAAGCATAGGTTCTTTTTATTGCAATTTCCAGTGTGATAAGGTTTATCAGATTACAGAAAACGTTTAGACAAAGAATGACATTGGACATACAGACAGACAGATTCTATGCAACTACATTGGATTCACAATTACATTGGTTAACAAACAAACAAAAAGGAGTTACATTTTCACTCAACATTCACACACATGTACACGCATTCATCCACATGCATCCAATTATTACCATATCCTTTCCTCCCTCCTTGGAGAAGCCCCTCTTAGGCTGGACCCTGCTTTCCTCCAGCCTGCCAACGCATAGTTCCATAACTTCCATAATGCCAAAACTTCAAAATGCTGAGATGCCAAAACTTCTTTACTTAAGAACAGCGCCAAGGACCAGATCTCTGTTTTCCCTGCACAAAATCCAAGACTCCAAAAGTGCACTTCTTCCTCTTCTTCCCTTGAGAAAGAAGCCCCAAAGTGACCAGACTGCTCCTATGCAGATCTGCCACTCTCCGAATACACCACCTCTCTCCTTCCATGGAGCAGAGCATGGCAGGTGGAACAGACTCCTCAGGTCTGCCACACTTTGAGCATTATTAGCCTGAGTCTTTTATAGGAATATTCTGTTGATGTCATCCCCAAGTTGTAAATTAATGATAGACGCCTTCCATCCTGGATCCATCTCAGTGTTGATCTTCTGGATTGGTGTTAACAAACACAAGGCTTGTGTTGACTTCCTTCTTAACATAAGGAAGGTTGCAAACATTTCCGTTATCACTGTCCCAGTTCTTATCAGGGTTTCTCATTAGCAAGTCCGGCAGGCAGGTAGTTAGTCATTACAGGCCTTAATATTATAGTGGTGTTTCCAAAATTATTAGTTCCATCCATACATCCTTCCATTTTTCCATTCATTCCCACACATCATATTCAATTCATATTTATCAAATTTGCACACTGAATTTCTTATTACAGGAGGACCTTCTTGCAGCAACACCAGAGGCACTCCAAGCTTCTGGTCAAAGGACATTTAATAGAATTCCAAATCTGCAAACTTTGTGTTTTGTTTGTTTGTTTGTTTGTTTTTAATGCAATATTTATTTATTTATTTATTTACAGTTCTTATATT
>NW_026844367.1:314334-407927 GCF_025583915.1 Anolis sagrei ordinatus | reverse complement strand
TTCCATTTACCGTCTTCCTATGTTCGGTTGCGCTGTTTAACCAAACGCTTGTTCATAAAGCCAGGTCTTGACTTGACTAATGTCCGTAGGAAGGGCGTTCCACAGCCGAGGAGCCACCACTGAGAAGGCCCTATCTCTCGTCCCCGCCAGCCGAGCTTGTGAGGCTGGCGGGATCGAGAGCAGGGCCTCCGCGGAAGATCTCAAAGTCCTGGTGGGTTCATAGGCCGAGATGCAGTCAGATAGGTAGCTTGGGCCGGAACCGTTTAGGGCTTTAAAGGCCAACGCCAGCACTTTGAATTCAGCCCGGTAGCAGATCGGTAGCCAGTGGAGTTGGCACAACAGGGGGGTTGTATGCTCCCTGCGCTCCGCTCCTGTTAGAATCATGGCTGCCGAGCGTTGGACTAGTTGGAGCTTCCGAGCCGTCTTCAAGGACAACCCCACGTAGAGAGTCACTGAAGCTCAGGTCCAAAACTGACGCACTACCAGCCACAGGATACTGGATTCCTCAACATACATATACGGCACCTCTGCTCTCTCTAACCTTGACGGGCTATTTTTCCTTAACCTTTCCGCCTGATGTTTCCTCCCTCCTTCTCTTTTCTATCTCTCTCCCCGCTCTCCTCTTTCTCCGAACCAGGGTCTGCAGGAGGCGTGGGTGAAACTAGCGGCTTTGATTAGAAAGAGGTGAAGTGGAAGATGGATAATAGCCTTCCCTTCCCACACCTGATCTCCCAACAAGAGGTCAGTGATGGGGGTCAACAGCTAAAATAAGAGTCTCATCACATGAAGAGGAGGAGACGGAGCTTGGTCTGTCTAACAAAGGGCAGCCGAGCAGGGAAGCAACAGGAAAGACATGTGTCACATCGCTGGATTTGCATTATCTTGCACACAGAAGACATGCAAGGAGATGGGGTAAGACTGCCAGATACACATCTTTGTCGCTTTTCATCCAAGCACTGACATGGTGTGCAAGGAATCGTATTTCAAGGCAACTGGGTTTGTGTATGTGGAAGACAGAAAATGAGGGTAAGGGGACGGAGAGTGATAAATCAAGCACAAAAACCAGGTAGAGGCTTCAACCCAGTCCCAGAGTTCTCAGTACCCACATCTACATGGCTATGGGGAATTTAAGTGTATTATAGCCCCGTATCTCAATGATCATGTGTGGATGACCAGATCACCCATCTCATAATCAGTTTCACCGTACAATGCGATTTACCTTGGCAGCCCCTCTCCACAAAAGTCAACAATGACATTGAAATACCAAAACCGCCTGAGCTCTGCAAGTGCAGCATTTATCCGAATGAAGCAGAGAGTGTTTGAGGACATCCGTAGGGAGACCAAGGGGCTTGTTTATAAAGCTATTGTCCTCCCAACCCTGCTGTACACCTGCGAGACGTGGACTGTCTAAAGACGTCACATGCAACTCCTGGAACGATTCCATCAGTGTTGACTCTGAAAGATCCTGCAAATCTCTTGGGAAGACAAGTGGATAAATGTCAGCATACTGGAAGAAGAAAAGACCTGTTTTTGTCCTGCTAGGTTAGCAGAAGCCTCTATGGAAATTTGTGCATAGTTTGGTATATGTTTTCTCCATGTAAATATATTATATATGAATTTTTGTATAGATGAAAACATTGTATGCAAATTTTGAAAAAATACACATTTTCAATGGCATACAATCACTGTTGTGTACTTTGAATTATATAAAATACTAGATGGCTTTAAGTAAGGGGGTTCTGTGAGGGAAGTTTGCCCCAATTATGTCATTGGTGGGCTTCAGCATGCTCTTTGATTGTAGGTTAACTATAAATCCCAGTAACTACAACTTCCAAATGTCAAGGTCTGTTTCCCCCAAACTCCATCTGGATTCATATTTGGGCAATTGGAATATTTGTGCCATGTCTGGTCCAGATCCATCACTGTTTGAGTCCACCGTGCTCTCTAGATTTAGGTGAACTACAACTCCCAAACTCAAGGTCAATGCCCACCAAACCCTTCTAGTATTTTCTCTTGGTCATGGGAGTTCTGTGTGCCATGTTTGGTTCAATTCCATCATTGGTGGAGTTCAGAATGCTCTTTGATTGTAGGTGAACTATAAATCCCAAGAACTACAACTTCCAAATGACAAAAATCCATGTTTTTTGAGTGATGGTCTCCCCTTGGGTTAGTAGGTGTCTTGTGGCCAAATTTGGTGGCAAATTCATCCAGTAGTTTTTGAGTTATGTTAATCCCACAAACGAACATTAAATTTTTATTTATGTAGATTTGAAAATTATCAAAATTGAATTATGCACAAGACAATTTGAAAATGCGGAAGAATGAATCTGATGCTCTCGGTTCCTCCGCAGTGATGGACGGAATCCTAGTCTGCAGTTTTGTCAACACTTCTGCAAAGTGTGAAACTCCACACATTTGTTGAAAAATATCTTAGTCAATGTAGGCTTTCCCCATGAGCGGCGCATGACGGTATCCGTGGTCGGTGGTCCCTTCCTGCACGGAGCTCTCCTCCGACTCAGCGCACATCATGGCAAAACAGAAAAAGGGAAGCCAGCCTGATGGATCACAGGAGCACCGTGACATATTGTGTCATTTATCACACAACAGCTCCCCGTCTTCCAGTGGGGGCTCTCTCCATATGTCAACGTCAGTTCCTGCGCCACCCCAATGCATCAAAGAGAAATGTTTGAATATGAAGCACAGCCATTTCCTCGGGCCTGTCTCCGCTCTCATCCCCACATACATCAAGCGGAGTCTTCTCTTTGCTTTGGGGGGCTTCGTTTATTTATTTATTCACACACACACACACACAGGCAGAGGGGAGGAAAGAGAGAAAGAAAGAGGGACAGAAAGATCTTGAGGAGTTCCCAAGCGCCTTCAAGCCGGTTCTTTTGGCACCAGAGGAAGATCCTGAGTCTTCAAAACATAGGCCATCTGAACTGGGGTTGTGGTTTGCTCCGGCATTCACAGCCATTGAGGAAGGAGGAAACTTGGTGAGGCTTCTCAGCTTCAAACCCCTTGGACCCAGGACTGATTGAGACTGTAACGTATGTTTTCCTTCGCCCCTCTAAAGTTTTCCAGCTCATTGCTTTGAAGAAATGACTTTGTGATCAATAAAACTTATCTTGAGCTATTTACAGCGTTTTGGGTTTTTGGGAGTTCCAGCTTCCTATGGGAGGGCAAGAAGCAATCCCCTGGGGGAAAGGTGCCACGTCCACCCCTCCTTCATTGAGAATAATAGCCCCCAAGTGCGACAGCACAATGTATGAATACCCAAATAAACGGAGGTACTTTCACATTTTCATTGCCTTCCATGGAAGAGGATGAAGTGCATAAGCACCGCCACTTTGGGAAAAGGAGAACATTAATGCATCGTACGCTGAGCTGGAGATGGCCTCGTGCCCGCCACTCCACAGCGCAGCTACTATGCTGCTGAAATAAGGGATGTTTCCATTCCATAAACATGAAAGGAACCACGGGCAATTTATGCCTGGAAAATTAGTCAATAAACTTTTATAACCGCACTTCTTAATGCTTTTATTAATATGAAGAAACTTAAAATTAAGTTCCTCCCATCCAAAGATTTATAAGCCACGTCCTTAAGAGGTTTCTGGGATTTGAGGGGGGGGGGGGTGTCACCCCAGCCTCATATAAAACCCACGGCTTCTTAATTGTGATGCTCCGTATTTCCCAAAGTGCAAGAAGCCCTTCACAGGTGCTGCTTTACCTACAGAACAAATAAAACAGAGCAAAATTCCAACTAATTTTTTTTTATAGGGGACAAAATTACTATTCTGACATTTTCACGGGCATTTCACATCCGACGCTGCAGAAGGCAACATGGAATATGAGCCATATAAATGCACAATTCCGTGACTATTCTGGTAAAGAAAGCCAGTGTGATATAGGCGTTTGAGTGTTGGACTATAGGCACATCTCTTCCGACCCATCATCCCAAAAGGAGGGCGAGTCAGCTCCGGGGAGGTTGAGTTTCCACAGACCAAGACCACTTAGAATCCTAGAATCCAAGAGTTGGAAGAGACCTCCTGGGCCCGTGATGGTGAACCTATGACATGCGTGTCAGCAGTGACACACATGGCTATTTTTGATGACACACAGACACATGCGGCCACATACAGAGAAATACACGTTATCAGAACCAATCTAATTCCATCCTTAAATTTGTAAAAGGCTCTACAAATTTAACATCTGCATGTTTGAGCATTGTTCACTCCATAACTCAGCCTGGAATATACATTTTTCTTATTTAAACTATAAATATTGCAAAATTATGGGGTTTTTTTTTCTCAAAGTGACACTCTACCCAAATTATGCTCAGGTTTTTGGCAAATTTTGACACACCAAGCTCAAAAGATTGCCCATCACTGTCCTGGGCCATCATCCAGTCCAACCCCATTCTGCCAAGAAGCAGGAATATTGCATTCAAATCACCCCTGACAGATGACCATCCAGCCTCTGTTTAAAAGCTTCCAAAGAAGGAGCCTCCACCACACTCCCTCCAGGGCAGAGAGTTCCACTGCTGAACGGCTCTCACAGTCAGGAAGTTCTTCCTCATGTTCAGGTGGAATCTCCTCTCTTGTAGTTTGAAGCCATTGTTCCATTGCGTCCTAGTCTCCAGGGCAGCAGAAAACAAGCTTGCTCCCTCCTCCCTATGACTTCCTCTCACATATTTATACATGGCTATCATCATGTCTCCTCTCAGCCTTCTCTTCTTCAGGCTAAACATGCCCAGCTCTTTAAGCCGCTCCTCATAGGGCTTGTTCTCCAGACCCTTGATCATTTTAGTTCTCCTCTTTCTCTGGACACATTCCAGCTTGTCAATATCTCTCTTCAATTGTGGTGCCCAGAATTTGACACAATAGTCCTGGCCCTTGAGTGCTCTAGTTGGAGGTCAGCTGTGACCAGCAGTGCTGTAGAATTTGAAGAGGCACGAATGGAGGGCGAAAGAGAGAAATGTGTCAAGAGGAAGGTGTGTCAAGTCAACCCCGACCGGGACCGCCTTCCACCTGGAAACCAATGGCCTCACTGTGGGAGAACATGCAGGCCAAGAATAGAGCTCCAGAGTCACCTACGTACCCACCACCAGGGCCCCAAACTTGGAGGACAATGAGGGATCGGCTAAGTAAGTAAGTGAGTGAGTGAGTATTTTTCATGGGAATCGATACGCATGATGTTTGTATATATAAAGAGAAGCAGCACCCTTGTGAGATATAGATTAGATGCCTCTTCTTCAAAAAGTTCATGATTTTGTCTTCTCCCAATCTGGAAATATTTACTCCGTTTTCATGCAGGGAGGTTTGCAGTGCCATTAAGCAAACAAACAACATCAGCCTGGCACTAAAATATACAAGTGGGGTTGCCTCTGAAGACTGCCCGGAAGCTGCAGCAAGTACAACGCGCGGCAGCCAGACGACTAACGGGTGCTGGGTCCAGGGAGCACACCACTCTGCTGTTACTCGAACTCCACTGGCTGCCAATTAGCTTCCGAGCACAATTCAAAGTGCTGGTGTTAACCTATAAAGCCCTAAACGACTCCGGCCCTGTTTACCTCTCCGAACGTATTCTCCCCTACGAACCATCAAGACCACTAAGATCGTCTGGAGGGGCCCTGCTCTCGGTCCCTCCGCCTGCACAAGCACGGCTGGTGGGGACGAGGGACAGGGCCTTCTCGATGGTGGCCCCTCGACTTTGGAACAATCTTCCACTAAGATCGTCTGGAGGGGCCCTGCTCTCGGTCCCTCCACCTGCACAAGCACGGCTGGTGGGGACGAGGGACAGGGCCTTCTCGATGGTGGCCCCTCGACTTTGGAACTCCCTGCCATTAGAGATCAGAACTGCCCCCTCCCTCATGACGTTCAGGAAACTAACAAAGACCTGGTTGTGGAACGCGGCATTTGACAACTGATTTAATTCTTTGCCCACATGAAAGGAGGATGATGAATGGGATTGTGATGGTGTCGGATGATTTGGCTCTTTTAACTGGGATGATAATGTTTTAATGTGTATGGTGCTGATATTTTAATCGTGTAATGAAGTGGCATTGTGTTGTTATTGTATATTTTTTGTATGTTAACACATGTTGTGAACCGGTCTGAATCCCTCTTTGAAGGTGAGAGGGTCGGTATACAAAACCTCGAAATAAATAATAAATAATAAATAAGTAGCCCCAACGCTTCCATCTAAACGAGCTCAAAAGCTGAACCCTGTTTCCCTTGGAACTTGATTATTTAAGGGCTGGGAATGCACAATAGGATTCAAAACAACAATGGCGGAATCATTTTTGGTAGCTCATAATAATTACAACACAGATCCCCATCCACCCCGTTTTAATGAAAAGGGAATTGCTCCTTATACACCTCACGTCATGGAACATTTAATTATTTTGAACAGTAGTCATTCAGAATGGATGAGTTGGCTTGAAATAGAAAAGGGTTAGTCGCAGGTAGTCTGGAACACTGTCTTTGTGTGTGTGTGTGTGTGTGTGTTTCCTCCGGCCCCTCTTCTTGCTCTGAGTCTCTGGGAGAAGGCATTACACATACATGTGGGCTATAATTTGGTTGAGACGTGTAGTAAGCTGAAGCTCAGTCAATGTTGACTTTACACGGTAATGCCAGGGGAGATTAAACCCAATTTATCAGGAGCTGTAATATCAAAATTTGGAGATAACATGCTAAAAATATCAACAAACCTTAGAGGATGCTATTGGCCTTAGTAGCAACATCCTCTTTTCAACATTCTGAGTTTGTGGTTTGCAAGTAACCCTCACCCGTTAATTCACAAATGGTATTTTAATGTCATTTCTGACGTTTATTGACCATTTTGTCCCCTTTTTTGGCTTAAGCTGACAACTGCATGGGAGAATTTGGAGATCTGTGCAATGCGAAGTCCATTCTAAACTGCATATTAGTCTAGGAGATGCAAATTCAATTTAATTTATATCCCATTTTTCTCCCAGGACAGTACTCTAGCGGCCTTGTTTAAACACGGAAACAAAATGTTCACTTCCAATCTTTGCTACGCTCACTTATCTCTGAGATGAGAATCACTCTTTTAACCAGGTTGCTGCAAGTTTTTTGGGCTGTCTGGCCATGTTCCAGAAGCATTCTCTCCTGACGTTTCACCTGCATCTATCGCAGGCATCCTCAGAGGATGTGAGGTGCTAAAGGGAAGCCCTGAGGATATAGGTGACTATCTGTATCCGTATTGAAGAAGCTGGGGGCAGCACGGGTGAAAGCTGGGTGTTGTAGTAGAGCCTGTTGGCAACGCTGCAACTGGTAGTAGGAGTGTCAGAGGAGGGAAAAGAGGTGTTCAGGAGCTGGATGAGGAACAGCAGAGGAAGAGGATCTGGGAGATGCTTATGTCACCCACTGATGAAGAATCCTTTGAGGGGTTTTCCGAGAGTGAATGAGTGAGGAGGAGGAAGGAGATACAGTAGATGTGAATAGGGGAACTAAGAGGATTACTCAAGAGCAGGAGTCAGACAAGGAGCATCAAAGAAAGAAGATCTGGGAGATACTTACTGCTTCATCCGGAAGAAGAGGATTTCATGGGTTTTTCTGGGAATGATGGGTCTGGGAGTGATGGGGATGAGGAGGAAGCACTAGATTGGACCAAGGTACAAGAGGTTCAGAATGTGTGTACTCAACCAACGTCCAGTGACACATTTGTGGGGTTTTCTGGTGGTGAGGATTGGCAATCGGGTGATACTGTGGAATCCTGGGAAGACCTAAGTCTTGACAAGAGGTGGAAGAGGTGGAGGGATGGGCGTTGGTGCTCAGCTGTGGAAGCTAAGCCAGCTGAGAGTGATGAGGACGGGGTGGAGGGCAGCTCATCATCGGATGATGAGTTGTAAGATAAAAGTAGGCACTGAAATGTTAGAACTTTGCAGTAGGCAAAGTGTTGGTTTCGTGCCTTGGGTCTTGTCGCTGCCGCTTTCCTGTTGGGGTGGGTCCTGGATCTACAGGTTGCTGTTTTCCTTAGTGTACCAACCAGCTTGGATTCTCATAAGTGTGGATTTCCCCTCTCCTTGACTTCGGACTGTTTTTGACGACGACGCTGCCTTGTGGACTTTGGAACCTTTCAACTTCGGACTTGGATTTCTTTGACTTTGGACTGCATTTGGATGACAGCTCTTCTTCACGGCTCTTTGTTTGTTTGTTTTCCTTTTACTGTGTGATTTTGGGGTGTTTCGGAAGAACTCCTGTTTAATCCGGATTTTTTGCCAGGATAATCCGGATTATTGACTAAGTTTGTTTTTCAAGCTGGAAATTGCTTCAACTTTTGAGTTTTGACCAGAGGCATTAACGTAAGTGTCCCTGAGTCTTGTTTATTTTGCTTTAATAAACTATTCTTTTGGACATACTGCTGAGTCTGGCTCTTGAAGGCGCCTGGGTGCCGGCACTGGGACTTCTCTTTTTTCCACACCCTGGTCATCCTGGACACCTGCAGCTTGCTCTGCCCTTCACTTATACCAGGGGTTCTCAAACTAAGGCCCGCAGGCCGGGTGCGGCCCTCAAGAATCATAGAATCATAGAATGAAAGAGTTGGAAGAGACCTCAAGGGCCATCCAGTCCAACCCCATTCTGCCAAGAAGCAGGAATATTGCATTCAAATCACCCCTGACAGATGGCCACCTAGCCTCTGTTAAAAAGCTTCCAAAGAAGGAGCCTCCACCACACTCCATACTGCTGAGTCTGGCTCTTGAAGGCGCCTGGGTGCCGGCACTGGGACTTCTCTTTTTTCCACACCCTGGTCATCCTGGACACCTGCAGCTTGCTCTGCCCTTCACTTATACCAGGGGTTCTCAAACTAAGGCCCACAGGCCAGGTGCGGCCCTCCAAGGTGATTTACTTGGCCCCTGGTCTAAACTTTAGACTTAGGGTCACCCTAAGTCTGAAACAACTTCAAGTCACGCAACAACAACAACAACAATCTGAATTAACTTGACTATCTGATCAGCCAAAAGCAGGCCCACCATTCCCACTGAAATACTGGTAAGATTATGTTGGTTAAAATTGTTCATCATTTTAAATACTGTATTTTTCTTTCATGATATTTGCCAGAAGCCTTAGACATTCCTTTCCTAGACCCTAGCTTCTAATTTGCAGCTTTTAAGAAGAGAATATTTTCCTAAGTGGAGTGAAGTTCATGCATACATATCCCTTTGTGATTTCATATATATTTTCTAATTCCTATTTCCAATATGGTTACATCCAATAGATATTTTCCAATATATGTATTATGGATTTCCATCATGCCTTCATCAGCAGGAACTCTTCAGCAAGCGAGAGTCCAAAAGTGGCAGGCTGAAACACGGAACCTCAAGCCATGGCTGATCCCAAATGAGAGTCTCCCTCCTGGGCTCACAGAAGACTGGGCATCCTGGAAGGCACTGAAAAGAGTGCGCTCTGGCACCACGAGGTGCAGAGCCAACCTTGAGAAATGGGGCCACAAAGTGGAGTCCATGAGTGTGGAGAAGAGCAAACCACAGACCACCTACTACAATGGGGAAGGTCCTCCATGCACAAGGGAGGACCTTCTTATAGCAACACCAGAGGCACTCCAAGTGGCCAGATACTGGTCAAAGGACATTGAGTACAATGCCAAGTTTTTAAACTCAGTGTTTTGCTAAAAATACATTACAACTGCATCCTCAGTTCGCTTCTGATATGATAAATAAATATGCACTTACAATGATGTCTGTGTCTATGATTGAAATCTTCCTGGTTTGGGCCAGGATCCCAGAAGGATGCAGTTAGTGATTAACTGCATTTTTCTGTCTATTTATTTATTTATTTCGGGTACTTTTGCCCCGCCCTTCTCAACCCCCGAGGGGGGACTCAGGGCGGCTTACAAAAAAGGCACAATTTGATGCCTGCACAAAATACACATAATGTACAAAACCATAGTTAAAACAATTATCACAGTTAAAAGCAATCAAAACAATCAGTATATAATACAATCAATAAAACTATTCTCATGCTCAGCGTTCGTCTTTCAGAGTTCCATAATTCCATTCCATTAGTCCATTCCTGTCCATTGTCAAAGTCCTTTCTTTATCTGCCAGATTGTTCGAATGCCTGGTCCCAGATCCATGTTTTCAATTTTTTCCTGAAGGAAAGGAGGGATGTCGCTGATCTAATTTCCCCGGGGAGTGAATTCCACAGGTGGGGGGCCACCACCGAGAAGGCCTTGCTCCTCGTCCCCACCAATTTCACTTGTGATAGAGGCGGGGTCGAGAGCAGGGCCTCCCTAGACGATCTTAGACTCCGAGGCGGGACGTAGAGGGAGATCCGTTCGGACAGATACACTGGGCCGGAGCCGTATAGGATTTTGTAGGTCAAAACCAGCACTTTCAATTGTGCTCGGAATTGGATCGGCAGCCAGTGGAGCTGACACAACAGGGGGGGTGGTATGCTCCCTGTATGAGGGGTGGGGGGGGGGGGGTGGGGGGGGGTTGTATGCTCCCTGTATGACACTCTATCTGATTAACAAAGATATCTTAAAAATACGAAATAAGCCAAGCAGTTTAGCTTTTGCCTTCTTAAGCAACTGTAGAAGGTGTAAGCCCAAATATTTGACATGTTTTGTTTTGACATATGATTGGCTCCTCCCCCAACTCAGAGCTGCCAATACGAATTACATATTTTTTTAAAAAAAACCCTTGTTGCAATCTATCCCCGGTGGGCCCTTCCTTCAGCTCCCCTCTCAGCCTTTTATTTATTGTAATTACTTTAGTAATAAGATTTGTTTTCCTGGTTATTATATATATTACAGCACAAGGCAAGCACAAAAGCTATGGCAGCGGCGGTGGTGGAAAACAACAATGGCTCGAAGAGTTATGCCTTTTATTTATCTCTGCAACCATGATGGGGCTACTGAGTAAGAAAGGGGAAAGCGGGCGCTTGCGGGGAGTGGGGGGGGGCAGCTGGGAAAAGCCGTAAATAGAGAAGCAAGAGAGCAAAGATGTATGAGAGCCTGTTTACCAAGGAGGGGAAAGTGGCACTAAATGAGCCCGGCTCATATTTCATGCGCAAGACAACTTTGGTGGGTAAAGGACAGAATAAATAACAATACGGGGGAAAGAAGCCCATTGGAGAAGTCGCTTTGGTCTATGAGCAAAGGCTGGTGATTTTCAAGAGCTGGACTGCAAAGCCAGAGCAGAGAAAAGGGTTCTTGCCAGACATCAAGGGAACCACTGACCACATAGGGACGCTGATGAGGAAACACAACCTACAAACTATCTCCAGACCCACCAAGAAAATCCAACCAATGCTCCGTTCAGCAAAAGACAAGAGGGATCCTCTCACTTCTGCAGGAGTCTACCATTGTGTACCATGCAGATGGGGACAAGAAGTCTACAGAGGGACCACCAAACGCAGCAGCAGCATTGCCCACACACAAATCAAGGAACATGAAAGGCACTGCAGACTCACTCAACCAGAGAAAAGCACCGATGAACGAGCTGGGCATGTTTAGCCTTAAGAAGAGAAGGCTGAGAGGAGACATGATAGCCATGTATAAATATGTGAGAGGAAGCCACAGGAGGAGGAGGGAGCAAGCTTCCTTTCTGCTTCCTTGGAGACTAGGACGCAATGGAACAATGGCTTCAAACTACAAGAGAGGAGATTCCATCTGAACATGAGGAAGAACTTCCTGACTGTGAGAGCCGTTCAGCAGTGGAACTCTCTGCCCCGGAGTGTGGTGGAGGCTCCTTCTTTGGAAGCTTTTAAACAGAGGCTGGATGGCCATCTGTCAGGGGTGATTTGAATGCAATATTCCTGCTTCTTGGCAGAATGGGGTTGGACTGGATGGCCCAGGAGGTCTCTTCCAGCTCTTTGATTCTAGGATTCTATGATTCTATGAAGTGTGTGTATTTCTCCATCAGCTCCAGTCTTGATCAATGAGCCTGTAGCTCTGAATCATTTTTAATTTAATACTTCTGGGAAGAGGGTAAAAAAAATCCAATCAAACAGAGGTGCATTTGGCAAGCAGAGGGAATTAGCATTTGGCAGTGCTCATTATCGCTGTTTATGATGATATAAATTAGGGGGATTTACTGATGCAGTTAATAATCTTAAATTTGGGGATCATAAATAACAATATTTATTTCGAGTGGCAATGTCTACAGAAGACCAGCCAATCAGCTTCAGATGTTGGCAGATTTGGAGAGCAGCGTATACCACTGGAAGGGTCTATGTGTACACATGTGTATGTGCGTATTTCAACATAAGCACCCTTTGTGAGAAGGCCAAATGTATAGCCAGGCAGCACACAAGCAGAGGTGCCTCTTGGTGCATCCGTAGAAGAATGGATGCATGTTTTGGTTTTTTTAAAAAATCACTTTTGTGTAGGGACTGCTGGCAACTCTGTCCTGCTGCGCATGGATACATGTGTAAATTGAACGGAATGTGCCCCCCCTCCCATAACGGTCCGATTTTCAGGCCCCGAAACGAAAGGACCGAAAACAACCCTCCCAATTTTGGGAGACTTACAAAACATGGATTGGGGCCCCCAATGACAGCCGGGACATGAAACAGGACAAGATTTACCCCAAATGCACATGTCTACTGTGCATTAGTCTGATCTTGCCATTAACATGGCAGCCTCGTTTGTGGTGCTGGAAGAAGTTAATTTATTGACCCCTGAGTGTCCACTCAAAGGCACAAAAGCAAATAATGAAGCCTGCTAACTTATCTTTTATTGCAATTTACACTATTTACAGGAGCAGAAAATAATATGTCCGTTTCCTAGCTGTACATTGCTGGAAACTGAAAAACATGGCTATCTGATTCTGTGATCATCAAGTTTGCAGACAGCAAATTGGGAGGGATAGTCAATACTCCAGAAGACAGGACCCGAATTCAAAACTGATTTTCTAAGCAGGTAAAGTCTGTCGACATCACTACACGGGTGTAACGCGTAGTGGATGGTCATCGGTTTTCTTGTTTTTCTGTCCAGATCCTCCAGCCCTGCTTGTGTCCAGTTCACAATCCCAGCAGTGTATCCAATGACGGCGATGGCCCAGGTGTTGAGAGCCTTGATCGTATTTGTGCCATTTAATTTGCTCTTCAAAACCTTTCTGAGTCTTTGGATATTTTCTTTGCTGACTACATTTTTCACCTGCTCATGCTTAATATTGTCCAACTGTAGTATTTATTTATTTATTTATTTATTTATTTGCCTGACTTCTATACGGCTGTTCTCAGCCCGAAGGCGACTCACAGCGGTTCACAACAAATACGAACAGCAAAAATTCAGTGCTACAGTATAGAAACAGTTAACAACCTAACACATTACACAATTAATAAACAGTTACTACAATACCCATTCACTGTCGTCTCATCATCAAAAACATGTTCCAGATTCGTCATCCATTGTTCCATTCCAGTGTTCATTAACCAATCATTGCACTAATTATTCGAACGCCTGCTCAAACAGCCAGGTCTTCACTTTTTTGCGTAATACCATTAGAGATGGTGCTAGTCTAATGTCCGTAGGAAGGGCGTTCCACAGCCGAGGAGCCACCACCGAGAAGGCCCTATCTCTCGTCCCCGCCAGCCGAGCTTGAGAAGCAGGCGGGATCGAGAGCAGGGTCTCCCCGGAAGATCTCAAAGTCCTGGTGGGTTCATAGGCAGAGATGCGGTCGGATAGGTAGCTTGGGCCGGAACCGTTTAGGGCTTTAAAGGCCAACGCCAGCACTTTGAATTCAGCCCGGTAGCAGATCGGTAGCCAGTGGAGTTGGCGCAACAGGGGAGTTGTATGCTCCCTGCGCTCCGCTCCTGTTAAATCATGGCTGCCGAGCGTTGGACTAGTTGGAGCTTCCGAGCCGTCTTCAAAGGCAACCTCACGTAGAGAGCGTTGCAGTAGTCTAAACGGGATGTAACCAGAGCGTGGACTACCGTGGCCAAGTCAGACTTCCCAAGGTACGGGCGCAGCTGGCGCACGAGCCTAAGCTGTGCAAATGCTCCCCTGGTCACCGCCGAAACCTGGGACTCCAGGCTCAGCGATGAGTCCGAGATCACACCCAAGCTGCGAACCTGCGTCTTCAGGGGGAGTGTGACCCCATCCAACACAGGCTGTAACCCTATACCCTGTTCGGCCTTGCGACTGACCAGGAGTACCTCTGTCTTGTCTGGATTCAATTTCAATTTGTTCGCCCCATCCAGACCGTCACAGCGGCCAAGCACCGGTTCAGGACCTGGACAGCCTCCTTAGTATGCCCAGATATTTATAGGATTCAGGCTGATTGCACTTTATGGTTTGTCCGTTTGGCATCTCTGTGCCCTCGCTGTGTGCAATTTTCCCTTTCTTTAATGCCACTGTGGCACATTTGTCTAATCCGAACTCCATACTGATATCAGTGCTGAAGATTCTGACTGTGTTGGTCAGTGACTCGATTTCAGTTTCTGATTTTCCATAAAGCGTTAGATCATCCATGTACAGTAAGTGGGATATTTTTGTTGAATGTCTTGCTGTTTGGTAGCCTAGATTTGTTTTCTGTAGAATTACTGACAGAGGGATCATTGCAATGATAAACAGCAGTGGTGACAGTGAGTCACCTTGGAAAATTCCTCTCTTGATGTTAACAGTTCCATAGCTTTCGTTGCCCACGAACAACTCAGTTTTCCATTGTTGCATTGCATTTCCAGTGAACTTTCTAATATTTTCACAAACCCCGATGACATCTAGACATTTGATAATCCAACAATGTGGCAGTGAGTCAAATGCTTTTTTGTAATCAATCCAAGTTGTATAGAGGTTTGTTTTGTGGCTTTGGCAATTTTCCAGTATCATTTTATCAATTAGAAGCTGATCTTTTGTGCCCCTCTGAAATCATTTTATTATTATTATTATTATTATTATTATTATTATTATTATTATTATTATTAACTTGCAGTTGCCACTGGAGGAAGGGAGTATTCACGAATAAGTTCAGGTATCCCCAACAGCAAACACGCAGCTATTATATTCCCGAGGTTTTGAGAGGGGAGGCATGTTTGTGGGGAACTGTACAATAAATCAAGAAGAACAAGGAGAGAAGACCTACACTTGAGTTCAATGCTGCATGAGCATAATCACATCACTGCCATCATGCCTGCATTACAAGAACATTTGCTGCTCACAGCCTTCAGATTACATTAGGAAAAGCAAGCCGCAAAGCTGTTTCATTTCGGGATCCCGCCTGCCTCCTGGAGCATGATCAGCCACGTCTTACTGGGAGAAGAGTGCTCAGAAGTTGGGCATAGCACACGGCAGCATGGCGACAGCAGGTTGGAGGCTGGCAGAAACCCTTTCTAAATGCCACATCCTGGCGTTGCCTCTCTCTGTCCAAGCGAGATGGCTCTGGCACTTACAGAGCAAAGCACTTCAAAGCAACCTGGGGGGGGGGGGAAATCTCTCTTAAATCAAGAAAGATGCTGAGATAAGTAGGCAGAAGCCGCATCAATAGCACATATAAAGGGAAGGAGGGAAGATTTATGGGGCTATGCGCATGTGAGATGCAAAATCACTCTGCTTGTTAAAAAGTCAGATCTGAGCAGGGATACTCAGAATAATCATCTTGTTCAAAATTGTCCTGGCTGGCTTCTGTATGAGCTTTCAAAGGGAAGGAGAAAATATTAATTTACACTAACATCATAAAGGCAGTGAGTTGGAGAGGCGGCCGTGTAATTGAGAAGGCTTTGGTGCAACGCCAGGAGAGGGAAAGTATTCCCCCCCCCCCCCCCCCCCCCCAATTTTTCTGCAAATGTTTTCAGGGAATGCCAAAAAGAAAAGCCACCTCTTTTTGTGAGTTTCTCCCACACCTCCATCTAGTTTATGGCATCAACATAACTCAAAAACCACTGGGGGAATTGACACCAAATTTGGAGACAATACACCTGATGTCGAGCACACCCCCCCCCCCAAAAAAATAAGGGATAGTGACTTATAGTTCTGCAAAGGGCAAGGGCACCAGACTACACAACAAGGGTTAAGTCTTGGTCACATTGCCAAGGCACTGACAACAACAAGGACCCCACGAGGCTTTTGGGAAATGACTGGATCTTGGGACTTCTGCCCTCCATGAGAGTTGTAGTTTCCAAAAGCGTGAAGGGAGAACCACCACCTCCCTTTCTTATTTGGTTATTTCACCTCTGCATGGACAATAGCAAGCTGAAACTTCCTCTTGTTTGCTTTGTCTGGCAGGCAAGGAAGTTTATCTGGACACTTTGATTGAATCACAAAGGGCAGGGTTGATCCCCCCCCCCCCCCAGGTCCTCTGCCCCGATCCTGTTTGTTTTCCTTCACCAAAACCCATCAAGGGCAGGAAAACCTTTCTTAATGAAATCAACCTTTGCTGGACAAAACAATGCCCCTCTTCCGCCCTGCCTCCCTCTCCCTGATTTGCTAAGGAGCCCAAGAGGGAGGGAGTTTTGAAACTTTCAAACCTGTATTTTCTCTATAAAAATGCCAGTAAAATTCTGTATTGCTATGCTTGTAGTGGAACTATTCCTACAATGCATCCGATTGCAGCTGAATCGCAAATAAAGACACCTCGGTCCCAGCTTCTTCCGCTTTGGTGAGGATTTATTATTTTAAATATTTTTGCTGCTGAAATTGGCTTCGCTGGCCTCACCAAGGTTCAAGGACTCTCTTTGGTGCGGTCCTCAGGATCTCCTCGGCTGGGGAGATCCTCCTAAAAGCAGCCCGATATCACACCTATCAGGCCAATGAGTAACCATCACTCCTAAAAATACTGAAAAACACAATGGAAGGGACTTAAAATCCAAAGAAGCAAAAAGATACTACAGCGCATGCACAAAAACAACTCCCCTGGCGAACAAAACTCACAATAGAATATCCACACTCGTTCGGTCTACAGCTCCCAGCATCCCCTAGACGAGGCCCTTTAGGAGAGGAGGATGATCCAAATGCACTGCTTCCAAGCTGCAAGGATTCTTCTCCTTGGATTTCTTTGAGAGCATCCCAGTCCCTGCATATTTCCAATTTCCTATTCCTGGACTGCAACTCCCAACAATCCTCCAGACAGATAGATTAGATAGAGATAGGTAGGTAGGTACCTGCCTTCTAGCCCTTCATCTAAGTTTTGTGTGTGTGTGTGTGTGAGAGAGAGAGGAGCAACTTGAGAAACTGCAAGTCACTTCTGGTGTGAGAGAATTGGCTGTCTGCAAAGACATTGCCCAGGGGACTCCCAGATGTTTTTTTTGACATTTTACCATCCTTGTGGGAGGCTTCTCTCGTGTCCCTGCGTGTAGAGTTGGAGCTGACAGAGGGAGCTCATCCACACTCTCCCGGAGTCAAACCTCCGACCTGTCGGTCTTCAGTCCTGCCGGCACAAGGGTTTGACCCATTGCACCATTGGAGGCTCCCTGTGAAATAGTGAAGGATATGAACTCCTATCCAAATATACCCAAAAGTAAACGCCCACAATGACCATTTCTTCCCAGTAATAAAGAATGGCATTTCAGGCTTAAATCATCGCGAGAAGGTGGCCAATTAAGGGAAGCATGTCTGATTTTGAACATGTATATGTATTTAGTAATGTCACCATTCTTCAAGGCTCCCGCCCTTGAAAGCTTCTTTGGCACTGATGCCATTCTTGTAAGTGATCAGCTTCTCTTGACTCAAGCAATGTGTTTTAAGATAATTTGCCAAATGACAAATTATTTTCTCCCCGCATTAATCGCTCAAGAGAAATTGTTGTCTTCATTAAGCACACACACAATGCCGCTCACGCTGAAATGCTGTAATATTTATGTTAATTGGCTAACGGAGTGATTCATTGGTTAAAAGGGAGGCAGCTAATTTACCCAACACACACATTAATCAGCAAATTGCTTGACTAAATACAAACTTGGAGAATTACCATATTGACAAGGGAAGTAATAATAGGAAAAGGAGGGCGGCTGGGATACACTGTGTTCGGGGGCACAAAATGGGCAATGGCAGTGGCCAAGATCCAGCACGCCAATGGGCTTGCTGCCTCTCCTCTTTGTAGCCAACAGCCTGCTCCAAAGCGATTCCTAAGCCTCAAAAGCAGAATCAACAGCACTGGATAAAACCGTCTATCTCAGCCTTCCTAATGTTGCAACCCCTGAATACAGTTCCTCATGTTGTGGTGACCCTCAACCATAACACTATTTTTGTTGCTACTTCACAACTGTCATTTAGCTACTGTTATGAATCGTAATTTAAATACTTGATTGTTGTTGTTCATTCGTTCAGTCGTCTCCGACTCTTCGTGACCTCATGGACCAGCCCACGCCAGAGCTCCCTGTCGGCCGTCACCACCCCCAGCTCCTTCAAGGTCAGTCCAGTCACTTCAAGGATGCCATCCATCCATCTTGCCCTTGGTCGGCCCCTCTTCCTTTTGCCTTCCACTTTCCCCAGCATCATTCCCTTCTCTAGGCTTTGCTGTCTCCTCATGATGTGGCATTCAAAGGACTTCCGCTTTGTCTCTAGTCTCCTTCCCTCCAGTGAGCTTTAGTCGGGCTTTCTTTCCTGGAGGATGGACTGGTTGGATCTTCTCGCAGTCCAAGGCACTCTCAGAGCTTTCCTCCAACACCACAGCTCAAAAGCATCTCTCTTCCTTCGCTCAGCCTTCCCTAAGGTCCAGCTCTCACATCCGTAGGTGACTACAGGGAAGACCATGGCTTTGACTAGGCAATGGATCTTTGTTGCCAGTCTGATGTCTCTACTCTTTACTATTTTATCGAGACTGGACATGGCTCTCCTCCCAAGAAGGAAGCGTCTCCTGATTTCCTGGCCACAGTCTGCATCTGCACTCATCTTTGCGCCCTAGAAATACAAACCCTGTCACGGCCTCCACATTTTCTCCCTCTATTTCCCAGTTGTCAATCATTCTTGTTGCCATAATCTTGGTTTTTTTGATGTTTAGCTGCAACCCGGCTTTTGCGCTTTCTTCTTTCACCTTGATTAGAAGGCTCCTCAGCTCCTCCTCGCTTTCGGCCAAATACTTGATATGCAGGATGTATTCTCATTCACTAGACCAAATTTGGCCCGATACATCCAAATTTGAATACTGGTAGGGTTGAGGGGATTGATTTTGTCTTTTTGGAGTTGTGTGTTGCTGGGATTTGTAGTTAGCCTACAAAGTACATTCTGAACCCCACCAACAATGGGATTGAAACAAATTTGGCACACAGAACTCTCATGACCAACAGAAAACATTGGAAGGGTTTGGTGGGCATTGACCTTGAGTTTTGGAGTTGTAGTTCACCTACATCCAGAGAGCACTGTGGACTCAAACAATGATGGATCTGGACCAAACTTGGCACAAATACTCAATATGCCCAAATGTGAACACTGGTGGAGTTTGGGAAAATAGACCTTGACATTTGGGAGTTGTAGTTGCTGGGATTTATAGTTTACTTGCAATCAAAGAGCATTCTGAACTCCACCAACGATAGAATTCCCACACAGAACCCCCATGGTTTGAAAGGACCTGTTGGCATGAGCCTCCTATCATTGGGGTTTGGGGGGTACAGCACGACTGATTTTGTCATTTGGGAGTTGTAGTTGCTGGGATTTATAGCTAACCTATAATCAAAGGGTGTCCTGAAGCCCACCAACAATGGAATTAAACCAAAGTTGGCACACAGAACTCCCTGGACCAACAGAAAATACTAGAAAGGTTTGATGGACATTGACCTTGAGTTTTGGAATTGTAGTTCACCTACATCCAGAGAGCACTAGACTCAAAAAATTATGGATCTGGACCCAACTTGGCACGAATACTCAATATGCCTAAATGTGAACACTGGTGGAGTTTGGGGAATATAGACCTTGACATTTGGGAGTTGTAGTTGCTGGGATTCATAGTTCACTTACAATCAAAGAGTACTCTGAACCCCACCAATGAAATAATTGGACCAAACTTCCCACATAGAATCCCCATGACCAACAGAAAATACTGTGTTTTCTGATGGTCTTTGGCAATCCCTCTGACCAGGCCCGTAGCCAGGATTTTGTTTCGGGGGGGGGGGGGGGGGGGCTGAATTTTTTTCAAGGGGGGGGTGGGGGGGGCTGAGTTTCTGGGGGGGGCTGAGTCTGAGTGAAAGAGGGTCTAGCCTAGCAAACCTTTTGTATCATTACCCCAATACCCCCATGCATATGGGATATATTGAGTATGGTGATCAGATCATGATATGAATAAACATAACAGTTTAAATAATGCACCAGTAAGGCCTTCTCGCGAACCACCATGAGAATTTCGGGGGGGGGGCTGAAGCCCCCCAAGCCCCCCCCCCCCCCCGGCTACATGCCTGCGACTCACACTCCCTCACCCCCCCCCCCCCCAGGTTAAGAAACGCTGGGATAGAAGTATACCACTGATTCCTGTTCAGTTATATGAATAATGTCAAAGTATATAGCCACGTGGGACTTCAGGTCAACAGAATAAAAGGAGACATATAAAACACAACACTTTGTTTTTAGATCAGGGCTCTACAAAGGGCAGCAGGCCTGGTAGAAACATCCCAATGGTTCTCTGCCAGGAAACTAAAATAATAACCCCCAGTCCCCACACACCTTGCTTATAGCTCTTCAGGTATTTCTAATCTTGCATTTTGCCTTATACCTTTTGATCAGAAGTGGTGCAACCCCAGATATAAGAAGAACCTAGGAAGTTCATCACCAGCAGCTGCATTTTTTGAATAGTTCAGAAGTACGTTCAGCTCATCCTAATTTTTTGCTATTCATTCCGTCAATGAGGCAAGATGGATGGATTAATTTGTGAGTAATGTCTGCTTTGTAGCAATCTATTTCTTAATTAGTTCTGTCCAACTGAAAGAAAGAAGCTTTATTCTCAAGGGAGACATTCCATAATCCAGATTCCATGGCAAGCGTCCCTCTCTGACTCACCAGCTCTCCCAAAGTGGAGATGCACAGGGACAGGGCATCCAATGTTCTGGTAGAACTGGATAAGGCCCAAGAAACATGTTCTTAAGATAGCCACCGAACCAAACAGGTGGAAGAAGAAACATTTACAAGTGGAGATTTCATTGTACGTGTTGTGCCCAAGCGGGTTTCGGGCTATATGGCCATGTTCTAGAAGCATCTTTATTAATGACTTAGATGAAGGGCTAGAAGGCATGATCATCAAGTTTACAGACGACACCAAATTGGGAGGGATAGCCAATAGTCCAGAGGACAGGAGCAGGATTCAAAACGATCTTGACAGATTAGAGAGATGGGCCAAAACTAACAAAATGAAGTTCAACAGTGACAAATGCAAGATACTCCACTTTGGCAGAAAAAAATGAAATGCAAAGATACAGAATGGGGGACAATGCCTGGCTCGAGAGCAGTACGTGTGAAAAAGATCTTGGAGTCCTCGTGGACAACAAGTTAAACATGAGCCAACAATGTGATGTGGCGGCAAAAAAAGCCAATGGGATTTTGGCCTGCATCAATAGGAGCATAGTGTCTAGATCTAAGGAAGTAATGCTACCCCTCTATTCTGCTTTGGTTAGACCACACCTGGAATATTGTGTCCAATTCTGGGCACCACAATTCAAGAGAGATATTGACAAGCTGGAATGTGTCCAGAGGCGGGCGACTAAAATGATCAAGGGTCTGGAGAACAAGCCCTATGAGGAGCGGCTTAAGGAGCTGGGCATGTTTAGCCTGAAGAAGAGAAGGCTGAGAGGAGATATGATAGCCATGTATAAATATGTAAGTGGGTAACAATGGAAAAATTTGTTTCTAAAATCGATTTGTATTTGGGGGGTTTTTTGTTTCGATATTTAAAATAATTACAAAATTTTCCTTTTAAAAAGTTCGATATTTACGAAATTTCGTAAATGGTAAAAAATTAACGAATCGATTTCCGAAACAATAACGAATCGATTCGTTAATGGCGGACGCGACCGCGAAATACGCTAAAAAACCTCCAAAACCTTCTGAAGCTTCCCTCTCCCTCTGTTGTTGACTGTTGGTGTGATATTATAATTTTTTTTCACTAATTAAACCATAAAACTGGCCCAGACATGCGGAAATAATCAACGAAACGACCTCAAAACAATAACGAAACGAATACAATATCGAAATACGAAGCATTTACAAAACGTTTTTGAAAATTCGTTTTTTTTAATAATTGCTCCAGAATGGTTTTCGTTATCGTTTTGTAATTGAAAAAATTAACGAATTATTAACGAATTACGAATTAACGAAACGAAACCGCCCAGCCCTAATAATATGTGAGAGGAAGCCACAGGGAGGAGGGAGCAAGCTTGTTTTCTGCTTCCCTGGAGACTAGGACACAATGGAGCAATGGTTTCAAACTACAAGAAAGGAGATTCCACCTGAACATGAGGAAGAACTTCCTGACTGTGAGAGCCGTTCAGCATTGGAACTCTCTGCCCCGGAGTGTGGTGTAGGCTCCTTCTTTGGAAGCTTTTAAGCATAGGCTAGGTGGTCACCTGAGGGATGCTTTGAATGCAATTTTCTTGCTTCTTGGCAGAATGGGGTTGGACTGAATGGCCCAAGAGGTCTCTTCCAACTCTAGGATTCTATCATTCTATGATTCTAGGTCCAATGCAGAAGACACAATAACATTGCACACAGGCAAGAGGAAAATGAACAGGAAAAAAAAAACATAAACTTGCAGTGTTGCAAACAAACCAAACAGTACAACATTGTCCTTGTAAGCAATACAGAATAAGGCTTCTTCAACTTCCTCCAATTTTATTATTATTATTTTTGTCGTGTCAGGAGTGACTTGAGAAACTCAAGTCGCTTCGGGTGTGAGAGAATTGGCCGTCTGCAAGGACGTTGCCCAGGGGACACCCGGATGATTTTGATGTTTTATCATCCTTGTGGGAGGCTTCTCTCATGTCCCCGCATGAGGAGCTGGAGCTGATAGAGGGAGCTCATCCGCCTCTCCCCGGATTTGAACCTGCGACCTGTCGGTCTTCAGTCCTACCAGCACAGGGGTTGAACCCACTGCGCCACCGGGGGCTCTTCCTCCAAATGAGAGAGCAATACAAATGGTTGAGCAAAATGCCTGAGCAAAAGCTGGACTGTACTCTAAAATCCATACAGTTAAACCCCATAGAGTGTGGTCCAAACTTACTAGCTGACCTACATTACCAGCTGCACATAATAATCTACAGCATAAGGTTTTCCATAAGGCTATGGAACTCTCTCCCAAATGAAGTCAGGTCTGCCCCCTCCCTCCTGACCTTCAGGAAGCTTTCTGATTGGCTGCCACTTTCACAGGCCACTGTCACGTGCACGGCTAAAGGACCTGGGCCAAATTTGGCACACATAACCCTCTTGATCCATTTTATCTCCTGGTGTGGTTTGGGGGAGGTGGACCATGAATTATGGGATTTGCAGAGTGGTGGCTGAGACTGGTAAAAACGAAAAGTTATCCAACCACAATATGCAGACTGAGTTGGACAATGTCTTAACTTGGCAAATTGTTTTATATGTATTTTAACTTATATGTATTTTAGCCTATTGTTTTATGTATGTTGCTTAAAATGTTACTTATTGTTTAGTATAGAAATTTTTGCTGTTAGCCGTTCTGAGTCCCTCTGCGGGGTAGAGAAGAACGGGATATAAAAGCTCTAAATAAATAATAATATAAATATTCTTTAACACACACACATACTTGATCCCGTTATGACTTACATAACAGTGCGTACTCTGCAACTGTCCTGATTTGGCAGGAAGATTCCCTTGGGCTGCCTTGGAAATTGCTACCTAATGGGTTTTTCCCCTTCCAAGCAACCCGTTGCACTTTGCAAACATTCTAGTTCCAGCATGGGCAAGGTTCATCCCTCCAGGTGTTTTGGACTTCAACTCCCACAATTCCTAACAGCCTCAGGCCCTTTCCTTTTCTCTCTCAGCCGCTTAAGCTTTCTTAAACGCGCTCCCCAAGGACATTAGGCATGCCCCAACTCCGGCAGTCTTTAAGAGGAGCCTGAAAACGTGGTTGTTCCAGTGTGCCTTCCCAGAATAAGGAAACCCTAAGCAACATGTCCCTAAACGCACTTTACTAATGATCTAGGATTGTCTGCTCGCCCCATCTCTCTCCATCAGTGGTCACCTCGATCCACCCAGGAAAATCTCCTCTACATACCGGGTCCTAGGGAGGCATATTTGGAAGCTACAAGGCATAGAGCTTTTTCGATCTATGCTCCAATTCTGTGGAACTCATTGCCTCCATATATTAGAGCAATGTCAGAGTCGCGGCCTTTTGCAAAGGTGCTCAAGACTTGGCTGTTTGGCTGTGCATTTAAGTAACTGGATCAAATTTTGCCATAGTCACTACTGAATGTTTTTATGTTGAATGTTTTATGTTGAATGTTTTTATATTGAATGTTTTTATATTGAATGTTTTATATTGTGTATAAACTGTTTTAAATTGTAAGTCGCTCGGAGCACCTTGGTGGAGAGCAACTAATTAAGAAATAAAGTGATGATGATGATGATGATGATGATCTCTCTCCAAACACCTATCCTAGTTATATGTCACCTGGTCATGCCCAGCATTTTTTTTTTAAAAAAATAATTATTACTTTTGGCCCTGCCATAGGTTTTTAATGCGTTGTGGTGTTATTGTTACTGTTTATTGCTTTGTTAATGAGTTTATTTACTGTCTGTATTGCTGTTGTTGCTGTTTTTACTGATGTATTTGGGCTCGGCCTCTTGTAAGCCACACCGAGTCCTTTGGGAGATGGAAGCGTGGTATAAATAAAGGATTATTATTATTATTATTATTATTATTATTATTATTATTATTATTATTATTAAATCCGGCTTTCTTAAATCCCTTCCATCATCTGTGAAATGCCCACATAACCAAAATTTGCTTGCAGTCCCCAACATCCGGGCTTACCATTTGTCCTCTACTAGGCAGAGAGCCTTCTCGATCGTGGCCCCTTATTTATGGAATGCCTTGCCAGTTGAAACCCGATCTATCCGAGAGACCTACTTGCTTTTCGGAAAGCCTGTAAAACTTTCTTTTCCGACAAGCTTTCGATGGGTGAATAACTCGAGACTATGTCTGTTCTTGTTTTTATTGTGTTTTAAAGTTAATTGTATTGTTTTAATCGACTGCTGCAAAGCGCTCCGAGCCAAATTGGGAGTGGCGGTATACAAGTCAAGTAAATACATCAATGAATAACTCACTTGCCGTTGATGACTCCATCCGGGTTCAGCATGGGGATGATCTTGAAGATGAAGCAGTGCCTCAGCAGGTCTGCGGTGGGATCTCGACTGAGGAGAAACTCCAGAGTCCCCTTCATTACCCAACTGGCATTGCTCTCGCCAGGGTGAACGCGTGCCACGAGCATCACGTAAGGACGTTCACCTAAGAAGAGAGGCAACGTGTTTAGATATTTACTCCTGTTCTTCTTCCCCCCAGAGCTTCTTCCCCCAGCTTGTTTCAAACAGGCTATTCCTTCCAAAATGGTACTAAGTTCACAGTAGGTTTTCCCTACTACCACCGGCATCATTTTTTCTGGGTTGTTGTAGGTTTTTTCAGGCTATATGGCCATGTTCTAGAGGCATTCTCTCCTGACGTTTCGCCTGCATCTATGGCAAGCATCCTCAGAGGTAGTGAGGTCTGTTGGAACTAGGAAAAGGGGTTTATATATCTGTGGAATGACCAGGGTGGGACAAAGGACTCTTGTCTGCTGGAGCTAGGTGTGAATGTTTCAACTGACCACCTTGATTAGCTTTTGATGGCCTGGCAGTGCCTGGAGCAATCTTTTGTTGAGAGGTGATTAGATGTCCTTGTTTGTTTCCCCTCTGTTGTTGTGCTGTTGTAATTTTAGAGTTTTTTTTAATCCTGGTAGCCAGATTTTGTTCATTTTCATGGTTTCCTCCTTTCTGTTGAAATTTGTCCACCTGCTTCTTGTGGATGTCAATGGCTTCTCTGTGTAGTCTGACATGGTGGTTGTTGGTGTGGTCCAGCATGTCTGTGTTCTCAAATAATCTGCTGTGTCCAGGCTGGTTCATCAGGTGCTCTGCTATGGCTGACTTCTCTGGTTGAAGTAGTTTGCAGTGCCTTTCATGTTCCTTGATTCGTGTTTGTGCGCTGCTTTGGTGGTCCCTATGGAGACTTGTCCACAGCTGCATGGTACATGGTAGACTCCTGCAGAGGTGAGAGGATCCCTCTTGTCCTTTGCTGAACGTAGCATTGGTTGGATTTTCTTGGTGGGTCTGTAGATTGTTTGTATGTTGTGTTTCCTCATCAGCTTCCCTCTGCGGTCAGTGGTTCCCTTGATGTATGGCAGGAACACTTTTCCTCTGGGTGGATCTTCGTCTTGACTCTCGTGGCTTGTTCTTGGTCTTGCAGCTCTTCTGATGTCTGAGGTGGAGTCTCCCTTGGCCTGGAGAGCCCAGTTGAGGTGGTTCCGTTCCTCTTGGAGGAGGAGGGCTTCGCAGATTCTTTTGGCACGGTCTGCCAAGGCTTTAATTGTGCTTCTTTTTTGACTTGGGTGATGGTTGGAAACAAAGAGGCACATAAAATCACTCTCAACAAGGGATTCCCCCCGGGCACTTCCAAGCCATTGAATGCTAATCAAGGTGATCAGCTGAAACATTCACATCTAGCCCCAGCAGACAAAAGTCCTTTGTCTCACCCTGGTCATTCCACAGATATATAAACCATTTTTCCTACTTCCAACAGACCTCACTACCTCTGTGGATGCTTGCCATAGATGCAGGCGAAACGTCAGGAGAAAAATTGCCTGCAGAACATGGCCATATAGCCCGGAAAAACCTACAAAAACCCAGTGATTCCGGCCATGAAAGCCTTCGACAATACATCATTTTTTCTGTTGTCAACGTATGATTAACAGCTGAACACTCAGAGCTGTTAGACTCATAACACTGCCAGACATAACAAAGCCTCAAGGGCATGTCGTGATCCCTGTTTTTGATACCTGGTACAGGTGGATGTCACCAGATCATCAAGGTCTTTCAATACACTTTAGCTTTGCCTCACATTCCTGGCTATTTTCCTTGTTGTATCCGACAATGGTTGTTCTTGTCTGTCGTTGACGAGGCATCTATCCTCCATCAGGAAGGACAAGGAGGGAGTGGGGTCTACTCTGCTTCTTACGCAGGACTAAAAACTGGAGATGGCTTGTTACAGACCCATCTGATTGGCCTGAGGCCTGGAAATATACACAACAAGTGTAAAGTATAGATATAGACTATACTATATAAAGCATACAAAACCATGGTCTTCCCTGTAGTCACCTACGGATGTGAGAGCTGGACCTTCGGGAAGGCCGAGCGAAGGAAGAGAGAGGCTTTTGAGCTCTGGTGTTGGAGGAAAGTGCCGAGAGTGCCTTGGACCGCGAGAAGATCCAACCAGTCCATCCTCCAGGAAATAAAGCCCGACTAAAGCTCAATGGAGGGAAGGAGACTAGAGGGAAAGCGGAAGTCCTTTGAATGCCACATCATGAGGAGACAGCAAAGCCTAGAGAAGGGAATGATGCTGGGGAAAGGGGAAGGCAAAAAGAAGAGGGGCCGACCAAGGGCAAGATGGATGGATGGCATCCTTGAAGTGACTGGACTGACCTTGAAGGAGACCCTGGGGGTGGTGACGGCCGACAGGGAGCTCTGGCGTGGGCTGGTCCATGAGGTCATGAAGAGTCGGAGACGACTGAATGAATGAACAACAAATATAAAGCATAAGCTATAATTCAGAAAGCTATGTGTATCAGAATGTGTGTTTGTGTAACTGAAAACAAAGAGGTAGATTAGTTCCAGGCACAACGGTTGGAAATAGCAACTTTCTTCAAGCCTCCACTAGTACTTTGTTGGTATATAATTCAGATTGCTTACCGTATTGTATATTTGTGTATTGGTATGCAGTTTTCCTTAACTCTATGTTGTGGGAGGGGCTGCAGACCATGTGACCAGATCTGAGACTATTCAGCTCAGACTCCATTTTTTAGAAACAGTAGGAACAGTATGCGTTTAGAAAGTAGTAAAAACAGTATGCTTTTAGAAGTATGTAGAATGGGAATGCTTTAGAGACTCTGGCCCCTTCCCACATTTTCGGCTTTGAACTGGAATATATGGCAGTGTGGACTCAGATAACTCAGTTCAAAGCAGATATTGCGGGATTGTCTGCTTCGATATTCTGGGTTATATGGCTGTGCGGAAGGGCCTCTATCAGACTCTCAGGCCAGAGAGATGCTTTGGACTGTTGATTGTAAGAATGATGCCCTGTGTTATCTACACAGAGAAACTACTTCAAATCCTATCTGTAACTGGATTGATATGCAATGTACCTGTATGCTGAATACATGAAGTCTGTGAGTAAAACAGCTGTGTTATTTTAACAAAGACTACTTCATTTTTGCTCTTTCGAGAGCATGATTTAAACCAAGATGTTTTAAAGGAGAGTAGGTGTTTTTTGGGCAATGGAAATAACACTCCTGAAACTCTGCTGTCTGTCTGTCTGTCTGTGAGCTTGTTGATGGAAAGGTTGCAGGTTCGATTCCGGGGAGCGGCGTGAGCTTCCGCTGTCAGCCCTAGCTTCTGCCAACCTAGCAGTTCGAAAACATGCAAATGTGAGTAGATCAATAGGTACCGCTCCGGCGGGAAGGTAACGGCGCTCCATGCAGTCATGCCGGCCACATGACCTTGGAGGTGTCTGCGGACAACGCTGGCTCTTCGGCTTAGAAATGGAGATGAGCACCACACCCCAGAGTCAGACATGACTGGACTTAATGTCAGGGGACTACCTTTACCTTTACCTATGTACACACACACACACACACACAAACACACAATATATGTATGTGTGTGTGTGTGCATTTGCATATCTTTGTCCCTAACAGTTCAAAGAGATATCTAGGTACATCAGTCTAACAGATGAGAAATCTAATTGCCTTGCATGAGTACTAGTGGGTATTTACTAGGCATGGTTAGGTTCAGTCAGAATCTTCATAATTCGGAATAAATTTGGAAAAATTTGCTTTTTGAAGCAATTTCAAAGTTTTTAAGGAAACCGGAAGTCCCTTTTCCTTTCCGAAGCTTTTTCGGCCATTTCTGTTACGAAGCAGTAAGTGATTCGAAAATTATTCAGCTTTCCCCCACTTCTGGTCCCTACCTCAGCTCAAGCCAGAGAAGCCATTTTAAACCAAAGTGGATGATTTCCTCCCTTTCCTCTCCCCTGCTTGTGTCTCAAGCCTGGGAAGCCATTTTAAACCAGAGTGGATGAATTTCCTCCCTTTCCTCTCCCCCCCCGCTTCTGTCTCAAGCCAGAGAAGCCATTTCAAACCAGAGAAAGATGAATTTCCTCCCTGTGCTCCCCCAATATGCTTTCAAAGTAAAGACCACCCAATGAAACAGGAAATATCACTTTCAACCCATTAAGGAAGGATTCGGAAGTCTCGGAAGTTTCAAAAAGTTTTCAACATTTTTTTTCTGTGAAAATCGGAATTGACTTTAGATAAATATTACAGGTAAGCTAAACATGTGCTAAAATAAAATAGATATTCCACTGTGCTGACTGCAGAATGTTCCAAAGATATAATCTAGAAGAGGTCTCTCTTAGCACGGCCCCGTGGACCGGCTGTCAGCACAGAGGTCACGCAAGGGAAGGAAGACTCCAGCAGACATGGCCCTGCACTAAGATATATGAGCACGCAAGGCAGTCCTTATTTATGGTGTCGTTTTGAACACGGCCACTCAAAATAGCACGTATGATTCAGACTTCCCTTGCAAAGAGAATGAATGAGCAGGCACTTCTGACTCTGAGTCCCCTTCAAAGTTTGCCAGTGAAAAGGGAAGGAGAATGAGATATCCCTTTTTCTGAAAATGATGAGCGCTGACAGGCCTGATCCAGAGCTGGCAACCCATCTGACAATTATATGATTTGGTGTGACATTCAATGAGAGATCGCTTTCCTTCCACACGCACAAAAACAGCAGTTGATGGCACCACGCTGATTCAGAGACTCTTTCCTCATGCTCAACCTGATCGCTTCTGAAAGATGGAAAGCTACAGGCAGCTGCTTTGTGGGATTTTTGAGTCAGAAGAGGCCTCCAGGGAAGGACAGAGAGAGAAGTGCGCTTCTCCCTTTTCGGAAGCCGCTACGGGAGGAGCTCGGTCTCACTGACACCTTTTTGGGTCTCACTGTCAGGCATGGATTATATAATCGGTGGATAGACCCTCACTGCACAGCTGTCCCAGTCTTGCCTAAACGCCTGGTTGTGAAAACAGTTCCAAACAGTAAAGAACAACATTCAAACATAGGGGAACTCCAGACAAAAAATAACCAGGGACAGCTAACCACTGGAGCCCCCGGTAGCACAGTGGGTTAAACCCCTGTGCCGGCAAGACTGAAGACCGACAGGTCACAGGTTCAAATCCGGGGAGAGGCAGATGAGCTCCCTCTATCAGCTCCAGCTCCTCATGCATGGACATGAGAGAAGCATCCCACAAGGATGGTAAAAATATCAAAACATCTGGGTGTCCCCTAGCCCAGGTCTCAGCTGCGCCCGTACCTTGGGAAGTCTGACTTGGCCACGGTAGTACACGCTCTGGTCACATCCCGCCTTGACTACTGCAACGCTCTCTACGTGGGGCTGCCCTTGAAGACGGCCCGGAAGCTTCAGCTAGTCCAGCGCGCGGCAGCCATGTTACTAACAGGAGCGGGACGCAGGGAGCACACAACGCCCTTGTTGTTCCAGCTCCACTGGCTGCCGATCTGCTACCGGGCCCAATTTAAGGTGCTGGTGTTAGCCTACAAAGCCCTAAACGGTTCCGGCCCAAAATACCTTTCGGACCGCATCTCGGCCTATGAGCCCACGAGGGCCTTGAGATCATCCGGGGAGGCCCTTCTCTCGATCCCGCCTGCCTCACAGGCACATTTGGAGGGGACGAGAGATAGGGCCTTCTCAGTGGTGGCCCCCCGGCTGTGGAAAGACCTCCCTGTTGACATCAGACAGGCGCCCTCCCTTTTGTCCTTCCGTAGGAGCCTGAAGACTTGGCTATTTGAGAAGGCATTTAACTGAGCGCTACGGCAACTGGTAATTGACAACTGGAACGGAATATGGATTACGACACTGGTTATGATTCTATGATGCGACGGAGCGGATTATTTAGTGTAACTTAGATTATTGTGTATTATTGTTGTATTGATTGCTTGTTTTGCCTTTTTGTAAACTGTTTTTATATGTTGTGCACCGCCGCGAGTCGCCCTAGGGCTGAGAGCGGCGGTCAACAAATGCAGCAAATAAATACATAAATAAAAAATCTGGCTACCAGTACTAAAAAACTCTAAAATTACAACAGCAAAACAACAGAGAGGAAACAACCAGGCACATCTTAACACCTCTCAACAAAAGGTTTTCCCAGGCTCAGGCAGGCCTTCAAATGCTAATGAAGGTGATCAGCTGAAACATTCACACCTAGCAGCAGAGAAGAGCTCCTTGCCCCACCCCAGCCATTCCACAGATATATAAACCCATTTTTCCTACTTCCAACAGACCTCACACCTCTGAGGATGCTTGCCATAGATGCAGGCGAAACGTCAGGAGAAATGCCTCTAGAACATGGCTCTATAGCCCGAAAAAACCCACAAGAACCTAGTGATTCCAGCCATGAAAGCCTTCGACAATACATCATCCAGGCATCCCCTGGGCAACGTCCTTGCAGATGGCCAGTTCTCTCACCCCAGTCACTCCTGACACAACAAAAAAAATCTAGATTCTTGTGGGTTTTTTCGGGCTATATGGCCATGTTCTAGAGGCATTTCTCCTGACGTTTCGCCTGCATCTATGGCAAGCATCCTCACTACCTCATAGATGCAGGCGAAACGTCAGGAGAAATGCCTCTAGAACATGGCCCTATAGCCCGAAAAAACCCACAAGAATCTAGTTATTCCAGCCATGAAAGACTTCGACAATACAAAAAAAAAATCACCTCTCATCAAAGGATTCCCCCAGGCAGTAACAAGCCACATCTAAAAACTGTCAGGCTATCAAATGCTAATCAAGGTGGCCAATTGAAACATTCACACCTAGGTCCAACAGACAAGAGTTCTTTCTTCCACCATGGGCATTCCAGAGATACATAAACCCAATTTTCCTAGGTTGTTGTAGTTTTTTCAGGCTATATGGTCATGTTCTAGAGGCATTCTAGAGCACCTGAGGAACCAACCTGGACACAGCAGATTATTGGAGAACACAGAAATGCTGGACCACTCTCACAACCACCATGTCAGACTACACAGAGAAGCCATTGAAATCCACAAGCATGTGGACAATTTCAACAGAAAGGAGGAAACCATGAAAATGAACAAAATCTGGCTACCAGTATTAAAAAAACTCTAAAATTAAAACAGCAAAACAGCAGAGGGAAAACAATCAGGGACATCTAATCACCTCTCAACAAAAGATTGCTCCAGGCAATGCTAATCAAGGTGGTCAGTTGAAACATTCACACCTAGCTCCAGCAGACAAGAGTCCTTTGTCCCACCCTGGTCATTCCACGATATATAAACCTATTTTCCTAGTTCCAACAGACCTCACAACCTCTGAGGATGCCTGCCATAGATGCAGGCGAAACGTCAGGAGAGAAAGCTTCTGGAACACAGCCATACAGCCCAAAAAACTAAAACAACCCAATGATTCTGGTCATGAAAGCCTTCGCCAATAGAGTGCTGAACAGTTCCGTCTCTCTCAATGACAGCCGTCCTGTTTGCAATTTCCACACATCACTCTGTTCTCTCCCGTTTCCAACTCCCATTTGCTCATTTAAAACAAGATCTGGATGAAACATCACAATTTAATCCTGCTTAAATAAGTATTTTGAAATTTATATTTCTCATTATATACACTTATAGACATCTAAATACACAACTCCTCTCATGTGTCTCCATTTCTAAGTGTTTCAGTATGATCTGGAATGCGCGCTTCTGTTTGTTTTGTAAAATTGAGAGCTGCATTGGAATAATTGGATATACGGGCAAAGGCAACACACAACCCATTTCCCTTCCGCACATATGTCTCCGGGTTATAAAACAGGTCAATTAATTTCCGAAAATGCAATGATCAAATTCTTCAAACAGTCTGAAGATGAATCGAAATGCTACTTCTGACACGTTTAAAGTACAATAGCCTTCCCAACTTAGTATCCAACAGCCATGGTGGCTGGTTGTGTAGTTGCGTGCTTTCAAGTTGTTTTGACTTATGGTATAAGTCATAGAACCACAGAGTAGGGTGAGACCTTGTGGGCCATGGGCCATCCAGTCCAACCCTGCCAAAAAGTAGGAAAGTCACATTCAGAGCACCCCCGACAGATAGCCATCCAGCCTCTGTTTCAAAGCCTCCAAAGAAGGAGTAGGTCAAGCCTACTACAAGCTTCCCTTACCAAGATTTATTCAGGCTGAAAGAGGGTGGCTCACCAAAGGTCCCAGGAGGTTTCCATGGGACACAAATATTGCACCACTCTGGCTCTAGCTTCAATAATAATAATAATAACAACAACAACAACAACCCTCAAAATCAAACTGCAACGGCTCTGATTGCATAAACCAGTCCAGGTGGTCCCAGTGGTCACTGGTGCAGTCCTAGCAGTCTGGGGGGAGCCTCGGCAACCCATTACGCAAAGTAAGCATTTGCAGTATAGTTGATTTTGCTCAGGGGCGCTCTTGAGGCGCTCTTGGGGAAAATAGACCTTGACATATGCGAGTTGTAGTTACTGGGATGTATAGTTCACCTACAATCAAAGAGCATTCTGAACTCCACCAATGATGGAATTGAACCAAATATGGCACACAGAACTCCCACGACGAACAGAAAATATATATCAGTGATTGGTTGGGGGGGGGGGGGGGGGGCGCCAAAATACTGTTTGCTTACCGTTGAAAATTACCTAGGGCCGCCTCTGGAGGCATCCTTTAGCATTCCAATGACAGTTCGAATTAACATCATTCCTGAGAGCATAGGGCCCCACAACCCACTGAGCCTTAATCTCCAGACAGGAAAGCATCCCCCTCCCATATGTGTTTGAATGGCAAGCTGTGTGCAAGTGTGACTGGCGCATAATGCTTAATGGCACCACCAGGTGCCATGCCTAGGTCTCAGGCTTTGGCCTGGAAAGCTTGGGGCCTGGAGTCATCCGGACCTGACAACCCTTGTTAGCCCCATGGATCAGAATGGTTTGCACATGACACCCCTGGTTAAGTGAAGCCAGAGCCCTCCTGGAGACCAAGCTAGTCTCCTTGCAAATTGTGTCCAAGTGGTGCGAGACTGCGTAATGGGCAGGGGCACTTCAAGGCCCCTCTCGAAGGCCGGCTCTTGAAAAGCGTTCGTTCGGTGGCCGTGCCGAAGAGAGCCAGCCCTGATTGGATTCTGGGGAAGCTGCCAGCAAGCGCAGGTTAGCTATTTATCTCTGCAGAAACCTCATGTGGCACATAACCTTCTCCGTGAATGTAAATAATAAAAAGGGGGAAAGCACAGGAACCTTTTTCCGCTACATAAAGTCTCATCCAACATATCACATCTTGTTACACTGCATTACGTCCTGACATGCCCGGAATATAACACAGGGCCAGGAGCAGATGCCGTCCGTGGAAAGGTGAAGAGCGTGGGCCGCCAAGAACACCGGGCTTCTTGTTCTTGGTTCGGAGAGGTCAATTGTGGGACAGAGATTGTCAACACATGTGGACAGTGGCTTTCTGACTGCCCTTTCCAAATAAAAAACGCAGGTTTTCAAAATAAATCCCTCCTCCAAAACATTACTGAGAGATTGGGGTTACCTTTGTAATATCTCAACTGGGTCATCAGGACACCATTAGCTAGTGGCATCAGGAATGGGGGCAGATAGCACAGACTAAAAAAGAATCCCTCCTCCAAAACATTACTGAGAGATTGGGGTTACCTTTGTAATATCTCAACTGGGTCATCAAGACACCATTAGCTGGTGGCATCAGGAATGGGGATGGATTGGATAGCACAGACTTGGTAACCCAAAAATGCATCTAATTATTTGGATGGAAGACTATTTTTATAGGATTCAGAGGGATTGGAGTCCAACCTTAGATCCATGTTATAAGTAAGCTCGCTTCATGAAAGCAGTGGCACAAGCCAAGGCAGGCATGGGCAGATTTTCTAGCACTCTCTGCTAGGAGGATGGGCTATCTGGTGATGGAAGGAAGGAAAAGAAAGAGAAAGGAAAGAGAGAAAGAAGGGAGGGAAGAAGAGAAGCATTGAAGGAGGGAAAGGAGGGAAGAAGGATGAAAGGGTGTAAGGGAAGGATGGAAGAGAAGGAAGGGAAGGGAGGGAGAAAGGAGGAAGGAAAGAGAGAAGGAAGGAAAGAAAAAGGAGGGAAGGACAAAAGGGTGGGAGGGAGGAGGAAGGAAGGGAGAGGAAAGAAAGAAAAGGAAGGATGAAAGGGTGGAAGGGAAGGATGGAAGGAAGGGTTATGAGGAAAGTAAGAGAAGGAAGGATGAAAGGGTGGAAGAGAATGGAGGGAGGAAAGAGAAGGAAGGAATGACAAAAGGGAAGGGAGGAAAGAGAATGAAGGAAAGACAAAAGGGAAGGAAGGAAAGAGAATGAAGGAAAGACAAAAGGGAAGGGAGGAAAGAGAATGAAGGAAAGACAAAAGGGAAGGGGAAAGAGAAGGAAGGAAAGACAAAAGGGAGGGAGGAAAGGAGAATAGGAAAGACAAAAGAAGGAAGGAAGGAAGGAAGGAAGGAAGGAAGGAGAGAAGGAAGGAAAGGAAGGAAGGAAGAAGGAAGGAAGGAAAAGAGGAAGGAAGGACAAAGGGGTGAAAGGAAGGAGAAGGGAGGGAGAAAGAGAAGGTTGAAGGAGGGATGAAAGAGAGGAAGGAAGGGGGAAGAGAAGGAAGGGGAAAAAGGGAGGGAAGGAGGAAGGAAAGAAAGAAAGACAGAACAAAGAAAGGAAAAGAAGATGTGAGAGAGGAGGGCCTGGGTTTGTCCATACCCGAGCTATGGTGATACTTTCTGTAGTCAAAAATGGGCAACTTCAAGAAGGACATGTCTACTAAGCAACTCCCAGTTGTGGGAGCACAGACTGGTTATTTTCTTGGCCGACATTTACCAGAATGATAGCCAAGGAACTCTGGAAATGGCATTTAAAATAAAAATTCTAAATTGTGCCTAAACACTAAGAAGAAGTGGCATGTAAAGAGGCAGAATAATACTATAGGGAGGGTGTTGGGGGACAAGCTAGAGGATGTGGCCATTACTGTTGTCCCCTCCCTTTCGGAGATTGTCTGATAAAAATGACATTTCTTTGGTTCTTATGAGCACCAGTTATACCACTAGCACCACATACTCTGTGACAAAAGTCATATTGAACTCCATTAGATGGGGAGGGGTTGCTGCCGCTCTCGGGGGCTCTTCACTTTGTACAATTCTAACTATGTAATTCCACTTTAACCACCATAGCATAATCCTGTGGCATTCTAAGATGTATAGTTTGGCAAGGCACTACATCCCTTTGGTTAGTACATCAGAACAACCCTCCTTAAACTGCCTAATCTCAGGATTCTACAGATTGGAACCGTGGCCATTGGAGTGGAACCACAATGTTGTAATTGTGCAGTGTGAAAGGGTCCCTGCGAGAGGCATTTTCCCCCAATGAAAGGCATTTTTTTTCTTTCCCTAGGCCTTCCCGTGAATGATCTTATATTTATTAATATGGTATGTTTAGTCGATTTAAGTGACTACTCAAGCCTTGACTTGTAATGGTTATATTATCTGGAAATGTAGCTGCGCCTGATTATGTAAATTGCCTTGATGTGGCTGTAAGCTTCCCTGAGCATGGCTTTCCCAAGCAGCATTCGGATAAAGACGGAGAGGGAGGCGGAGGAAGAGAACGCCAGGAGATCGGCCTTGAGAGCGACTATTTGAAGCTAGAGCCGTGCCGCTCTTAAAATTCCCGACCCTGTTTGTGGAGAGAAAAGTCAACAGGGAGGAGAAGAGAAGGGATTCGGGAAGATCACAACATGGGTTTTTGTGTTACTTCCGCTTATACTCCTGTGCCATTAACAATGCAAATATATACACACACACACATARACACTAGCTTGGGGACCTGGCGCTGAGAAAGGAATTGTGTATCAAGGTTGGTCCCATCATCCATGSTGCATCCTCCTCCAAACTGCACCAGGATGTAGAGTACATCATGGAGACTCAGTGTGCCAAGTTTGGTCTTTATCGGTAATTGGATGAGGGTTGCAGTGGTCTCAGGAATTGAGCAAAGGTACCGCAAGTCCCATAATCCATGGTCCATCCCCAGCCAAACCACACCAGGACATAAGGTGGGTCATGAGAGGTCTATGTGCCAAGTTTGGTCCTGATCAGTCATTGGATGAGGTTAACAGCGGTCTCAGAATGTGAYTGATGGTACTGCAAGTCCSAWCATCCATGGTTCATCCTRCTCCAAACTGCAGTAGGATGTKGAGTGGGTCATGYGGGCTRTGTGTGCCAAGTTRSGTCTGTATTGGTAATTTTCTGACCCAGCCCCTGGCCTTTTCCTTTCCTCTCTTTGTCATCTCGGAATCTTGGAATTGAGGCTGGCCAATCAGAGACCACATGCAAATTTCCTTCTCTTATGTCTCAGTTTCTGTCATGAACCTTTTTCTCCACCAGGGGCTCCTGTAAAGCTGGCCAATCAGAGACCATATGCAAATAGCACCACAGCGGCAGCCAATCAGAATCTTGGACATTTCAGGCTGTCCAATCAGAATGCTGGCACATACACCACCACACCGCCACACTTTTGTCCTCCGCATACAAACTTTGGCTTTTATTATATACATAGATAGATAGATAGATAGATAGATAGATAGATAGATAGATAGATAGATAGATAGATTTGCCCACAACTAGAGGGCAATTTTTGAAAAGTAAAAAGTGGGGAGCATCTGAGAATACACGCCTATAGCTACAGCTGGTCAACTAGGTCACTCTTTGAATCAGGTTACAGGAACATAAGTAGAGGTTTCTCCAATGGCCACCAAATTGCCATCATGGAGTAGCTGCAAGGGAAAAGTGACACTTAAAAAGGTTGGGAGTCAATGTACAAGGGAGGTAGTGAATTCTTCCCTCTGCAATCTATATATATCAGTGTTTCTCAACCTGGGGGTCGGGACCCTGTGGGGGGTCACAAGAGGGTGTCAGAGGGGTCACCAAAGATAATCAGAAAACAGAATTTTCTGTTGGTCATGGGGGTTCTGTGTGGGAAGTTTGGCCCAATACTATGGTTGGTGGGGTTCAGAATGCTCTTTGATTGTAGGTGAACTATAAATCTCAGCAACTACAACTCCCAAGTGCCAAGTCTATTTTCCCCAAACTCCACCAGTGCTCACACTTGGGCATATTGAGTGTTTGTGCCAAGTTTAGTCCAGACCCATCATTGATTGAGTCCACAGTGCTCTCTGGAGATAGGTGAACAACAACTCCCAAGCTCAAGATCAATGCCCACCAAACCCTCCCAGTATTTTCTGTTGGTCATGGGAGTTCTGTGTGCCAAGTTTGGTTCAATTCCATTGCTGGTGGAGTTCAGAATTCTCTTTGATTGTAGGTTAACTATAAATCCCAGCAACTACAACTCCCAAATGACAAAATCAATCCTCCCAACCCCATATGGGGTATTTGGGCATATGGGGTATTTTTGCCAAATTTGGTCCAGTGAATAAAAATACATCCTGCATATCAGATATTTACATTACAAGTCATAACTGTAGCAAAATTACAGTTATGAAGTAACAATGAAAATAATGTGATGGTTGGGGGTCACCACAGCACGAGGAACTGGATTAAGGGGTCGCGGCATTAGCAAGGTTGAGAAACACTGATCTATCTATCTAAAAATGCTCCGTGCATCATGAGTACTTTGAAAACAAAAGAACCAATTAACGAAATCACACCAAATTTGGCAACAAAATGTCTCACAACACAAGGAGTGACCATCACTCAAAACATTATGATTTTGTCATTTGGGAGTTGTAGTTGCTGGAATTTAAAGTTCACCTACAATCAAAGAGCATTCTGAAGTCCATCAATGATGGAATTGAACCAAACTTGGTACACATAATTCCCATGACCATAGAAAACACTAGAAGGGTTTAGTGGGCATTGACCTTGAGTTTGGGAGTTGTAGTTCACCTACATCCAGAGAGCACTGTGGACTCAAACAATGATGGATTTGGACCAAACTTGGCACAAGCACTCAATACACCCAAATATGAACACAGATGGAGTTTGGGGAAAATAGACCTTGACATTTGGGAGTTGTAGTTACTGGGAATTATAGTTCACCTAGAATAAAAGAGCATTCTGAACCCCACGAATGACAGATTTGGGGCAAACTTCCCACACAGAAGCCCCACGACCAACAGAAAATACTTAAGGCCATCCAGTCCAACTCTCTTCACCAGGGCAAGAAAATCTAATCAAAGCCCTCCTGACAAAGAGCCATCCAGCCATAAATATAGATAGATATGATTCACACAGAGAGAGAGATATAGTATCATAGATTTGAAAGGGACCCCTAAAGAAGGACAATTATATTTTGCATATTCCAGAATGGGCAACCCAGACACTCTCCACATCAACACTGACAAAGAAACAACAAGAAATACTGTTTACCCACAAGCAGAAAGAAATTGCATATATTAGGAACTAACGCTTTCTCATTACTTAATTTTCCAGATCAGCAGACTGGGCCACAGCAACACATGGCAGGGGACAGCTAGTAACATATGAAAAGCCTAGACTGGAATAAGTTGTCACTAACAGGATGCTAACTAACGCTGCAGGTGGGGATACCCGCTGCTGCTGTTGAAAGTAGAGTTGTCTTGCAGATCCATTTTCCTTTGTTACATCGAGTCTTTTGTTATTTTCGTTACCTTTGGGAACATGTAATGGGAAGACCCCTCCCAGTACGAAAATCAGCTAAACACGAAAACAAGTGGGGCGTTACAGTTTAATCTTTTTTATTAATCCCCCAGCAAACAAAAAGAGAATCATTATTCTCTAAAAACGACTACCCTTCCAGGTCATCACTCGTGCCTGCCTGCATCTGAGCACCTCCTCTAGAGTAAGAAACAGCTTTAAGAAGTTGCCTCATTTAAATGGAAAGAGTGCTGCAGCCCAGAGCCTCTCCTCTGTTACAGTAAGTCGTAGCAGGATCAACGACTTAACTCAAGAAATAGTTTTCTAAGATCTACAGGGACACTCGCTGAAACACCCCAGCAAGCGAGAGTCCAAAAGTGGCAGGCTCAAACCCAGCATCAACCAATGGCTGATACCCAATGGGAGACTCCCCCCTGGGCACACAGAAGACGGGGCGACTTGGAAGGCGCTGAACAGACTGCGCTCTGGCACCACAAGATGCAGAGCCAACCTTCAGAAATGGGGCCACAAAGTGGAATCCTCAACATGCGAGTGTGGAGAAGAGCAAACCACTGACCACCTGCTGCAATGCACCCTGAGCCCTGCCACATGATGCACAATGGAGGACCTTCTTCTTGCAGCAACACCAGAGGCACTCCAAGGGGCCAGATACTGGTCAAAGGACATTTAATCAACCACCAAGCTTGCAAATTCTGTGTTTTGTCTGTTTCTTTGTTTGTTTTTGTTAAAAATGTAATACAAATGTCTGGTTGCTGATGACACGATAAATAAATAAAAAGTAGCAGGATCAAGTGTGTGTTAAAGAAAAGTGTTACGATGCTAATTATTATGTGCAGCTGGTAATGTAGGTCGCCTAGCAAATTTGGGCCACACCCAGTGGGGTATACCTGTATGGATTTTAGAATACAGTTTGGAGACGCAATACGCTACTCTGAGGAGGAGAAGCAATATGCTGTAATGCTACTATGCTCTAACACAGTGGTTCTCAACCTTCCTAATGTCGCGACCCCTTAATACAGTTCCTTATGTTGTGGTGACCCCCAACCATAACATTATTTTCTTTGCTACTTCACAACTGTAATTTTGCTCCTGTTATGAATCATCTTGTAAATATCCAATATGCAGGATGTATTTTCATTCATTTGGCACAAATACTTGATATTCCCAAATTTGAATACTGGTGGGGTTGAGGGGAGGATTGATTTTGTCATTTGAGAGTTGTAGTTGCTGGGATTTATAGTTCACCTACAATCAAAGAGCATTCTGAACTCCACCAGTGATGGAATTGAACCAAACTTGGACACAGAGCTCACATGACCAACAACAAATTCTGGAAGAGTGTGGTGGGCATTGACCTTGGGTTTTGGAGTTATAGTTTACCTACATCCAGAGAGCACTGATGCATCTGGACCAATGATGGATCTGGACCAAACTTGGCATGAATACTCAATATGCCCAAATGTGGACACTGGTGGGGTTTGGGGAAAATAGACCTTGACATTTGGGAGTTGTAGTTGCTGGGATTTATAGTTCACCTATAATCAAAGAGCATTCTGAACTCCACCAATGATAGAATTGGGCCAAACTTCCCACACAGAACTCCCATGACCAACAGAAAATGCTTTGTTTTATAATTGTCTTTGGTGACCCCTTTGACATCCCCTCGTGACCCCCCCAGGGGTCCCGACCCCCAGGTTGAGAAACACTGCTCTAACAGCGATGCTCTTTGCTATGGTGGAATAGCGATTTACTCAAGGTTTATGTTTTGCTCTCTGTTGAATGAAGATGAAGAAGCCTTATTCTGTGTTACTTACAAGAACTATGTAAGTTTGTTGCCCCGTTTGATTTTGTATGCAACACTGCAAGTTTATGCCTCTGCTGATAAGAGTAAAGTTTTTCTGTTCCTTTTTCCTCTTGCCTGTGTGTCTTTTGCATGGGGCTTGGCTAAAATCCACTTCTGCGCAACATCCTCTAGACCAGTGGTTCTCTACCTGTGGGTCCCCAGATGTTTTTGGCCTTCAACTCCCAGAAATCCTAACAGCTGGGAAATTGGCTGGGATTTCTGGGAGTTGTAGGCCAAAAATATCTGGGGATCCCAGGTTGAGAACCAATGCTCTAGATTAAGAAACGACGTTAAGAACCTGCCTCCTTTAAATGCCTTGGAAAGAGTGTGTGTGGCATGCGGGTCCAGGAGAAAAAGTAGGCACCTGCTTTCTCTAGAGTAGAAACAGGGAAGAAGCCTGCCTGCAGCTGAGCGGCTCTCCTCTAGAGTAGAAACAGCTTAAATGCCTGAAATGACGCGAGGTGAGCCTGGGAAGCCCCCCACCCCCCACTCCCCAATAATGGGCCAGAGCTAGAACAGATATCTGCCCCCTCGATTTCAGGAGACTCCCAAAAAATGGATCAAGGACCAACCGAAAGAGGTGGCACAAAAAAGCTCAAGGTCTACTTATCTTGAAAGTGGCCCCAGTGGTAGCCATGCTGAATATCTGGGCATCATTTTGCTTCCTTTCCAAAGCTCTGGACAAAGCACCCCTCTAGTTTCACAAACTTTGGTCCTCTAGCTGTTTTGGACTTCAACTCCCAGAAGGCCCAGTCAGCTTGACCCAACAGTCAGGAATTCTGGGAGCTGGATTCCAAAACACCTGGAAGGCCAATGTTTGGGAAACACTGTTCTAAAGTATTGTGGCAGTGATGACGAGGGACACCTAGACCAAAAAAAATAATAACTGGAGGTATATTTCAATAAAGGTCTGGAGACAGTATAATAGGTAAGTATTCTTACCCCCCCCCCCCCACCTCAAAAAAATCTATTCAGATTTACAGGACACCAAGGATATGGATAGATGCTTTTGAGCTGTGGTGCTGGGGGAAAGTGCTGAGAGTGCCTTGGACTGCGAGAAGATCCAACCAGTCCATCCTCCAGGAAAGAAAGCCCGGCTGCTCACTGGAGGGAAGGAGACTAGAGGGAAAGCGGAAGTCCTTTGAATGCCACATCATGAGGAGACAGCAAAGCCTAGAGAAGGGAATGATGCTGGGGAAAGTGGAAGGCAAAAGGAAGAGGGGCCGACCAAGGGCAAGATGGATGGATGGCATCCTTGAAGTGACTGGACTGACCTTGAAGGAGCTGGGGGTGGTGACGGCCGACAGGGAGCTCTGGCGTGGGCTGGTCCATGAGGTCACGAAGAGTCGGAGACGACTGAACGAATGAACAACAACAACAACAACAAAGATATGGATACAAACATATTTCTAAATTCCAAATTTCTTCCCCACCTCTTTTCCCCACAAACTTTCAAATATTTTTGTTTCTCTTTGTGGTGGTGGGTTTTTAAATGTTTCCATCACTTTTCACCAGGTTTCCCCTGCCTCCTCCGCTTCTCTTCCTGACCCCGCTTTCATCCACTTTCATCCACTCCACGTACAGAAACGATTCTCGGATAAATGAACCAAGAGACACGGGGCTTTTTTCTTTAGAGCTGTCCCCCCCCCCCCTTATCTTGGTTACATATAAGCAGCATACTTGCATCTAGGTAATATATAAGGAGGCATTATTTGCTTTTCACATGGCAAAAGTGAACACTGCGAATGTGAAATTGCTTTGCCCATGAACTGCTTCGTTTGCCACTTTCATATCCTGGTGGGGTTATTTCACAAACCGGGTTGCCTGGCAACCTCCTTTTGTGGCCGTGTATTCTTTGAAATGTGCTCACCTTTTGAATGAGACATGCTCGGCAACGATTGGTCCGCCAAAAGAAGAGTCCCAGATACAGGCTCCGGGAGCCCCTGTTGCTCTCCACTTCGTGACTGCAAGAGCATTGGAGGAATCTGCTTCCCATACACTCTTCTTGCTGAGCAGAACATGCAATGAATCAAGCCTGCTTACTGCACTGCATGTACTATTATGTACCATGTGAAGTACATGTTGTTGGCAAAGCAACATTTAGCATTTTTGACAGCCATCAGAACCTGAGTCTCCCAAAAAATGGATCGGGGCCCCCAATGAAAGTTGGGACACAAAATGGGGCAAGGTTTACCCCAACAGAACAAGCCTAGTAGAAGATAGCAAGAATGGAGGAAAAGGTGGAAAGGAAGTCATTATAGGTCACTGGCTAACCATCATGTAGATCTCAAAATGAAATGGCAGGGAGAAGGTTTGATGAAAAGAGACAAAAGAGAGTTCCTGAGGTCTGTAAAAGCATGGTTTATTCTTGGTTGGCGCCAACCGGATATGCACCCTGCTGGTATTCCAGGGAACAGGGTGCTGAAGAAAAGAATTGCCTTGGTTTATATACCCTTTTTTGTTGAGTTCCAGGGCCAGAGAAGCAGACGGCGGAAACAGAAGAACGGCCTGCCTCAGGGGAGCGTGCTTGCTCCATCCATGTTCAACATCTACACAAATAATTACGCATTGCCAGAAGGGACAGAGACCTTCATCTATGCTGATGATCGTGCCATCACCACTCAAGCACAGAGCTTTGAAATGGATATCACAAAGGACGACCACCTCACCCGCCTCATAGGAAACCTGCTACAAAACAGGAGCTTCTTTGTTGAGTTCCAGGGCCAGAGAAGCAGATGGCGGAAACAGAAGAACGGCCTGCCTCAGGGGAGCGTGCTTGCTCCATCCATGTTCAACATCTACACAAATAATTACGCATTGCCAGAAGGGACAGAGACCTTCATCTATGCTGATGATCGTGCCATCACCACTCAAGCACAGAGCTTTGAAATGGATATCACAAAGGACGACCACCTCACCCGCCTCATAGGAAACCTGCTACAAAACAGGAGCTTCTTTGTTGAGTTCCAGGGCCAGAGAAGCAGATGGCGGAAACAGAAGAACGGCCTGCCTCAGGGGAGCGTGCTTGCTCCATCCATGTTCAACATCTACACAAATAATTACGCATTGCCAGAAGGGACAGAGACCTTCATCTATGCTGATGATCGTGCCATCACCACTCAAGCACAGAGCTTTGAAATGGATATCACAAAGGACGACCACCTCACCCGCCTCATAGGAAACCTGCTACAAAACAGGAGCTTCTTTGTTGAGTTCCAGGGCCAGAGAAGCAGATGGCGGAAACAGAAGAACGGCCTGCCTCAGGGGAGCGTGCTTGCTCCATCCATGTTCAACATCTACACAAATGACCAGCCACTGCCAGAAGGGACAGAGAGCTTCATCTATGCTGATGATCGTGCCATCACCGCTCAAGCAGGGAGCTTTGAGATGGTTGAACCGAAGCTCTCCGAAGCTCTAGGTGCTCTAACTGCCTATGACAGGGAAAACCAGCTGATCCCTAATCCATCTAAAACACAGACATGTGCCTTTCACCTTCAGAACAGACATCCCGAGCTCTGAGGATACCTGGGAAGGAATCCCACTGGAGCATTGCAGCGCACCCAAATACCTGGGAGTCACTCTGGACCGTGCTCTGACCTACAAGAAGCACTGCCTGAATATCAAGCAAAAAGTGGGCGCTAGAAACAATATCATACGAAAGCTGACTGGCACAACCTGGGGATCACAACCAGACACAGTGAAGACATCTGCCCTTGCGCTGTGCTACTCTGCTGCTGAGTACGCATGCCCAGTGTGGAACACATCTCACCACACTAAAACAGTGGATGTGGCTCTTAATGAGACATGCCGCATTATCACGGGGTGTCTGCGCCCTACACCACTGGAGAAATTACACTGCTTAGCCGGTATTGCACCACCTGACATCTGCCGGGAAGTAGCAGTCAATAGTGAAAGGACCAAGGCAGAGACATCTCCACCTCATCTCTTGTTTGGGTATCAGAACATTTAACCAACTACCAAACTCACAAGTTGTATATTTTTCTGTTTGTTTGCTTTATTCTGTTAGAAATGTAATATAATGGACTGGCTGCTCTGACACGACAAATAAATAAAATAAATATACCCTTTAAAATAATATGCATGCATCATACAGGCATCACAATCTGCATCACAAAATTCCACTTTTACATTGACTTCAATAGAATATTTTAACTTCAAGACCTTCAATCTTCCATTAAGCACCTTTATCTAAAGAGCTGCTAATTAGTGGACCATAGCACCAGAGTATCTGCTACCGGCTACTGATAGCAAGAGCTTCCATCCATCTTGAGATAAGTCCCTCCTGAAGAAGCCTCTTGATAGCAAGGCTCATTAATCTTATGATAAGTCCTGCTTGGTATGGGCCATGATATTTACCAGAAGCTTTAGACATTCCTTTCCTAGACCTTGGCCTCTTTCTGGCCTCTTTGTGGCACCTAATTTGCAGCTTTTCAGAAGAGAATATTTTCCCAAGTGAAGTGAAGTTCATGCATACATATCCCTTTGTAATTTCATATATATTTTCTAATTCCTATTTGTAATATGGTTACATCCAAAATATATTTCCCAATATATGTATTATGGATTTCCATTATGCCTTCATCAACAACACTGTGGCACAGTGGGTTAAACCCCTCTGCGGGCAGGACTGAAGACCGACAGGTCGCAGGTTCGAATCCGGGGAGAGGCGAATGAGCTCCTTCTATCAGCTCCAGCTCCTCATGCGGGGACATGAGAGAAGCCTCCCACAAGGATGATAAAAACGTCAAAATCATCCGGGCATCCCCTGGGCAATGTCCTTGCAGACGGCCAATTCTCTCACACCAGGAGCGACTTGCAATCACTCCTGACACGACAAAAAAAAACCACAACACTGCAGACTATAACCGATTTAATATTATGCTTATTTGTGCATCATATTGCTACTTCAATAATATGTCCCATCTTATTTATTTATGTACTTATTTATTTACTTCATTTGTATACCGCCATTCTCAGCCCTAAGGCGACTCATAGCAGTTTACAACAAGCAAAAACAAGGCGAACAATCAAGGCAAAAATTCAATGCGGCATCAACAAGGTACTTAAAAACAGTTAACACAGAAACAAATTAAACAATTTAACAGTAATAAACATTCAGTGGCGTCTCATAACTAGAATCATGATCCAAACTCGTCAGTTGTAGTTCCATTTCCTGAAATTCATTGCACTGCTTATTCAAACGCCTGTTCAAATAACCAGGTTTTCACTTTCCTCCGGAATACCATCAATGAGGGGGCCAATCTGATGTCCGTGGGAAGGGCATTCCACAGCCGAGGGGCCACCACCGAGAAGGCCCTGTCTCTCGTCCCTGCCATGTGCCTGTGTTGCAGGCGGGATCGAGAGCAGGACCTTGCTGGAAGATCTCAAAGTCCTAGTGGGTTCGTAGGTGGAGATGCGATGGGATAGGTAACTTGGGCCAGAAGTGAGCTGGGAAACCACACTTGACCTGGCATTCAGCAGCCAGAATTAAAGATGGAAGAACTATTATCATCACACATGCCGTAGCCGGTCTGTATACATCGCCAGTGCTTTGCTTTATTTTGGCCTGTTGCTGCCTCCATCAAACGGTTAGGAAGGACAAGTTTTGCAATTGCCCTAGCTATAAAGAAACACAATAGCCAGGAACCATTTTTCAGAAATATCTCCGCCAAGTTCAAGATGCAAAATGCACCAGAAAAAATTTTCAGCTTCCAGCATGGCTGTGATTGAATGCAGAAGATGACTTGCGGCACAGAAGCCCCTCTATTCCGCCTCGTCTTCCCCCCCCCCCCCTTGATAGCAGCACTGTTGTCATTTCCTCACACTGATGTCACCCTAGTAAATGCAGACAGTGTTAGATTGGAGTCACGGGGGCAGGGATATCCATCATGCACCATTGCCATGATATCTACTTCAAAGCCTGGATTTGTTCTGAGGCAGGAGGCAATTTGGGATCCTCTTAAGTATTTTGCGTGGATTGTTGACCTCCGTGTGGTGTGTTTTCAAAAGGGAGCTGGCATGGGCAAGCCATAGACTGATATAGATTGCTTTCTGCAGAAACGAGTCAGTATTCCGGAGACATGATAGCCGGAGAAAGAAGAAAGAAAGCGGGAGCCTATTTCTTCAACTGAGCTTTACTTATGAGTGAGTTAATGCTGTTGGGACCTGTTTCTTACCCTTCAACACTTCACAGATTAGAAAATAGACAGCATGTACGGCAAATACATACATATAAGATGGCAAATAGGGAAGAACAGACACAAAGGGACGGACTGGAGCTGTTTGCTTTTGCCTGAGCCTAGCAAAAAGGACACGATTCCACTCCCTCCTCTTCTCTTTCCGTTGCTTTCACACTTGGAACTTAGGCCCCTTCTACACTGCCAGATAATCCGTATTATCAGAGCAGATAATCCACATTATCTGCTCTGAACTGGATTACATGAGTCTACGCTGCCAGATAATCCAGTTCAAAGCAGATAATCTGGATAATCCAGGCTGTAGCACAGCTAGTTAGTACAGCTGCATTAAAAATCACTACTGACTGAGAGGTCCTGAGTTCGAAGCCATCCCGGGTCAGAGTGAGCTCCCGACCATTAATAGTCTAACTTGCTGCTGATCTATGCAGCCCGAAAGACAGTTGCATCTGTCAAATAGGAAATGTAGGTACTGTTTTATATGGGGAGGCTACAACACCATAAAACCTTCCAGCAGCATGTGTAAGAATGAGGAAGTACTCCATCAAGGTGTCACAAGTGGACGGTGAAGTGACAGCTCCCCCTATGGCCAGCATTGAGCATAATCTCATGAAGCCGGAAAGCTGGAAAGCTTAAATTGCCTCTGTGTTTGTCTATATATGTTGTATGTTTATGGCATTGAATATTTGACATGTATATGTGCATTGTAATCCACCCTGAGTCCACTGCAGGGTGAGAAGAGCGGAATATAAATACTGTAAATAAATAAATAAATTTAATATGGGGATGTAGAAGGGGCTTTAACTGAAGTAAATTGAGGACAAAGGGGAAAAAGTAGGAGGACAAAACTGGGACATGTAAAAACAGTTTAAGAATAATAGAATCTTAGCATAGAAAGGGATCTCAAGGGCCATTCAGTCTTTCCTCTGTTGTTATAATGGCTGAGTTTGAGCTTGAATGACACTACCCCACCAATAGTCAGAAAATGGATTCCGCACCTTGGAAAGGTCTTTTAGTGAAAACCTGGAGTATTTCCAATGCCTCAGTGACATGGAAACCACTAGTCACCACTACTTTTAGACTTCCAGAGTTAAATTCTGGCTTTTCACAGAATTCCCAACTAGTAAACCACATTGTTAGCATGTCTCCTTGCTTGAGGATGGTATGGTAATATTGGACAAGGAAAAAACTTGGGGAGGTACAACTAAACCCTCAAAACCGCAGTAATCCTACATGCCAAACTATATCAAACACTTACTATGAAAATATTTCATGTGTTTGACTTTGTTCTGTTAGCAATTGGACTATATATATGTGTGTGTGTGTGTGTGTGTGTTAGAAAAGAGGCTTCCAGAAATATGATTTACCCCAGGCGTCAAAAACTTCATTTTCGGGAAGGGATGGGAGCGTTGAAAGAGAAATACGGATATTTCCCCCATTAAATCTCTTATCCTAAATAGATTTCCTCTGAGATAAATCCCTTTGACTTTGAAGGAGTTAAAATAAAAAGCCTGCTTCATGATTTTGTCACCAGCAGATGGAAATGAGCTGTGGGGATCTGATCTTTATATATATTGATTGATGATGCTAAAAAAAGGACTCTAAGAAGCACTTCCTTAAATATGTCTATTCAGGAATAGATCCCGCGGAGTTCAACGGGGCTCGCTCCCAGATAAGGGGGTTTAGCCCTGATTATGCTGAAAGTGCATTTCTTCCCACAGGAAATCATTGTGGGGGGGGGGGGGGGGGGCATGCTTGACTTCATTTCTTGACTTCTTGTGCTCCACTCCATTTGAGGAACTAGAAACAGAAGGGAGGAAATCTTACAATCAAACAGATTTTGATCAAAACAGATTAAACTAGGGTACTCCAAACCTCATAAGAATCTTATTTACTTAGGCAATCCCTCGTTCTCCAAGTAGGATAGTCTTTCAAGATTGGTGTCCTGGCGGTGGGTCCGTAGGTGATGGTGGATCCCTATTCTTGCTCTGCATCTTCTCCCGTAGTGGGGCATCGGTTTCCAGGTGGAAGGCGGTCTCGGTCGGGGTTGGCTTGATGTGCCTTCCTCTTGGCACTTTTCTCTCTTTTGCCCTCCATTCGTGCCTCTTCAAATTCTGCAGCACTGCTGGTCACAGCTGACCTCCAGCTGGAGCCAAGGGCCAGGGCTTCCCAGTTCTCAGTGTCTATGCCAGAGTTTTTAAGGTTGGCTTTGAGCCCATCTTTAAATCTCCTTTCCTGCCCACCAACAATCCATTTTCTGTTCTTGAGGTCGGAGTAGAGCAATTGCTTTGGGAGACGGTGGTTGGGCATCTGAACAATGTGGCCAGTCCAGCGGAGTTTATGGTGGAGGACCATCGCTTCAATGCTGGTGGTTTTTGCTTCTTCCAGCACGCTGACGTTTGTCCGCTTGTCTTCCCAAGAGATTTGCAGGATTTTCTGGAGGCAGCGCTGATGGAATCGTTCCAGGAGTTGCATGTGACGTCTGTAGACAGTCCACGTCTCACAGGCATATAGCAGGGTTGGGAGGACAATAGCTTTATAAACAAGCACCTTGGTATCCCTACGGATGTCCCGGTCCTCAAACACTCTCTGCTTCATTCGAAAAAATGCTGCACTTGCAGAGCTCAGGCGGTGTTGTATTTCAGTGTCAATGTTGACTTTGGTGGAGAGGTGGCTGCCAAGGGAGCAGAAATGGTCAACATTTTCTAATGTTACACCATTAAGCTGTATTTCTGGCATTGGAGAGGGATTGGCTGGTGACTGCTGGAAGAGCACTTTGGTTTTCTCGATGTTCAATGACAGGCCGAGCTTCTCGTATGCTTCTGTGAAGGTGTTTAGAGTGGCTTGTAGGTCTTCTTCTGAATGCGCACAGATGACATTGTCATCAGCTTACTGGAGTTCTATAATTTACTTCATTTTTATTTATTTATTTACTTCATTTGTTGACCGCCGCTCTCAGCCCTGGGGCGACTCGCGGCGGTGTACAACATGTAAAAAACAGTCTACAAAACATACAGTATATCAACAATCAAAATTGCACATTAATCTAATCACACTAAAAAATCCGCGCCATCACATATAGAATCAATAGCCAATCTCATAGTCCGTAGTCCGTTCCAAGTGTCATTGCCAGATTCATGTGGCTCTCAATTAAATGCCTTCTCGAATAGCCAGGTCTTTAGGCTCCTACGAAAAGCCATGAGGGAGGGCGCCTGTCTGATGTCAACAGGGAGGGCGTTCCACAGCCGGGGGGCCACCACTGAGAAGGCCCTCTCTCTCGTCCCCGCCAGGACGTGCCTGTGAGGCGGGCGGGATCGAGAGAAGGGCCTCCCCAGATGATCTCAGGGCCCTCGTGGGCTCATAGGCCGAGATGCGGTCCGAAAGGTATTTTGGGCCGGAACCGTTTAGGGCTTTGTAGGATAACACCAGCACCTTGAATTGGGCCCGGTAGCAAATCGGCAGCCAGTGGAGCTGGGACAACAAGGGCGTTGTGTGCTCCCTGCGTCCCGCTCCCGTTAGTAACATGGCTGCCTAACGGGATGTTGTAACTGTGGTTTTGGCTTTCAGTCTGCTAAGGTTAAATAGCTTGCCATCTGTCCGATAGATGGGAAGCTTCCCATCAACAAGGTGAAGTATCATAGCGATGAAGATGGAGAATAGAGTTGGGGCAATAACACATCCCTGTTTGACACCTGATTCCACCTTAAATGGGTCACTTTGGGAGCCACTGCTGTCCAAGACTGTTGCCATCATGTCATCATGGAGGAGCCGCAGGATGTTCACAAATTTGCTTGGGCACCTGATTTTGTGGAGGATGGTCCAGAGAGCGCTGCGATTCACTGTGTCGAATGCCTTTGCAAGGTCAATGAATGCCATGTACAGAGGTTGGTTTTGTTCCCTGCATTTTTCTTGGAGCTGTCGTGCAGTGAAGATCATGTCCACGGTTCCTCTGGAGGAGTGGAAGCCGTTCTGGGATTCTGGGAGGGTGTCTTCTGAGAGGGGCAGAAGGTGGTTTGCAAGGGATATTCCAGGTGAGATCTGGCCAAAGCAGAAGAGGGGCTACCATGACTTGATCTAGACACTCGACTCCTTTTGATGCAGCTCAGGATCCCATTGGCTTTTTTAGCTACTGCATCACATCGTTGGCTCAAAGTCTTGCCTTCAGCCCAAGACCAAGTGCATTTCAAAATAATCTTCTTTGCACATTCTGCAAAACATCCCTTTGCATGGCTACATGTAAAGATGGCACAAAAGATCAGACCTATTGATCCAAATCAGCCCAACCCCTTGGTGTTAACTCTTAACAGTCCATGCAACACGGCAACTATTGCAGTTTTCAAATCTGTACATGAGCATAAATTTAAAAAATCAGTCTCAAAAATGTTCCAAATGTTTCCCAAGGCCAACAAAACCCAAGTACCTCAATGTCCTATAAGGAAAGGCGTGATTTATCTTGCAAATTAAGAGAGAAAGAGAGAGAGGGGAGTGTTTGCCTTCTCTTACTATGCCATCAGCATTCTTAAGGAGTTCCAACATGCTCCAGTTCTGGAGCTCTGCAGCACAGAAACGGAACATGTCTCCATCCAGACTTAGAGCCAGCCAATAAATGAACGAAATGAATTACATCTGTCTTCCACGCAGAGTACGGTTCTCTGTCCCCACCTAGTGATGCAATACGAAACATACAATCCGAGTAAATCTATAAACATCTGTTTAATTGGCATAAGGTAATCCAATTTGGAAAGAGTAAAGCTATGGGATTCTGGCTTCCTTGCTGTGAAGTGGAATGGCCAGTTCTTTGAGCAAATCCCTGGCATTTACTGTATGACAATTAATCACGGGGTTTTCTTTGATGAATGCTCCATTATCGTTATTCATATCTACATTTTCAATATTTAAAAGCATTGCAGGTGCAGACATTCTCCTCAAATACTCTAGAGCAGCCTTCTCAGTCTGGGGGTTGGGACCCCCTGGGGGGGGGTGCGAGAGGCTTTCAGAGGGGTCGCCAAAGACCATCAGAAAATATATATTTCTGATGGTCTTAGGAACCCCTTTGGCAGCGAAAGTTGAAGATCTCTCTGCCTGTCCTTCTCTTCCTTTTTGGAAACAAAGGCGAATCCTCCCACCAAAAGCCCTCTTCTGCTGTGGCTGAGACTCCAGGTGGGGAGGGGAGTGCTGGAGTGCTTGGTGCATGCACAGGTGAGGGAGCGCATGCGAGGCTGGAGGGAGGTTTGCGCTAGTGAGTCCCTTCAAGGCATGAGAGTTCTGTATAGGAGCACATGCAGCCTGCTCATTGTGATTGTGGATACTGTATTATAGAATCCTAGAATCCAAGAGTTGGAAGAGACCCTATCATCATATCCCCTCTCAGCCTTCTCTTCTTCAGGCTAAACATGCCCAGCTCCTTAAGCGCTCCTCATAGGGCTTGTTCTCCAGACCCTTGATCATTTTAGTTGCCCTCCTCTGGACACATTCCATCTTGTCAATATCTTTCTTGAATTGTGGTGCCCAGAATTGGACACAATATTCCAGGTAAAGTGGTCGAAACAAGGCGGAATAGAGGGGTAGCATATTGCTCACTATATTCATATATTTTTGTGTATTTATTATGTTGTTCCTTGTGTTTTTGGTTTTTATTTTGTTGTAATTTGTTGTTTCGGGCTTGGACTCATGTAAGCTGCCCTGAGTCCCCATTGCGGGAAATGGTGGCAGGGTATAAATAAAGATTATTATTATTATTATTATTATTATTATTATTATTATTTTATTATTATTGGGGTAGTTCAGAATGCTCTTTGATTGTAGGTGAACTATAAATCCCAGCAACTACAACTCCCAAATGTCAAGGTCTATTTTCCCAAACTCCACCATTGTTCACATTTGGGCATATTAAGTATTCGTGCCAAATTTGGCCCAGTTCATCATTGAGTCCACAGTGCTCTGTGGATATAGGTGAACTACAACTCAAAACTCAAGGTCAATTCCCACCAAACCCTTCAGTATTTTCTGTTGGTCATGGGAGTTCTGTGTGCCAATTTGGTTCATTCCATCATTGGTGGAGTTCAGAATGCTCTTTGATTGTAGGTGAACTATAAATTCCAGTAACTACAACTCCCAAATGACAAAATCAATTGCCTCCAACCCCACACAAGTATTCAAATTTGGGCATATCAGGTATTTGTATGAAATTTGATCCAGTGAATGAAAATACATTCTGCATATCAGATATTTACATTACGATTCATAACAGGAGCAAAATTACAGTTATGAAGTAGCAACAAAAATAATTTTATGGTTGGGGGTCCACCACATGAGGAACTGTATTAAGGGGTCACAGCATTAGGAAGGTTGAGAAACACTGCCCTAGTGCTAGAAAACAACAGAAAGGTGAAGAAAGGAAACTCCTTCCTTTCTCACAGCATATTAAATCACAAATACGAACTGTTCCCAGGCCGCACCAACGTTCACCTGGGCAGCCTCAGCCAAAGGCTCCCTTGGCAAACACGTCATCGTGGAGAATTATCCTGCAGCAAATCTATTTTCTTTATTCAGAAGAATAAGGATATGTATGTTGGATCCCAGCATGCAGATTCTACTTCTTGGCATTCATCTTCCAAAATTCCGAAAAATATGCATAATGATAATTCCCCCCCCCCCCCCCCCAAAAAAAAAAAGAAGCTTTCATGATACAATAGATTCATGTGTATGACTATTTACACGGCTCTGTAATATACAATTCTTCCCTCCCTATCCTTTTTACTGTTTATTTGATATTTTTTTTTGTAAACAAAACAAAATTTGTATTGTTGAAGGTGTCCCATGCAGCTGTGGACAATAAGTCTACAGAGGGACAACCAAACACAACATTGACCAAGCACGAATCAAGGAACATGAAAGGCACGGCAGATTGCTTCAACCAGAGAAGTCAGCCATAGCAGAGCACATGAACCAACCTGGACACAACATATTATTTGAGAACACAGAAATGCTGGACCACTCTCACAACCACCATGTCAGGCTACACAGAGAAGCCATTGAAATCCACAAGCATGTGGACAATTTCAACAGAAAGGAGGAAACCATGAAAATGAACAAAATCTGGCTGCCAGTATTTAAAAAGTCTACAATCATAACAGTAAAGAACATCATTCAAAAACAGGGGAACTCCAGACAAGAAACAATCAGGGACAGCTAATCACCTCCCAACAAAGGATTCCCCCAGTTTTCAAGGTGTGTAAGAAACCACACCTTGAAAACTGCTAGGCCATTAAATCCTAATCAATGTGACCAATTGAAACATTCACACCCACCTCCAACAGACAAGAGTTCTTTCTTCCACCCTGGACATTCTACAGATATATAAACCCCATTTTCCTAGTTTCCAACAAACGTCACAACCTCTGAGGATGTCTGCCATAGATGCAGGCGAAATGTCGGGAGAGAATGCTTCTGGAACATGGCCATACAGTCCTGAGAACTCACAGCCTCTGAGGATGCCTGCCATAGATGCAGGCGAAATGTTAGGAGAGAATGCTTCTGGAACATGGCCAGACAGCCTGCAAAACTTACAACAACCCAAAGCAACACTTATTTACGGTTCTGGCCCAGCTTACTTATCCGAATGTACCTCCCTCTACGTTCCGCCTCGTAATTTAAGATCTACTGGGGAGGCCCTGCTCTCGGTCCCACCAGCGTCTCAAACGTGTCTGGTGGGGACGAGGGACAGGGCCTTCTCGGTGGTGACCCCCCGCTTGTGGAATTTGCTCCCCAGTGAGATTAGATCGCCATCCTCCCTCCTTACTTTTAGGAAACTAAAGACGTGGTTTTGGAGCCAGGCCTTTGGCTAGTGGGCACAGCAGCACTTTAGGCACTGAACTTGGACCATCGGACTGTTTGGAAATTGGAAATGGCTTTATGACCTGTGATTCTGTGATCTGTTCTATGTGGTTATGTAATTGTAATTAATATCACAGCTTAATTGTTATGTAATGGACTTTATATTGCTGTTTTATATTGTTGTTTTGATACTGTTGGCAATGAATTGTTGCCTGTGTTAGCCGCCCTGAGTCCCCCCCCCCCCCCCTCGGGAGTGAGAAGGGCGGGGTAGAAATGGTCGGTATAAATACATCAATAAAATAAATTATTTGCCGCAACAAAATTCCTAAAAATTGAAGGGAGGCGCCTGCTTCAGTTCCACAGCCTAGAGTCACATAAGGAAATAAGCAAGGACTAAATCCTCTCTCCTGCTGGCTGGAAGCCCATTTGTGTCTGCACAGTATTATTTTGGTAATCCCTTTTTCATATTTACATCAGAAATGCTTTTGAAAGAAGCATCACTGATTTACATAAAAGTGTCCTCTTGTAAATCATATTGTCATAACAAATGGGTGGCTCCCATATCCCATGAAGCTCATTTCTTTTTCCCTTTTGTGCTTTAATACCCTCCTGCCACACGTAAGATGCATGACTGCCATCCCACTACAAAGCTCATAATGGCTGAATGGGCAGTGCCGTTGGAAAGAGGGAGGATTAATAAGCACTAGGCTTGTGTAAACTATAATCTCTGCGGAGCGCAGGGAGCATACGACCCCCCTGTTGCGCCAACTCCACTGGCTACCGATCTGCTACCGGGCTGAATTCAAAGTGCTGGCGTTGGCCTTTAAAGCCCTAAACGGTTCCGGCCCAAGATACCTATCTGACCGCATCTCTGCCTATGAACCCACCAGGACTTTGAGATCTTCCGGGGAGACCCTGCTCTTGATCCCGCCTGCTTCTCAAGCTCGGCTGGTGGGGACGAGAGATAGGGCCTTCTCGGTGGTGGCTCCTCGGCTGTGGAACGCCCTTCCTACGGACATTAGACTAGCACCATCTCTAATGGTATTCCGCAAAAAGGTGAAGACCTGGATGTTTGTGCAGGCGTTTGAGTAATTTAGTGCAATCTGGTAATGGAACATAGGAATGGAACAATGGATGACGAATCTGGATCATGTTTTGATGATGAGATGATAGTGAATGGGTACTGTAGTAATTCTTAATTGTTTATTGTTTATTAATTGTGCAATGTGTTAAGTTGTTAACTGTTTTTATACTGTAACATTGAATCCTGCTGTCTCTTATTGTTGTGAACCGCTGTGAGTCGCCTTCGGGCTGAGAACAGCGGTATATAAGTAAGGTAAATAAATAAATAATCTGTTTCGGTTTTCTTGCTTTCGATGGGGGCCCGCGATCTGCTTTTTTGGGAGCCTCCCAAATTTGGGAGGGCAGATATCTGTTTTCACTCTATCTTCCCATTATTGGGGGGGGGACGACTTCCCAGGCTTCCCTTCCCGTCGTTTTAGGCATTTAAGCGGTTTCTACTCTAGAGGAAAGGCGCTGCATGCTTTCTCTCCCAAACCTGCATGCCACACACACTCTTTCCAAGACATTTAAAGGTGGCAAGTTCTTAAAGCTGCTTCTTACTCTAGAGGAGAGGTGCTCAGCTGCATGCAGGCACACGCTTTAAGGGGGATTTTTACCTGTTTCTACTCTAGAGGAGAGGTGCTCAGCTGCAGGAATGTGTGCTTTCTCTCCTGGGACTGCACGCCACACACACTCTTTCCAAGGCATTTCAGGGAGGCAAATTCTTAAAGCTGTTTCCTACTCTAGAGCAGTGGTTCCCAACCTGTGGGATGTGGTCCACTGGTGGACTGCAAGACCTAAAATAAAGTCCGCAGCTCTAGATTATTAAACATAGTTTTCTGTGGGCGAGCAGATGGTGACTACTGGATGGCATATGTTCTGAATCAGAAACTAGAGCTGATGTGGTCTTGTTGGAGTTCAGCCTGTGATTGTGTTCCAGGATCAGGCTGCTTTGGATGTGGGGAATGATGTGAATAAGGTTCAAGATGGCAATGGTTTGGTCAGTGATATTGATGGAAAGAATGACAGACACCTGCTCAAAGTGTAGTTTCCCATGAGAATGTATAGCTTACTCCCTGAATTGCTCCCTGAGAGTTCCTAGAATTTGAGGCTTGAAAACAACTCAGCACCTGCAGAGACTAATGAGCATATAGATAAGCGGGCGGAAATTAGTCAAAACAGACAGGCTGAGCAAGGCCTTCGGCGCTCTGCCAGGCTTCAACAGAGAAAGATAAGGGCCGCTAAAGGAAATATAGTTCAGCCTGTGATTGTGTTCCAGGATCAGGCTGCTTTGGATGTGGGGAATGATGAGAATAAGGTTCAAGATGGCAATGGTTTGGTCAGTGATATTTATGGAGGGAATGACAGAGAGACAGCTGCTCAAAGTGTAGTTTCCCATGAGAATGTTCCTATAAGGTATAGGGATGATGGTTTACTCCCTGAATTGCTCCCAGAGAGTTCCCAGCATTTGGGGTTTGAAAACAACTCAGCACCTGTGGAGACTAATGAGTATATAGATAGGCAGGCGGAAATTAGTCAGACAGGCCAAGCAAGGCCTTCGGCGTTCTGCCAGGCTTCAACAGAGAAAGATAAGGGCCACTAAACGAATCCAGTTTCTGAGTGCTTGGAAAGGTTTAAAAGTTCCAAGCATGGAAAATATTACCAGATGAAGCATTGTTTAGAATCCTGCTAAGTTCTTGTCCTCGTCTCATAGAAGCCTTGCTTGGAAGATTCATGCTTAAAGATTTCTTGTTTCCTGTTTGGTTTTTTGTCTCTTGTGATTACCTGCTCATGCCTTGGATCAATGTTTCCTGGTTCTTTGGATTCTGGTAGAGACTTGGAGACTTTGCTTTTGGACGCTGCTGAACTCTACTTTGGACTAATTTGTTCCTGCTTATCTTTTTACCTAATTGGATTACCTAACCCTCTGCTTCCTTGGAGACTAGGACACGAAACAATGGCTTCAAACTACAAGAAAGGAGATTCCACCTGAACATGAGGAAGAACTTCCTGACTGTGAGAGCCGTTCAGCAGTGGAACTCTCTGCCCCGGAGTGTGGTGGAGGCTCCTTCTTTGGAAGCTTTTAAACAGAGGCTGGATGGCCATCTGTCAGGGGTGATTTGAATGCAACATTCCTGCTTCTTGGCAGAATGGGGTTGGACTGGATGATGGCCCAGGAGGTCTCTTCCAACTCTTTGATTCTACGATTCTATGATTTATCTATCCCTTTAAAGTGCCTTTTTTACTTTCACGCTTTTACTTATCTTCAATAAAAGGATTGTTTTCCCTACTCAACGTGTAGTGTTTTAAAGTCAGAGGGTTATTCCTGTTCTGGAGTCTATCCATTGCAATTTTCAGAATCAGTATCCCAAATAACCAAACTGAATCCAAGGTAAAGGTAAAGGTAGTCCCCTGACATTAAGTCCAGTCATGTCTGACTCTGGGGTGTGGTGCTCATCTCCATTTCTAAGCCGAAGAGCCAGCGTTGTCCATAGACACCTCCAAGGTCATGTGGCCACTGGCATGACTGCATGGAGCGCCGTTAAAGTTTACCAAAAACCGATTTGTAACCCTTTTGGTACTAATGTTGGACACTGGTCCCTGGTCAAAGTGTTCCCTGGTTAAAGTGGTCTCTGGTCAAATGGTCCCTGGTCAAGTGAGCCCTAGTCAAGTGGTCAAAAAAAGGCTGGGAACCACTGCTCTAGAGGAGAGGCGCTCTGTTGCAAGCAGACGTGCACTTTAAGAAGGTTTTTTGTATGGAAGGAAATGAAGGAAACGGAAGAGACTAATTCCGCGCACACGTCTAATAAAGACATGACTGAATATAAAATGTATAAGAAACACAACTAAATTTGACTGTTATTATCTTGTTTATGTGAATACATTATGGGGAGAGGCATTGGTTTACGTTATGTAGCAAGAAGAGGAGGGTTGTTTTCTTGGGGTTCAACTGCAATTCTGGACTGATATATTTAGGCCAGTTTTTTAAAAAAAAAAATGGGGCACATTTTGCAGCATCCATCTTCCTGAGAAATGTGGTGGTGTTCTAAAAAGTCTAGACCTTATAGCTGAGCAAGAATGTTGTGTTTTCTGAAGACATCTCAGCACCCAGTGGCATTCCTAATTAAACCAGGCAGCAGGACCACAGAGTCATAGCCAGCTCTTTGGCCTCTCCTGCAAATTGAAAATTATGCAAAACAAGAAATTATACAAATTCCCTCAATTTGTGTGATTTCAGAGGGTGCCGAATCTAATTACTCTGAGCATGAAATTTGTATAAAGCATAAATTAGACAGGTCAATTATCCATTGAAGGGGAAAGTAAATAAGCTGCCTTCAATAATGACCTCAATGTGTAAAGGAATTCCTGCACCACTGTTGAGAAGATTAATTTAAAAAAAGGGCAATGGTTTGGGACAGGGCTAAAGTTAAAACTTGTGCGCCAGCTGCACCTGTACGTTAGGAAGTCTGACTTGGCCACGGTGGTCCACGCTCTTGTTACAACCCGAATAGATTACTGCAACATGCTCTACATGGGGTTGCCTTTGAAGACTGTTCAGAAGCTTCAAATGGTCAAAAGGGCAGCAGCCAGGAACGGCGCTCAGGGAACACACTACTCCTCTGTTGCGTCAGCTCCACTGGCTGCCAATTTGCTACCGGGTACAATTCAAAGTGCTGGTTTTAGCCTATAAAGCCCTAAATGATTCCAGCCCAGCTCACCTGTCCGAACGTATCTCCTCCAATGAACCATCTAGAAGCTTAAGATCGTCTGGGGAGGCCCTGCTCTCGATCCCGCCTGCCTCGCAAGTGCCAATTAGCAGAGACGAAGGATGGAGCCTTCTCAGTGGTGGCCCCCCAGCTATGGGACTCCCTCCCCAGGAATACTGGATCGGCCCCCTCCCTCCTGACTTTCCGAAAAAAGTAAATACCTGGCTCTTTGAGCAAGCTTTTGAGAATGCAGCAAAATAGATAACACAGAAGTATGAACGATGAACATGGAATGGCCAGACGATATGACTGGATAACGTTTTTAACAAGATGACACCAATGATTATATGCTTTAATGTTTTTTTTTTTGTTTTATAGTGTAATGTTGATTGTTTGTAATGGCACTTTTATGAATGCCTGACATCGAATTGTGCCAATCTGTAACCCGCCTTGAGTTGCCTTACGGCTGAGAAAGGCAGGCTATAAATATCGTAAATAAATAAATAGATAAACAAAGGTCAGTGGTAGAAGCGCAACATCAATGCAGAAAGTCCAAGGATCACTTTCTGGTATCTACAGGTAATGAAAAAATCAGCTGATATGGATGAGATCCTAGAAAAATTAGGTTAGACAATAAATGAGCTAGCTACTAAAATCTAATGATTAGGAATTAGTATCTATATCAGGAGTGGGGATTATGGGCACCTCCAGATATTATTGAACAGCAACTCCCAGTATTCTTATTAGCTATGTTACCTGGGGCTGCTGAAGCTTGCAATCCAATGACACTTTGATGCCCACCACCGAACGAGACCAAAAACGGAACCTGAATAGAGTTTAGTCATAAACATTGAGCCGTCAAATCACCCTTGCTTCAAGGAGTGTGCTTTGGGACTTCATTGCAGAACTTAGGACAATGACATAGAATCATCAAATCATGAAGTTGGAAGAGACCTGGTGGGCCATCATCCAGTCCAACCCCATCCTGCCAAGAAGCAGGAACATTGCATTTAAAGCACCCCCGACAGATGGCCATCCAGCCTCTGTTTCAAAGCCTCCCTTCTGCACATATGTCTCTTGGTTATAAAACAGGTCAATTAATTTCTGAAAATGCAATGATCAAATTCTTCAAACATTCTGAAGATGAATCTAAATGTTCCCTCTGATACGTTTAAAGTACAATAGCCTTCCCAACTTAGTATCCAACAGCCATGGTGGCTGGTTGTGTAGTTGCGTGCTTTCAAGTTGTTTTGACTTATGACATAAGTCATATAAGCATAGAGTACAGTGAGACCTTGTGGGTCATGGGCCATCCAGTCCAACCCTGCCAAGAAGCAGGAAAATCACATTCAAAGCACCCCCAAACAGATGGCCATCCAGCCTCTGTTTCAAAGCCGCCAAAGAAGGGGCCTGCACCACACCATGCTAACAAGCAGAATGGTCCTATATTTAGTAAGAGATCATAAGCAACACAAAGGGGAGAGTCTCACGATGCGCCACATAAACAGTTCTGGGTAAATCAAAGTTTGTTCAAAACAGGAGTGGGTAAACTCCAGCCCATGGTGTACAAGTAACCTATGGTGATCACAGATAAGAGGCCATTTAAACCGGAGAGGAGTTCTGGTTTGCAATCAAGAAAGGGTCAACATGGGGCCGAATTCTGATTTGCTGCCTGAGCAGGAGTTGTACTGTGGCTTCTATGTGTGTAAGGCATTGCATTTTGCCACCATTTATGTGTAAACCACTTTGAGTCCCCCGAGGGATGAGAAAAGGGGTATATAAATACTGTAAATAAATAAATAAATTCTACCTTGCAGACATGCATGAAATGGAGTTGTGCTTTACATGGCTGGGGCAGAAATGGTATCCAACTTGCTTAGTATCTATCTTTGCCCACTTTGTTTTGTGCCTAGCCTACGGCCGCCATGACACTTCCCATATCAGAGTTTGGCACTTGGACTGGAAATGGTCCAAGTCCATCCTAGACTGAGCGCATAACTCAAAGAAGGCATGCAGGTGGCATTGGTTCACTTGTTTAGGGTTCTGAATATAGTGGGCTGGGATTTGGTTCCAAAATCTGTAGATTCTCAATTTATTTATTTATTTATTTATTTATTTACTTTGCTTCTATACCGCTGTTCTCAGCCCGGGGGCGACTCATAGCGGTGTACAACATAGGAAGAACAAAATTCAAAATTCAAGACATAATATAAAATAATCCACAATCCAGCATTAAGCAAACAACATCATCATCAAAAAACATCATCATTACTATGAAAGCCATTCCGCGTCGTCTCATCGTCCAAATCACAATCCAGTATCATTTTCCGTTGTTCCATTCCTATAGTCATTACCAATCATTGCACTTCTTGTTCGAACGCCTTCTTGAACAACCAAGTCTTTAGTTTCCTGTGGAATATCATCAGGGAAGGAGCCAGTCTGATGTCCGCGGGAAGAGTGTTCCACAGCTGAGGAGCCACCACCGAGAAGGCCCTATCCCTCGTCCCCGCCAGTCGTGCCTGTGAGGCAGGCGGGATCAAGAGCAGGGCCTCCCTGGACGATCTCAAAGTCCTGGTGGGCTCGTAGGTCGAGATGCGGTCAGATAGGTATCTTGGGCCGGAACCGTTTAAGGCTTTATAGGCCAACGCCAGCACCTTGAATTGAGCCCGGTAGCAAATCGGCAGCCAGTGGAGCTGGTACAACAAGGGGGTTGTATGCTCCCTGCGTCCTGCTCCTGTTAGTATCATGGCTGCCGCTCGTTGGACCAATTGAAGCTTCCGGGCCGTCTTCAAAGGCAACCCCACGTAGAGAGCGTTGCAGTAGTCTATACGGGATGTAACCAGAGCGTGGACTACCGTGGCCAAGTCAGACTTCCCAAGGTACGGGCGCAGCTGGCGCACAAGCTTTAGCTGTGCAAATGCTCCCCTGGTCACCGCCGAAACCTGGGGCTCCAGGCTCAGCGATGAGTCCAGGGTCACCCCCAAGCTGCGAACCTGCGTCTTCAGGGGGAGTGCGGCCCCTTCCGTCCAACACAGGCTGTAACCCTCTGCCCTGTTCGGCCTTGCGACTGACCAGGAGTGCCTCTGTCTTGTCTGGATTCAGTTTCAATTTGTTCGCCCTCATCCAGACCGTCACAGCAGCCAAGCACGGTTCAGGACCTGGACAGCCTCCTTAGTAGCAGGTGGGAAGGAGTGACAGAGTTGGACATCATCCGCGTACAGATGACACCGCACCCCGAAACTCCGGATGATCTCACCCAGCGGCTTCAAGTCTTGTTACATACAATTGTGTAGTAAAATGCACCCTTATATAAAGTAGTGAGGTATGGATTCAACCATTCATGGCTTGAGATCATTAACCCCCCCCCCCAAAAAAAACCCTCTTTATGAGGGGTGGTTTTTTTTGGGGGGGGGATTTTTAATGTTCTCAAGCCATGGATGGTTGAATCCATAAATGCTGAATCCATGGACATAGAGGGCTGACTATACTCAAATACAATCTACCTGTATATAAATAAAAATGTAATATTAGTTTGTGGGATTAAACTCAAAAACCACTGGACGAATTAGCACCAAATTTGGACACAATATACACAATATACGTATCAGGCCAACGAGTGACCACCACTCATAAAAACACTGAAAAATACAGCGGAAGAGACGAAAAAAGCAAAAATATGCAAAAAAAGCAAAAAGATGCTACAGCGCATACACAAAAATGACTCATCCAGCAAACAAAACACACTATAGCATATCCACTCTCTCTTCCGGACTACAACTCCCATCATCCCCTAGACCAGGCCCTTTAGGAGAGGAGGATGATCCAAATGCACTGCTTCCAAGATGCAAGCTTTCTTCTCCTTGGATTTCTTTGAGAGCATCCCAATCCCTGCATATTTCCAATTTCCTATTCCTGGACTGCACCTCCCAGCAATCCTCCAGATAGATAGATAGATAGATAGATAGATAGATAGATAGATAGATAGATAGATAGATAGATAGATAGATAGATAGATAGATAGATAGACAGACAGGAAGACAGATAGGTCGATAGACTGATCAGTAGGACTGCTGGGAGTTGCACTCCAAGAACAGGTAGAAAAGGAATAAAGGAGAGAAATAGGAAGGGAAAGAAAAGGGGAGGAAGAGAAGAGGAAGAGAAGGAAGGAGAGAAGGAAAGAAAAAAAGGAAGGAAGGAAGGAGAGAAAGAGGTAGGGAAGGTTGTCCACAGCAATGCATGGTGGGTACAGGTAGTATTTCTATATCCTTGTTCCCTTTATGTTCCCATGGTGAACATACAACTATATAGAATATGTGAGCCCAAATGGCCTGGCACCTCTCAGGGACTTGGGGCCATAGTTGAGGCGTTCTGCTCTTCGTTTGTTTATTTATTTGACAAAGCAGTGAACAAAGAAGGGTCCTGGCATGAAACGGGCACAGTGGGCAAGACATGATCTGATGTGTGTGATGTGGCTGAATCCTTCTAGCTGCCAAAAGCCAAGATTTACACAATGGTATTTGTGGAGCCTTTGTCTTCAGCTCCAGTTTGAGGAGACGCATTTTCCTTCAGCTTTGCTTCAGAACATATTCCTGAGCAAAACAGTTTGACCTGACAGCAGCAGTAGTTGATGAATCACAGCAGGCTCACGCCAAGGTCCAGGAGGCTTTCACTCGAGCGAAGGCAGGCTTGGCTTTGGTTTGGAACAAAGCGTGCGCTTACAAAACAGTCTCGGGTCTTGCCGATTCTAACCGACCTTCTGGCCTAGTTTTTGTAAAGATAGCAAACTTATATGTGAATGATCACAGTTTTGTCTGCAAGTTCCAGGGTTAAATTCCTGAACACAGAGATACAACATGGTCTTCTCTGTGCTGGGAAGCACTCATGCCTACGGAATTTGTCTCTAGTGCAGACAAATGGGAATTCTGATAGATTCATTGTTTTATGAAACGTTTCCAAAAGATTCTTCATAAAATGGGCAGAATCCATTTAGAAAAAAGGGAAACCGTGGCTACAGAGATGCCTCAGGGTTTGTCCTGGGACTGGTGTTAGTGAATATCTTCCTCATCATATTCTTGCAAAAAAAAAAAGTCATAAAATTTGGGTTAGACCATGCTACCCTTGAGTGCATTGGTATGTGGTTAAGCTTCCCAATCTAAGGAGTGCATTTCAATGGCTCCTCTTCATCCCAGAGAGAAGTGCCAGGGACTTCTGTCCTGGGCCCAGTGCTATTTATTTATTTATTTATTATCTATTTATTTACCCACAGGAGACTCAGGGCAGATTACAATGTACATATACATGGCAAACATTATTTGCCTTAGACACACAACATATATAGGCAGACAGTCAGAGGCTATTTAACATTCCAGCTTTTTCATGAGGGTATTCTGGCCACAAGGGGAGCTGTCGCTTCACCGTCCATCCGTGACACTAATGAAGTACTTCCTCATCCCCCGCATACTTGCGGGAGATTTTTTATAGCATTGTAAATTAGCCTCCCCGAATAAGTGGTACCTAAATTTCCTACTTGACAGATACAACTGTTTTTCAGGCTGCAAAGGTCAACAACAACCTACACAAATTGGTCAGAAGCTCACTCCGACCCGGGCTGGCTTCGAAGTCATGACCTTTCGGTCAGTAGTGATCTTAATGCAGCTGACTCCCAGCCAGCTGCGCCACAGTCCCGGTGCTGCACTTTATCAATGCACAGATGACATCAAATGGGAGGGAAGAGAACTAATGCCACAGAGAGCAGGATTCAAAGTTCAACATTATCCTGGCAAATTGGAGAGCTAGGCCAAAATTAACAAGCAGAGCTCCTGCCTGGTAAAAGAACATGGCGTAGAGTTGTGCGTAAAGTTGTTTCTCCCATTTCCTTCATTTCTTTCAGTACTTTGAGAGCACGTAATGGGAAGGCCCCTCCTGGTATGAAAATCAGCTCAACACGAAAGCAAGCAGGAACCAAACCTGGTTCCAAGCCTGCTTTTCAGCATCACAGTTTAATCTTTTTTTATTAACCCCCCAGCAACCGAAAAGTAAACCCTCCATTCCCTGAAAACGACTTTCCTCTTCCTGGAGGTCATCACTCTTCTTTACCTGGAAGTGGGAAGCTCCTTAAAATGCCTTGGAAAGAGTGTGTGGCTGGCTGGAGTGATGTAACCTGGGACAGAAAGTGTGCACGCCTGCAGCCAAGGCACCTCCCAGAACTTGCCTCCTTGCCTTGGAAAAGTGTGTGTGTGTGTGATGTGCAGGCCAAGAAAGCATGAACCTGCCAGCGCCTGCAGCCAAGTGCCTCATCTAGAGTAAGAAGTTCTTACTCTAAAAGAGGCACTCAGCTGCAGGCACTGGCAGGTGCGTGTGCTTTCTGAGCCTGCATGGTGCACACCATACACACACACTCTCTTTGGAAAAAGCTGACCAAGGCCCTCTCCTCCTCCCTGGCTCTTGGAGCTCCTGCCTTGGGTCATCACTGTTGCTGCCGCCTGGTTAGATGCCTTCCCTTCCTTCTCCTCCTCCATCTCTCATGCAAGGTGCCTCCACTCCCGGTCCTCTTCCTCCTTCTCCTCCTTCCTGGGAGATCCAACCGAGGATCCCCTGGGATCCCCAACCGAGGCAGCCTGACAGCCAAGCCGCTCACCTGCCATAAAAGTCACTTCATGGACTTGGTTGTTGTAGGTTTTTTCGGGCTATATGGCCATGTCCTAGAGGCATTCTCTCCTGGCGTTTTGCCTGCATCTATGGCAAGCATCCTCAGAGGTTGTGAGGTCATGGACTGACTGTTGTCCACGGCTTCCCACAGCACTCAACTCCATTTCAACCACTGCCCAGTGAGATAGCCACACAGACACAGGCATGCTTTCTGGACCTTCATACCACACACACGCACTCCTTAGAAAGAGAATGTGTATGTGGCACGCAGGCCCAGAAAGTGTGCGCACCTGCCAGTGCCTACAGCAGAGTGTCTCCTCTAGAGTAGAAACAGCAGGTAAGAAGAAGCTTCCTTAAAGTATACTAGAAGGGGAGCCTGGGGAGCCCCCCCCCCCATAATGGGACTACAGAACAAAAACAGATACCTGCCCTCCCGATTTCAGGAGGCTCTCAAAAAACGGATCAGGGCCCCCACTAAAAATTGGGACACAAAACGGGTCAAGGTTTACCCTGAATGCACAAACCTAATTAGGGTTCTTAGTAGACCATGAGTTATACCTACACCAACAATCCAAAATGCACCATCCAAAAAATCAATGCAATTCTAGGCTGTATCAACAGAAATATGGTGCCCAGATCAAGTAGAACTCTATTTTGATTTGGTGAGAGCTCACTTGGAAAACTGTCCAGTTCTGGTCACCACAATTCAAGAAGGATATTGACAAGCTAGAATGTGTCCATAGATGGCCAAAGTGATCAAATTCTGGAAACCAAACCTAATGAGGAATGATTTGAGTAAGCAGCTGGGCAAGGTTAGTTTGGAAAAGAGAAGACTGAAAAGTATCATGATGCTTTAAACATCTGATGGAATGTCAATAGAAGATAAAGCAAGATCACTTTCTGCTGCTTTGGAAATTAAAGTTGTTCAAATCAGAAAACAAGTAGATTCCACCTATCACACTACAAGCCTCGTGCAAAAGTGTCCCCATTTGCCCAAATTCAGAACATCTAAAAAAAATAAAGAATTTTCTATAACGAATGTATTGTCGAAGGCTTTCATGGCCGGAATCCCTGGGTGGTTGTAGGTTTTTCAGGCTGTATTGCCATGTTCTAGAACAGTGGTTCTCAGCCTTCCTAATGCCGTGACCCCTGAATCCACTCCCTCATGTTGTGGTGACCCCCAACCATAACATTGTTTCTGTTGCTACTTCATAACAGTCCTTTTACGACTGTTATAAATCATAATGTAAATACCAGATATGCAAGATGTATTTTCATTCACTGGACCAAACTGGGCACACATACCCAATGCACCCACATGTAAATGCTAGTGGGGTTGGGGGAGGATTGACTTTGTAATTTGGGAGTTGTAGTTGCTGGGATTTGTATTTCACCTATAATCAAAGACCATTCTGAACTGCACCAGCGATGGATTTGAACCTAATTTGCCATACAGAATTCCCATGACCAACGGAAAACATTGGAAGGGTTTGGTGAGTATTGACCTTGAGTTTGGGAGTTGTAGTTCACCTACATCCAGAGAGCACTGTGGACTCACACAATGATGTATCTGGACCAAACTTGGCACGAATACTCAATATGCCCAAATGTGAACACTGGTGGAGCCTGGGGAAAATAGACCTTGACTTTTGGGAGTTGTAGTTGCTGGGATTTATAGTTCATTACAATCATTCTGAACTGCACCAACGATAGAATTGGCTCAAACTTCCCACATGGAATCCCCATGGTCTTTGGCGACCCCTCTAACACCCCTTCGTGACCCCCTCAGGGGTCCCGACCCCCAGGTTGAGAACCACTGTTCTAGAAGCATTCTCTCCTGACATTTCGCCTGCATTTATGGTACACATCCTCAGAGGTTGTAATTTATTTAGGAAACAGATTTATTTTTTTTTGTCGTGTCATGAGTGACTTGAGAAACTGCAAGTTGCTTCTGGTGTGAGAGAATTGGCCGTTTGCAAGGACGTTGCCCAGGGGACACCTGGATGAATTGATGTTTGTTTGTTTTTTTTAGGAAACAGATAAAGTGTTACTGACTGTATCACAATCCATAGTTCATTTATTGTTACAAGTAACGTATGTTTATGGAGTAAGTATTAGTTTAGTTTAAAAACGGGACTCTTGATCTATGCAGCCCTGAACTGTTTGTTGTATATTGCTCTGGAACAGAGATCCCACCACGTGCAACTGTTGTGCCATTAAAGCCAACAAAGAGAATGAAATACATCTGTTGGATGAAATCATTATTCACCACACGTATTGGCAATCACGTTTATCATTCTCTGCGTTTATTTACATATATCACTCTGCCAAACAATGCGCTGAAATTATTCATCTTTTCAATGTTTTTGTTTTGCTACTGCTTAAATGTTTGATTATATGTTTAATGCAACAGCGGAGTTAAGCAAAGCATTTTGCTTGATTTTGTACCATATTTTCCCCCAAATTTCCTTTTGTTTTCCCAGGAAGAAAAGAAGTCCATAACATCTCTGTTCTCCCAAATGTCCCATTTCTTTTTCCTGTCTTCTTCCCATCCCCAACCATTCTCAGCTTGGTGAGCCAATCAAGAGCTAGATGTCATCGATGTTTTTCCAAAGCTGGAAGTGGTCTGTACGGTCCTTCAGATGTTGTTGGACTGTAACTCCCAGCAGCCCTGGACAGTGAGAAGGAATGGTGGTAGCCCAACAAGACTTGGAATGTTGTCCACCCAATGCCAGGGTCTGGCTTTTTCTCTATCCAGAAGCCCATTTCAAAAATGCTAAAGCAAAGTTCTTGGTTACGTCAACTGTTTCTCCTAGTTCAGTGTTTCTCAACCTGGGGGTTGGGACCCCTGTGGGGGTCGTGAGGACGTGGCAGAGGGGTCACCAAAAACCATCAGAAAACACAGTATTTTCTGCTGTTCGTGGGGGTTCTGTGTGAGAAGTTTGGCCCAATTCTATCATTGGCGGGGGTTCAGAATGCTCTTTGGTTGAAGGTGAACTATAAATCGCAGCAACTACAACTCCCAAATGTCAAGGTCTATTTTCCCCAAACTCCATCAGTGTTCACATTTGGGCATATTGAGGATTCATGCCAAGTTTGGTCCAGATCCATCCTTGCCTGAGTCCACAATGTCCTCTGGATGTAGGTGAACTACAACTTCCAAACTCAAGGTCAATGCCCACCAGACCCTCCTAGTATCTTCTGTTGGTCATGGGAGTTCTGTGCGCCATCATTGGTGGAGTTCAGAATGTTCTTTGATTTTAAGTGAACTATAAATCCCAGCAACTACAACTCTTAAATGACAAAATCAATCCACCCCCCTTCCAACCCACCAGTATTCAAATTGGGGCATATTGGGTATTTGTGCCAAATTTGGTCAGATATGTCCTGATCCTCAAACACTCCCTGATTCATTTGGAAAAATGTTGCAGTTGCAGAGCTCAGGCGGTGTTGTATTTCTGTGTCAGTGTTGACTTTTGTGGAGAGGTGGCTGCCAAAGGAGTGGAAATGGTCAACATTTTCTACTGTTACACCATTGTAACTGGCTGCCATTTATTTTCCGGTCCCAATTCAAGGTACAGGTAATCACCTACAAAGCCCTAAACGGTTTGGGACCCGCCTACCTTTGTGACCATATCTCTCCCCACATACCAACCCAGGCCCTTAGATCTTTGGGGGAGGCCCTTCTTTCACCCCTGCCAATCTCACAAGCTCGTCTTGTGGGCACAAGGGAGAGAGCCTTCTCCTCTGTGGCTCCCCGACTTTGGAACTCATTACCTGGAGAGATCAGGAAAGCCTCTTCACTAGAAACGTTTAAAAAGAACCTTAAAACCTGGCTCTTCCGCTGCGCCTTTGGCGACTAGGTGCACAACATGATATTATTTATTTATTTACTTTATTTGTATACCGCAGTTTCTCAGCCCGTAGGCGACTCAACACGGTTAACAACAAGAGCAAGAATTCAATACAACATACACTATTTAAAAACAATTAACACCGTAATATACTGAGTAATTACACATCAATAGACAACACATTAACATCTCGTAACTAGATATTGCTGCACCCCTCAACGCTTTTACTACTGGAGTACACACCCTCCAAATGGGAAGTTTAGCTTCACAACTCTGCTTGTTTTTATGAGCTTCCTGCAAATAACCTGCTCGTATTTTTTATCTCATTAGATTTTAATCATTTTATCTTGTACAAGTGGCCCGCTCATTGTTATCGTGATTGTGTTATTGGAATGTTATTGCACGACTATGCTATACTTTTTTTTCTTTATGTAATTTTGATGATGTTGTTTGTTGTTTATGCTTTGTTTCTATTTTGCTGTAATATGTTGTCTGGGCTTGGCCCCATGTAAGCCGCTCCGAGTCCACACTGGGGAAATGAGGGTGGGGTATAAATAAAGATGATGATGATGATGATGATGATGATGATGATGATGATTATTATGCTGTATTTCTGGCGTTGCAGAGGGATTGGCTGGTGCCTTTTGAAAGAGCACTTTGGTGTTCTCAATGTTCAGTGAGAAGCCGAGCTTCTTGTATGCTTCTCGTACGCTCTACGTGGGGTTGCCCTTGAAGACTGTTCAGAAACTCCAACTAGTCCAGCGGGAGGCAGCCAGATTACTCACCGGAGCGTCATACAGGGAGCACACCACCCCCCTGTTGTGTCAGCTCCACTGGCTGCCGATCCAGTTCCGAGCACAATTCAGAGTGCTGGTTTTGACCTACAAAACCCTATACGGCTCTGGCCCAGCGTACCTGTCCAAACGTATCTTCTTCTATGTCCCACCTCAGAGTTTAAGACCTTGTAGGGAGGCCCTGCTCTCGGTCCCACCTTTATCACAAGTGAGACTGGTGGGGATGAGGGACAGGGCCTTCTCGGCGGTGGCCCCTCGCCTGTGGAATGCACTCCCCGGGGAAGTTAGGTCATCAACATCCCTCCTCTCTTTCAGGAGGAAGTTAAAAACCTGTATTTGGGACCAGGCCTTCGGGTAAGCTGGCAGATGGACCAAAGACAATGACGACCAAAGTACGAAAGGACAATGACAATGCTGGATGGATTATGGATTTATAAATCGGCGAACATTGACCACAAAATGATTTTATAGCTGTTATTGTATTGATTTGATTGTTTTAACTAGAAATAGCTGTTGATGTTAAATTGTAAATTGTATATTGTATTTTGTGAAATGTTGGGCATCGAATTGTGCCTGTTTTTGTAAGCCGCCCTGAGTCCCCCCGAGGGGGTTGAGCAGGGCGGGGTAGAAGCACCCCAAATAAATAAATAAATTCTGCAAAGGTGTTTAGAATGACTTGTAGGTCTTCTTTACCAAGAGGCAGCTATGCAATGCCTATTCAACTATTCAATGCTTGTTTCTTCCTACATGGCAGAAAGGGGTTGGACTGGATGACCTTTGGGTCTCTTCCGATTCTATAATTCTATGTCCCAGGTCTCCTCCATGAGAGCATAATATGGAGACGCTGGAGAATTAATCGAGGGTTTCCCTGCAAAACATGCGCTCTGTTCAGACCTTGGGAAGTTACATTGAGGAAGAAGGAGCATAATGACCTGCTGAAGCCATCCACAACTGAACAAAGGAAGGAGGATGCTTTAGGATTCAGATCAGGGTGAACCGTGGTTAAAATGCTGGAGTGGAACTTGCAAGACTGAGGAGGGGAGCTCCCACTGCGTCCTGTAGTAGTGATAGCAGAAGCAGCCGTTAATAAGATGGAGGAGGAGGAGGAGGAGGAGGAGGCCTTGAATTAAGTGAGTGATTGAATGGGGATAGCTGTTGCCGTTTATCTGTACAGCAGAAAGCATTCTCAGAGGAGAACTTGCACCATTAACATTCAAACCCCTCTAAGCCCACTTCCAGCCGTTTTTATGCTCATTTGACAAGAGTATTTTGCTTTGGGAAACATTACGTGAGAGGGGCTGAAAGGGAGGTCCTTGCAATTGGTGCTAGAGAACAAAACAAGGTCTTGTTTGGGTATTAGAAAAGAATGGCTGAGCCGTTATTCCCTTTTCTTTCTGCCTTCGCTGCGTGTACATGAGTGTGTAAGAGCGAGGAGAGAAAGATGAAGCGCGTTCTTCTAAGAATATAATGGGAATGTAATGGCCATGTAGTGAATGATGACTATCCAGGTGAGAAGCACGGCACAGTGACTAGAATGAAAATACACAGAAAGCACTCATTCGAGAATAGGTGTTTTCGAGAATATATTTGGGGATACACAGCATGTAGGTTAAGGGAAAGTTCTAGGCAGAAAAGGATAAATCTGGCAACAGCGGCACCTTATTGAGATTGTAGAGTTCTCACTGAATTGTCTTTAAAATGACACACAGAGTTAATTTTAGGTGGAACTTGGCAAAATATCTGATTGATTGCAAGGGGAAATAGAAGGGTTTTCAACGCTACCTCACCTCTGTAACTCTGGACAATGTTATTACCCACAAATCATAGACGGATTGCCCAATCTGAGGGAATAGAGGTGTAATAGATTTATTTATTTATTTATTTGCTTTATTTCTATACCGCATTTTTCAGCCTAATTAGGCGACTCAATGCGGTTTACACAATACAGGTTATCACAACAATATCCTAAGCGATTAAAACACATCATATACAGCAGACAAAATCAAACAATCATTATCATATCATAACGCCTCAATAACAAATCAGAATCCGTTCTCATAATCCTTGTACCATTTCCTATGTTCAATTTTACCGTCTTCCTGTGTTCAGTTGCACTGCTTAGCCAAACGCTTGTTCGTAGAGCCAGGTCTTAACCTTCCTCCGGAACGCCAGCAGCGAAGGGGCCTGTCTGATGTCTACAGGTAAGGCATTCCATAGCTGAGGGGCCACCACCGAGAAGGCCCTGTCCCTCGTCCCCGCCAACCGTGCCTGTGACGCAGGCGGGACCGAGAGCAGGGCCTCCCCGGACGATCTTAATGTCCTGGTCGGTTCATAGGTGGAGATGCGTTCGGAGAGGTAAGTAGGGCCAGAACCGTTTAGGGCTTTATAGGCTAAAGCCAGCACTTTGAATTGTGCCCGGTAGCAGATTGGCAGCCAGTGGAGCTGGCTCAACAGAGGAGTGGTGTGCTCCCTGAGTGCCGCTCCCGTTAGCAACCTGGCTGCCGAGCGCTGGACCATCTGAAGCTTCCGGGCAGTCTTCAAGGGCAACCCCACGTAGAGGGCGTTGCAGTAATCAATGCCGGCTAGGCCGAAGCCTGAGAGTCAGTGGGCTGGGTCTCCATCTTGGTAGGGCAGCTTAGAATAGCGGACATCTTAGTATAGGCAAGGAGGCAAGGGGAGGAGTCAGCCAACTCCTGATTGGTTTAAGCACCAAGGGGAGGAGTTGGGTGAGAGTGAAAAAGGCTGTCACTTCTGACAGGAGGGAGAGAAGGGTTCCGAGAGAACAGAGAGAGGGATTCTAAGAGAGACGGGGAAAGATCCCAACAGAGCAGGGAGTAGGATTTCAACAGAGAAGAAGTATTATAGGCAGGGAGAAGGAAGCTTTTGAGTGAGTGGATCTGACAGGGAATACAGACAGGGACAAGGGCTTCAGCAGAGCTGTACTAGGAGAGTCAGTGAGAAGACTTGTCAGCTTGTATTTTGGAGACAATACAAGAAGGCTTATTGCCCTACAGTGGAGAGTAGACTGGAGGAAGTCTGGTTACTCTGTAAGACAGTCAGGGTGACTGATCTTAGAAACACACTGTTTCAGAGGGTTGAATAGTGTGAAGTAGGTAACTCACTTCAAATAAAAGCTACTCCTTCTGTAGAAACCTTATGTCTAGTAAGCCTGAGCCTCAGTAACAACAATACGTGTGTGTACCTCTCATTTTATGAGTTGTCATCTTCTTAAAGTTCAATAAACCTGTTATTAGTTCATCGTTAACTTGTCTCTGCCTCGGTCTGTCCTACTTAGTGAAACCAAGTCAGCCTGAACATCTTTATAGTCCAGTCAGCAAGCAAAGGAGCCCAAAAAGAAGAGCCAGAAGCCTAGGCACATATTACCTCAAATACATTCACACCTTGTTTCCTCAAACAGTAAAATTGAGGTGGTGGCGGCAAAAATCTACCAGTATCATCGGTCTCTTACACCATTAGTCATTCCCTCACTCAAATTCCTGTCACGCAAGGTGATCGGTCAGCATTCCTTATTACAGTGGTGTCAGGCGGGGATTTAAAAGCCAAGATCTCCCCTGCCAGTAATACACCACAGTGGATCCCCTCACGTTGAGTGGGATCCACAGCGTGTTCTTCCTTACATTGGTGGCAGCGGTGGGATTGAAAGGTTCCCCCCTGTCACAGGTGTGTGAAGGGACCCCTCGTTCCCCTTAATTCTCCTTACAAGAGGCTTGGAAAGGCAGGGCTGGAAAGATCTGAATCTTTGTGGAAGGGGGGCGGGGAGCAAAACATACTTTTCCTCGTAAAAAAGCATTGTGAGCTGTCCCTGCCCTGATGCTAAGAATCATCTATATAAATAAAAATGTAATGTTCGTCTGTGGGATTAACATAACTCGAAAACCACTGGACAAATTGACACCAAATTTGGACAGCATACACCTAACAACCCAATCTATAAATTCACTAAAAAAATCGATTTTGTCATTTGGGAGTTGTAGTTGCTGGGATTTATAGTTCACCTACAATCAAAAAGCATTCTGAACTCCACCAATGATGGAATTGAACCAAATGTGGCACACAGGACTCCCATGACCAACATGGGCATTGATGGGCATTGACCTTGAGTTTGGGAGCTGTAGTTCACCTACATCCAGAGAGCACTGTGGACTCAAACAAGAATGGATCTGGACCAAACTTGGCACGAATACTCCATATGCCCAAATGTGAACTCAGATGGAGATTGGGGGAAATAGACCCTGAAATTTGGGAGTTGTAGTTACTGGGATTTATAGTTCACCTTACAATCAAAAAGCATTCTGAACTCCACCAATGATGGAATTGAACCAAATGGCACAAAGGACTCCCATGACCAACATGGGAATTGATGGGCATTGACCTTGAGTTTGGGAGCTGTAGTTCACTACATCCAGAGAGCACTGTGGACTCAAACAAGAATGGATCTGGACCAAACTTGGCACGAATACTCCATATGCCCAAATGTGAACTCAGATGGAGATTGGGGGAAATACACCCTGACATTTGGGAGTTGTAGTTACTGGGATTTTATAGTTCACCTACAATCAAAGAGCATTCTGAACCCCACCAATGATGGAATTGGGGCAAACTTCCCACATAGAACCCCCATGACCAACAGAAAATACTTAAGGCCATCCAATCCAACTCCCTTCAACAGGGCAAGAAAATGTAATCAAAGCCCTCCTGACAAAGAGCCATCCAGCCATAGATATAGATAGATATATGATTCACACACACACACATAGATTTGAAAGGGACCCCTAAAGAAGGACAATGATATCTTGCATGTTACAGGGCGGGCAACCAGATCTCCACATCAACACTGACAAAGAAACAACAAGAAATACTGTTTACCACAAGCATAAAGAAATTACATATATTAGAAACCAACACTTTCTAATTTCTTTATTTTCCAGATGAACAGACTGGGCCACAGCAACACGTGGCAAGGGACAGCTAGTCTATATAAATAAAAATGTAATGTTCATTTGTGGGATTAACATACCTCAAAAACCACTGGGTGAATGGACCCAAAATTTGGCCACAAGACTCCTACTACCCCAAGGAGTGTCCATCACTCAAAAAATGGATTTTGTCATTTGGACAAAAAGGGGGCGGGACCAGGGAACCTAACTATAATTGACAGGTAGGTTGCCCTATGATTGCCGCCAAAAGAAGCCACCTATCTGCAGAGTCCTTGAAACTTATTACTGCAACAAACATTCAATGCAAAGCAAACAATATTGGAGCTCCTGGTGCAGTTGTACCTGCACAGTTATATTGCATTACATTATAATATTATAAATATACTATGTATATACACCATATTATATATTTCCTTGATGCTTTCCCTTTGCCTCCATTATAATCTGGATTTCATGGCACAGCAAAATCCAAGATGGCTGTTGTGAAGATAGATACCTGCCCCTTTTGTCTTGTGGAAAAACCAAGTTTTCCCCATCACTAAATTAGCGGGTGTATTTCCAACAGTTTGAGGATGTCGACCATGCTACCATTGGGCGATCTTCCCCTTCTGTTGACTCAGATTGCTTTCTTCTTATGTCATTCACACACCAAGTACCCTTTAAAGTGTAAACTTCATCCTGTGAAGCTCCTGGTACAGTTGTACCTGCACCAAAACAACTGACAGTATTTTTGGATTCTTCTTTCAGATGTCATTAGACTGACAGTATAATGAGTGTTTGCTCTGTACAAGTTGCTACTATTGCTGCGGTTTGACTCCCAGTATTGTCCCACTTCCCCCGTCATCCACCTCCAAAAACGGAGCTCTCCTTTGATGGGAGTGCTGCCAGGAGGCAGAAGGAAAGTCTATTTGGCTCGGCTCAAATGCCCAACTGGCTCGTTTAAGCACGCCAACATTTGACCTTTTCAAGCACATCCCTCCAGCACTGGGAGAGTGGCTGGGATTTACTGCCGAACCTGGGGAAATGTGGTGCTCGGTAAAATACGCTTTCTCTTTCTCTTGTGTCACAAGTTGAGCGGGATCTCAGGTGCTCAGGAACAGCTCAAGGCTCTCTTTTGCCATTTGGAAGGGGAGGGGGAGGGGGAGGAGGAGGAGGAGGAGTTCACTGCCCCCCAAGTGCCATATTTCATCGCTCGACCAGGCAAACACTGGTGAGTGGAAACACAGGTGGGGAGAGCATTTGAAGGCCTTTCTGGTTTAGGGAGTCCGATTAATTTCCACCCACTTCGAAAAGCGTGAAAGTGAGTCCAAACACAAGTTGCAAAGAGGAATGCAGAGTAACTGCACTGCATCTTGACTTTTTCTTTTTAGGGTCTGCAGCAAAATAAACATGCTGTATCTTTTCATGGCCGAAAGCGAGGAGGAGCTGAGAAGCCATCTAATCAAGGTGGAAGAAGAAAGCGCAAAAGCCGGGTTGCAGCTAAACATCAAAAAAACCAAGATGATGGCAACAAGAATGATTGACAACTGGGAAATAGAGGGAGAAAACGTGGAGGCCGTGACAGGGTTTGTATTTCTAGGCGCAAAGATGAGTGCAGATGCAGACTGTGGCCAGGAAATCAGGAGACGCTTCCTTCTTGGGAGGAGAGCAAGGACCCATCTCGATCAGAGTGAAGAGTAGGGGCATCAGACTGGCAACGAAGATCCACATAGTTAAAGCCATGGTATTCCCTGTAGTAACCTATGGATGTGAGAGCTGGACCTTAGGGAAGGCTGAGCCAAAGAAGAGAGGCGCTTTTGAGCTGTGGTGTTGGAGGAAAGTGCTGAGAGTGCCTTGGACTGCGAGAAGATCCAACCAGTCCATCCTCCAGGAAATAAAGCCTGGCTGCTCACTGGAGGGAAGGATAGTACCAAGATGAAGTACTTTGGCCACATCATGAGGAGACAGCAAAGTCTAGAGAAGACAATTATGCTGGGGAGGGTGGAAGGCAAAAGGAAGAGGGGCCGACCAAGGGCAAGATGGATGGATGGCATCCTTGAAGTGACTGGACTGACCTTGAAGGAGCTGGGGGTGGTGACGGCCGACAGGGAGCTCTGGCGTGGGCTGGTCCATGAGGTCACGATGAGTCGGAGACGACTGAACGAATGAACAACAACATCTATTCATAGTATTCCAATGAGTGAACAATTATCCCATCTGAAAAAGACATCAGTTCCACTTTACTCATTATTTTGGGTTTGTTGTAGGTTTTTCGGGCTAGATGGCCATGTTCTAGATGCATTCTCTACTGATGTTTCACCTGCATCTATGGCAAGCATCCTCAGAGGTTGTGACCTCACTGTTTTAACATGGTGAGATTTATTCCATCCTGGGCATGCCCAGTATTATTTTGGGTGAAGACAGTGTAGCATGAAACTTATGAACTTATAAGGCAAGTAAAAATGCAGAGCACTGGATTGCATCAAGGACTGGCCTGCTTATCACAGCCGACTTGTTTTCCTTTGCCCATGGGGATATCCCGCAAAGGGGGATATGGTATGATGGCACAGATCACACCAGACTGTTGTTGTTCTTTTGCATATGACAATAATGGAGGTATTATAAGAGTTCTAAGAATGGAGTGTTCCATGTCTCTGTAGCACCAACTTCAGTCACTAGGTGGCAGATTTCCCTCTGGACTACTACGGACAGGAATCTGAGATGGTGCCATCTGATAAGGGTGATGGGGAGAGTAGGTCAAAGGGTGATGTAGAACATTTCTGTGGCAAAGTAGAAAGGTTATCAAGAAAGAACAAGAGTGGAAGCTCCATAGAAAAGCGAAGAAACAAAGGGAAGAAAAGAGTAGCAAGGTGGAACAAAAAAAATTCTAATCTTTGCAAAGTTGGCTATACCTACCAATACTACTAAAGTAAGCTTTCAAAGAGTGCTCCTCTAACATGCATATTAGAAAAATATATAGATCAGTGGTTCTCAACCTTACTAACAGTTCCTTCATACAGTTCCTCATGTTGTGGTGACCCCCAACCATAACATTATTTTTGTTGCTACTTCATAACTGTCATTTTGCTACTGTTGTGAATTGTAATGTAAATTTTCACAATTCAGCAGCAGATCAGTTGCACAACTTCAGTGCTCTCCAGTAGTTTCTTCCTGCACAGTATTTTCAGTTAACTGCTCCCACAGACTGCAGTCACTCTGGAACTCTTTTACAGACACTTGAGCACATGCCCGGCCATTGTCAGTTTTACTATTGTTTTCCCCTCCAATCTAGATGACACTACAAACTTACCACAGCACACGGTTATATCTTGTCTTAGCAGACAGGTTCTTTTAATCAATTACATAGAGCCTTCGACAAACAGCATCACAGCACAAGGAGAGAGAATACACTGTACATGACTTCCTTATATACAATTCTATACAATTACACATAGCAATCTCTGATTGGTTCCCAACTCATTGACTTAACTCAGACCCAGGATTGCATCATTCACAATCACCTGGACTAGGCCAGAACACATTCCCCAAATGATTCCCTATATACAGTTAATGCATGACTCAGCATTTCCAATAGAAGCCCATTAGCAGTGCATGACTCAGCTATATTACATTACAATACATTGTAAAACCTGACGAATCATCACGTAAATATCTGATATGTAGGATGTATTTCCATTCACTGGACCAAATTTGGCACAATTACTCGATACGCCCAAATTTGAATACTGGTGGGGTGGGGTGGGGGGACTGATTTTGTCATTTGGGAGTTGTAGTTGCTGGAATATATAGTTTACCTACAATCAGAGCATTCTGAATTCTACCAATGATGGAATTGAACCAAACTTGGCACACAGAACTGTCATGAACAACAGAAAATACTAGAAGGGTTTGGTGGGCATTGTTCTTGAGTTTTGGAGTTGTAGTTCACCTACATCTAGAGAGCACTGTGGACTCAAACAATGATGGAACTGGACCAAGCTTGGCACGAATACTCAATATGCCCAAATGTGAACACTGGTGGAGTTTGGGAAAATAGACTTGACATTTGGGAGTTGTAGTTGCTGGGATTTATAGTTCACCTACAATTAAAGAGCATTCTGAACCCCACCAATGATAGAATTGGGCCAAACTTCCTACACAGAACCCCCATGACCAGCAGAAAATACTGTGTTTTCCTGGTGGTCTTTGGTGACCCCTCTGACATCCTCAGGGGTCCCGATCCTAGGTTGAGAAACGCTGATGTAGATGAAGTTTCAGGCCATAAACAGGCCCATAAGACCTCCTGCTATATGCAGCTATGAACACATCTTAACTGTTAGTACAACTTCCCGCATATAAAGCATGCAAATATCCCCTTATTCCTTGTCTTCTGAGCTCAAACGAAGCAGCGCCAAGTGCCTTCAGGGCAAGACAACTCTGACAAGGCCATAATCTAATTAAGTTCCCATTTTGCTATCGGATACGTCATCTTTCCCTCTGAAAAAGTTATTGAAAGAGGGGGAAAGAGAGCACGAGCTCTCCATAATTAACATGCAACAGCATCTGTCATGTGGGGAGCAGGCAGAGTTATAATAACTCTGGAGTCAATAATTCATAAACCATAATGCATTATTAATCAATTATCAAGGCCCGAATTACATTTAATGAGATTAAGCTGATTGGAGCACTAAACTGTTTGAAATGTATTGATTTAATCAATGTGCTTAATTAAACTGTGTACATTTTCCTCACCAGCATTAGTTCACAATACATAGCAAAAGTGGCTTTTCCGTGCTGCTCCAGATTCTCAGCTCTTCTTTGCCAGTTTCAATTGCAAGGCAGGGAGCAAATCAGTATCGATCTAAAGGGAACGGGACCTCCTTTCCTTTAAGAAAAAATAGGGATCAACCAACACTGGCAGATTTCACGGATTGTCTAAAGTCTGGAGATGAGGGTGCAAATCCCCCAGTTTTGGTGGACTCGGATCAGCCAAGAGGAAAGCGCTGTGTGGCAATTCCCCATTCAGCTTGTAAACATTTCCACATTTTGAGACTGGGCATTGGAAGCTAACTAAAGATTTCATTTGTAAGTCTGGCTGCCGAAGCATGCCTCTCTGAGGAACTCACAATACGAGGGTTGAATGAAAAGTAATGCCTCCACCTGTGTTACTTGGGTTTGGATGGGAATAAATCAAACAGATACAGAATGGGGGACAATGCCTGGCTCGAGAGCAGTACGTGTGGAAAAGATCTTGGTAGTCCTCGTGGACAACAAGTTAAACATGAGCCAGGAAAGTGATGTGGCGGCAAAAAAAGCCATTGGGATTTTGGCCTCAGGCATCAAGAGGAGCCTAGTGTCTTGATCCAGGGAAGTCATGCTCCCCATGCTCTATTCCGCTCTGGTTAGACCACTTTACCTGGAATAAGTAATGCCTCCACCTTCATTACTTGGGTTTGGATGGGAATATTTTAATAAATCAAACGCAGAAATGACCCTTAGAATGTGCTCTTTAACTACCACTAGTCACTTTTCCACATAATCACCAGACAAATGAAGTTTCCGATACACAAACAAAGGTTTTGCCATGTAATCAACTTACCCCATGTTTTTATGATAAAAGCAATTAGGAACAGCCATGTATAGCCCAGGAACAGTACCCCGTGGTTCCCAGACACAAGTACACAGCTAAACTTGTCTGCAGAGATGGCCACCCAGCCTCTATAACCCAAGAAAGGAACTTATACAATGATTTGCATTTTAAGTTTTAAAAAAAGCTGAAATTTATGATTGATGTCCTGCAATGACCATCTTGAGGGCTGCAAAATCCCAGGACAGACTTGTTGGCCTCGGGATTTCTGCTTCCATCATCCACACTTGCGGTTTTCAGCAAGTGTGGATGATGGAAGCAGAAATCCCAGGGCCAAAAGGTCTGTCTGTAGACCTTTTCTCAGGTCCCGGGTGTTTCTGCCCCTGACTAAAACCCGCAATTTGGTGCTGTCTGGAAGTGCTCATAGGTCACGGAAGGGGAGGAATGACAAGAATGTATGTTGTTATTGTTGTTGTTATATTTATTTATACTCCAATTTATCTCTCTTGCAGAAGACTCAAAGCAACTTACCATAAAAGCATCATCAAACAATTTAAAGTATGTAAATATGCAAACGTTTTAAATATGATTAAATATACACAGTATTTAAAAATCCCAGTTAAAAACCATGAAAACATACTCAAAGTTAAAAACCACGAAAACTCTTAAGTGCGGGATCTTGGCCTGTAAGCCCCTGGAATTGATATACATGGCCTTGATTTCAGGCAAACAGATCTTATATACAATTATACATTGAATTCTATTATTTTCCATTTTCTGTACAAGTGGGATATTTGTTGAGCTTCCTAACTCAGGAACCCATTAATATTGTAAACAGATCTTATATGCTAGCTCTTGTCCAAGTCCATTGGGCTCCAACCATACTCTCTCCATATTTTAATGCCAAAAGCAAATCTGGGATGGTCTACATTCCTTTTCTTTCGATCCTTCATAGCTATGCAACCAACAAGGAATGGTTAGGAGTCCTCCTTGGCCAAGTAAACACCCCTGGCTCTGTTCTAGAAAATGAAGATAGTATATCCTTAACCCACTGACAAACACTGAACACATGAGCTGTTTAGAAAGAAGTCTGTAGGAAAGAAGGATCGTCCCTCTTAGGAAATAAGACCACAAACATGACAAAATTGGATAGCCAAGACTCCAGAGGACAGGAGCAGGATTCAAAACAATCTTGACAGATTAGAGAGATGAGGCCAACACTAACAAAATGAAGTTCAACAGTGACAAATGCAAGATACTCCACTTTGGCAGGAAAAACGAAATGCAAAGAGACAGAATGGGGGATGCCTGGCTCGAGAGCAGTACGTGTGAAAAAGATCTTGGAGTCCTCGTGGACAACAAGTTAAACATGAGCCAACAATGTGATGTGGCGGCAAAAAAAGCCAATGGGATCTTGGCCTGCATCAATAGGAGCCTAGTGTCTAGATCTAGGGAAGTCATGCTACCCCTCTATTCTGCTTTGGTTAGACCACACCTGGAATATTGTGTCCAATTCTGGGCACCACAATTCAAGAGAGATATTGACTAAGCTGGAATGTGTCCAGAGGAGAGCGACTCAAATGATCAAGGGTCTGGAGAACAAGCCCTATGAGGAGCGGCTTAAGGAGCTGGGCATGTTTAGCCTGAAGAAGAGAAGGCTGAGAGGAGACATGATAGCCATGTATAAATATGTGAGAGGAAGCCACAGGGAGGAGGAGCAAGCTTGTTTTCTGCTTCCTTGGAGACTAGGGCATGGAACAATGGCTTCAAACTACAAGAGAGGAGATTCCATCTGAACATGAGGAAGAACTTCCTGACTGTGAGAGCCGTTCAGCAGTGGAACTCTCTGCCCCAGAGTGTGGTGGAGGCGCCTTCTTTGGAAGCTTTGAAACAGAGGCTGGATGGCCATCTGTCAGGGGTGATTTGAATGCAATATTCCTGCTTCTTGGCAGAATGGGGTTGGACTGGATGGCCCATGAGGTCTCTTCCAACTCTTTGATTCTATGATTCTATGAAAATTCAAACAAGGATGGGGAAATTCAAGCAAGGATGAGGAAAGTTCACACTGCAGGACTCTGCTTCAAGGTGTCCACCAGTTTATCGAAGCCCTTCCCAAGCTCTCCTCCCTTTTGTGGGTTGATTTTTGCTGTGAATTGCCACCAATCCCCAATCAAGCAAAAATTTAGATAAACAACCATCCATGTAGTCCTAATCCATCCTAGTTTCCCCCTCCATATCTTAATTTTCAACCACATCCTATCCAAAAAGGTGAACTGGTTTTTGGCTGGGATGCAGGTCACAAATCTGATACATTTGGCTGCCACGGGGGTTGGGTACATCCTGTGTGAGTCAGAATCATAGAGTTAGAAGAAACCTCATAGGCCTCATAGGCCATCAACCCCATTCTGCCAAGAAACAGGGAAACTGCATTCAAAGTACCCCCCACAAATGGCCATCCAGCCTCTCTTTAAAAGCCTCCAAAGAAGGAGCCTCCACCACATCCCGGGGCAGAGAGTTCCACTGCTGAACGCTCTCACAGTCAGGAAGTTCTTCCTCATGTTCAGATGGAATCTCCTCTCTTGTAGTTTGAAGCCATTGTTCCATTGCGTCCTAGTCTCCAGGGAAGCAGAAAGGAAGCTTGCTCCCTCCTCCTCGTAGCTTCCTCTCACATATTTATACACGGCTCTCATCATGTTTCCTCTCAGCCTTCTCTTCTTCAGGCTAAACATGCCCAGCTCCTTCAGCCGCTCCTCATAGGGCTTGTTCTCCAGACCCTTCTCTTCAATTGTGATGCCCAGAATTAGACACAACATTCCAGGTGTGAGGGAAAATTGGTTCCCAGCCTCATGATTTTGTGTACCACATCTGGAAAAGTTGATAGGAAAAGTTGGATGGATGGACGGACAGACAGACAGATGGATAGATGGATACAGACATACATGCACTCAATTTTACTAGATAGATAGATGGTTGAAAGGATGAAAGGATGAAAAGATGGATACGTACATGCACACACACACACACTTTTACATACATACATTCACTTTTATTAGGTAGATAGATACCTAATTAGATCTCAAGTAGAATTAGATCTTGTGTAGCCTGTTGTCGACCTTTGCAACCCGAAAGACAGTTGCATCTGTCAAGTAGGAAAATTAGGTACCACCTTAAAGTGTGGGGAGGCTAAATTAACTGATTTATGAGGCCATAAAAAAGAAGACTCCAGCAAAGCAGGGAATGCTTCATCCGCGTCGCAGATGGACAATGAAGGCGACAGCTCCCCGGCAGCCAGAAAAAGTGAAATAGCCTGTCTATGTCTGTATATGTTGTATGTCAAAAATTGTCATTGAATGTTTGCCATATATGTGTACACTGTAATCCGCCCTGAGTCCCCTGCGGGGTGAGGAGAAGGGCGGAAGAGAAAAGCTGTAAATAATAATAATAATAATAATAATAATAATAATAATAATAATAATAATATTCCTAAGAATATTCCTAAGATTGCAGTTGCTCCTGCATTTTTGCCAAACTTGGTTCTTCGTCTTCATGGAGTAATTACCAAACGGGCCGCAGACACTTTGCTCCACAGATTGGTGACTTGTCAAAGCAAAGTTGTGGAAGGAGCAGAGTTGTTGCTCAAAGGCATTGAGGGAATAAAGAGGGCGAGGAGCATGAAATGCAGCAAATCTCCCAACAGCTATAATTAGCCAAGCTGCTTAAATGAAATAAAAATGTACATGATTATTCTGCCTTGCCCAGAGGCAGGCTTGCAGCACACAACATGGCTTGGTCTCTTTCTGCCAATTCACCCAGCAAATCACATGGACGGCATTCTTGCAAGAGCGCTGTTATTCTCATTCCTGAAGCATGCCCTGGGTTCCAATGGCACTCTCTCCCACAAGCAGGTACTGCTCAAGTTCCTTGGATTCTTGGAAACAAACACTATACTGAGTATAGGCCTAGTAGTGTGCTACTCTTCCCTTTGGAACAAAAAGCAGTCCTTTGAGGTTTCCCGAAGAACTCCTTCTTGTTCTGTCAAGGCCTTTGTTGGCACAACTGGGCAAACCTTTCAAGAGGAATGCTAACAATGCAGCGGGGTTTTACATGTATGTGAATGGCTAGTTTCAACTCACGCCTGGTTTTGAACTAAAAGGCAATTTGATCATTTTCAAGACAAGGTACAAATATGTATTGACAAAGGCTTTCATGACTGGAATCGCTGGGTTGTTGTAGGTTTTTTCGGTCTAAATGGCCATGTTCTAGAGGCATTCTCTCCTGATGTTTCACCTGCATCTATGGCAAGCATCCTCAGAGGGAGTGAGGTGACTTCACAACTTCTGAGAATGCTTGCCATTTGTTGTTCATTCATTCAGTCATTTCTGACTCTTCATGACCTCCTGGACCAGCCCACTCCAGAGCTCCCCGTCAGCTGTCACCATCCCCAGCTACTTCAGAGTCAAGCGAGTCACTTCAAGGACGCCATTCATCCATCTTGCTCTTGGTCGGCCCCTCGTCCTTTTTCCTTCCATTTTTTCCCCAGCATCCTTATCTTTTCCAAGCTTTCCTGTCTTCTCATGATGTGGGCAAAGGACTTCCTCTTGGCCTCTACTATCCTTCCCTCCAATGAGCAGCCGGGCTCTGCTTGCCATAGATGCAGGAGAAACGTCAGGAGAGAATGCCTCTAGAACATGGCCATATAGCCTGAAAAAACCTACAACAACTCAAGGTATAAATATGTTGTATTATGAAGTAGGTGCTGGCTTTTGTGAGCTACTTTAGGACCCACTCCAGGTGAAAGGAGGCATATAACATGAATACATTTTGGGAAGTGGAAATCTCCAGAACGTTTAGGAGATTTTATGATCTTCGGAAAGGCATGACCTTGTTAGAAGTCACAACCTTTTGAAAAATGATGGCATAACCTCTTGGTAAAAAGCATGACCTGTTAGAGTCATAACCTTTTGGGAAAATGATATACACCAGCATTCATGCAAAGCAACTAGGTTTCTCAATTGTTAACCTGATATGCCTAGATATGTCTTTGAACTGTTAGGGACAAAGATATGTCATTGCACAAATGTATATATTTTCAGCAGTTTCAGAAGATTCCCCCCAGGCCCTTCCAAGCCATTGAATGCTAATCAAGGTGATCAGCTGAAACATTCACACCTAGCCCCAGCAGACAAGAGTCCTTTGTCCCACCCTGGTCATTCCACAGATATATAAACCCTTTTTCCTACTTCCAACAGACCTCACTACCTCTGAGGATGCTTGCCATAGATGCAGGAGAAACGTCAGGAGAAAAATTGCCTCCAGAACATGGCCATATAGCCCAGAAAAACCTACAACAACTCAGTTTCAGAAGTGTTCCTTTTAGTTGCCCAAAACACATATTTGCCTTTAAATCATGCTCTCAAGAGACAAAAATAAGCACTTCTTTAAAAGTAACATACTTGGTTTGCTCACAAACTTCATGTATTCAGCATACAGGTTCTGTGCTTATCAATCCCGTTACAAGTAGATTTGAAGTAGTTTCTCTGCGTAGGTCACACAGGGCATCTTTCTCATAATCAATAAGTGGTTCCCAGCCTTTGGGCCTCCAAGTGTTTTGGACTTCAGCTCCCACAGTTCCTAACAGCTGGTAAACTGGCTGGGATGTCTGGGAGTTGAAGACCAGAACACCTGGAGGCCCAAAGGTTGGGAACCACTGAAAGCACCTCTCTGTTCTGAGATGCAGTCTCTGTCTTCTAAAGCAAAGAGTTCCTACTGAAGCCTGAGGCAAACTCCTCTACTGAAGCCTAAACTGAACTGTTTCTAAAATGGAGTCTGAGCCCTGAACAAGCCCAGACCTGATCACATGGTGTGTCCAGTAATCTTCTTCCCTGAATCTACAATTTGGTGATGGATCTGGGCATTGTATGTTTTTACTCTGTTTCCCCTTCTGCTCCCTCATCCAAATTGTGCTTCAGTAATATTTAGGAGCTCCATGCAGTCATGCCGGCCACATGACCTTGGAGGTGTCTACGGACAACGTGGGGCTCTTCGGCTTAGAAATGGAGATGAGCACCACACCCCAGAGTCAGACATGACTGGACTTAATGTCAGGGGACTACCTTTACCTTTAGTTATATTTATATTTTTAATGTACCAAACATACCAAGTTTGTATGAAAATGTGACTCTATTTCCTGTGCTGGTCAATGACCGAAATAAATGATTTGATTTGATTACATGGCCTGCAGCCCCACGCACAACAAAGAGTTAAAGTAAATTTGTATACCAATACTCACATATACAATACAGTAAGCAATCTGAATTATATACATAACAAACAACTAGTGGAAGCTTGAGAAGGTGGCTATTTCCAACAACAAATGCATCCTCCAACAGTTCACGGATGAAAACTGGGACATATGTGACCAAACCTCAGAGCATAGTCAACATGCCAAATGAGGAGTAACTCAAAAGACTGGAGAGCCTGCAACAATTTGCTTTTGTCTGAGCCTGTTGGGAAAAGCAAGTTTGTGTGTCCCTTCATTGCCTCTCCTCCCACTGAGTTAATTGAATGCAAACTACTTTTCAGTTTGAACTCAGTTTGAATCAAGCCGAGGATAAAGAAGGGAAAGTGGGACGAGGAGAGAGAATCTGGGACATTTTACATGTCTCTGAAATACTGGAACTGCTGAGGATTCACTGTCCCTGTCAAACTGGAACAACTGCAGAGTATGACACTGCCACTGTGACTGAGCATCAAATGGGGTGAGAACACAAAAACTGCAAAATGAAGGTAGCCTAAATTTGGCACCCGTGACTTACGAAACTCCTCCATGTCGTGGCTCCTTTCCGATTCAGGCATGGCGGTGATGGTGAGCAGAGGGCAAGGGTTTCCTCCTAAAGTGTGGCACAGAGTTTGCTTCCGGAAGAAGATTTTCTTGTGGTTTGTGGTTTGTTCCAGGAGGTCGAGGTGAGACTGCAGTGGTGAAACAAGACAGTTACGCACAGAAGGTGTTACAAGGTGTTTTCAATAGCATTCAAATGTAATACAAATACAAAAGAGGTCTCAAACAAATACGTATTTTGTTATACACATGTTTTGGAAAATAATCACTTACTTAGATGATCCCTCGTAGTCTGAGTAGGATTATCTTCCAAGATCGGTGTACTGGCGGTGGGTCCGTAGGTGACTGTGGAGCCCTATTCTTGACCTGCATCTTCTCCCACAGTGAGGGCATCGGTTTCCAAGTGGAAGGTGGTCTTGGTCGGGGTTGGCTTGACGCGTCTTCCTCTTGGCATGTTTCTCTCTTTTGCCCTTCATTAGTGCCTCTTCAAATTCTGCAGCACTGCTGGTCACAGCTGACCTCCGGCTGGAGTGCTCAAGGGCCAGGGCTTCCCAGTTCTCAGTGTCTATGCCAGAGTTTTTAAGGTTGGCTTTGAGCCCATCTTTAAATATCTTTTCCTGTCCACAACATTCCGTTTTCCGATCTTGAGTTCTGAGTAGAGCAACTGCTTTGGGAGACGGTGGTCAGGCATCCAGATAACGTGGCCAGTCCAGCGAGTTGATGGCGGAGGACCATCGCTTCAATGCTGGTGGTCTTTGCTTCTTCCAGCACTGACATTTGTCCTCCTGTCTTCCCAAGAGATTTGCAGGATTTTTCGGAGGCAATGCTGATGGAATCATTCCAGGAGTTGCATGTGACATCTGTAGACAGCGTATAGCAGTGTTGGGAGGACAACAGCTTTATAAACAAGCACCTTGGCTTCCCTACGGATGTCCCGGTCCTCAAACACTCTCTGCTTCATTCGGAAAAATGCTGCACTCCCAGAACTCAGGCATTGTTGTATTTCAGTGTCAATGTCGACTTTTGAGGAGAAGTGGCTGCCAAGAGAGCAGGACATAGCAAAGGAGTCCAAGATACAAATGTACAGAAGCAAGATAGAATCATAGAATCAAAGAGTTGGAAGAGACCTCCTGGGCCATCATCCAGTCCAACCCCATTCTGCCAAGAAGTAGGAATATTGCATTCAAATCACCCCTGACAGATGGCCATCCAGCCTCTGTTTAAAAGCTTCCAAAGAAGGAGCCTCCACCACACTCCCTCTGGGGCAGAGAGGTCCACTGCTGAACGGCTCTCACAGTCAGGAAGTTCTTCCTCATGTTCAGATGGAATCTCCTCTCTTGTAGTTTGAAGCCATTGTTCCGCGTCCTAGAAAACAAGCTTGCTCCCTCCTCCTCCCTGTGGCTTCCTCTCACATATTTATACATGGCCCTCATCATATCTCCTCTCAGCCTTCTCTTCTTCAGGCTAAACATGCCCAGCTCCTTAAGCCGCTCCTCATAGGGCTTGTTCTCCAGACCCTTGATCATTTGAGTCGCCCTCCTCTGGACACATTCCAGCTTGTCAATATCTCTCTTGAATTGTGGTGCCCAGAATTGGACACAATATTCCAGGTAAAGTGGTCTAACCAAAGCGGAATAGAGCTGGGGAGCATGACTTCCCTAGATCTAGACACTATGCTCCTCTTGATGCCTGAGGCCAAAATCCCATTGGCTTTTTTTGCCACCACATCACATTCCTGGCTCATGTTTAACTTGTTGTCCACAAGGACTCCAAGATCTTTTTCATGCTGGTCAAGTTATTGTCTGGCTGGCCACCCTGGTTCCTTTCCTAGCTCTGCATCCAGAGTGGGGGAAGACGCCCTTCCTGAGGCCTTCAACATTTTCCCCTTTCCACTTGCTGTCATGATGGACTATTCAACAATGTTGTCTGTTGGCGTGAGTTACTCCAATCCCAAGAAGGCTTTGTAAACAGAAATTCATTTAGTCCTGGGATTAAAACAGCAAAAGGGGAATAAACATGGCAAAATTGCTCTGAAATCCTGTTTTGAGGGCACATTGAGGCACAACAGTGGTTCCAAGCATGGAATTGATTGGTTGTGTGCAGAGGCGGCCCTAGGTAATTTTCAACGGTAAGCAAACAGTATTTTGTCCCCCCCCCCCCCCCCCACCAATCACTGATATATATTTTCTGTTCGTCGTGGGAGTTCTGTGTGCCATATTTGGTTCAATTCCATCATTGGTGGAGTTCAGAATGCTCTTTGATTGTAGGTGAACTATACATCCCAGTAACTACACTTGCCGCACTTGCTCCCTTGCCTGGCCCGCTTTGGGTCCGGAGGCGTGCCTGAAGACACCGGCGTGTGCACCAAAAGTCACCTCTTCTCCTGACTTTCTCCTCAGCCATTGGGACCAAGGAGAGAGAGAGAGAGACAGAGGTGGAGATGCCCACATACAAGGCGCAAAAACAAAGGAGGGAGTGGAGGTGGGAGATACCTCCAGCCGGAGGCTCTCTCTCTCTCTCTCTCTCTTGGTCCCAATGGCTGAAGAGAAAGTCAGGAGAAGAGGCGACTTTTGGTGCGCATGCTGGGGTCTTCAGGCACGCCTCCGGACCCAAAGCGGGCCGGGTGCGGCGGCTCCGCCCCTTGGCCCACCCGCGGATTGGGGAGAGGAGAGGAGGCAGGTGGAGCGCCGGGGGATCGGGAAAGGGAGCCGGTCATAGGGAAGGGATCGAACACGGAGAACGATTGAGCGCCGGCTCTGCTCGTGCACCCGGTGGCCAGGTGGAGCAGGAACAAGAGGGGCTAGGCGAGGCTCAAGGGCCCGGCCCCTTTGGGAAGAGGATCGCCCAGCAGCAAGGCAAGAAAGCCGAGGCTCCCCCCGGACTGCTAGGGCTGTTGTGAGCTGAGGGGGCGCTCCTCAAGTGGCGGTCGAGGGGCATTGACAGAGGCGCCTCTGCGCCCCTGGCAAAAAAAGTGTTCTGCAACCGCTTACTTCGCATAATGGACGAGCCGCCCCTGGTTGTGTGCACTGACCAGCGTTTGGAAAATTTACTTTTTCTTCTCCAGCTCTCAGAATCCGCTAGCCAGTCTGGTGAGCAGTTATGCAAAAGTTGTCCAAACTAACATTTCCAGGTTTTGCTGCAAGCACTTGCCAGCAAAGGAGAGACAGAGAGTTTTCAACTGTTTCTTCTATCCCTTTCGGACAATCGGGCCCTGCCGTTCCCAAACCACTTATGATAAACTCTGCCTTCTGATCCAAGCCCAAGTGCCATTCTTATTTCTAATCAAAAGATGGCCAATCTAGACTCCGCTCTGCTACCACAGGCAAACATACCTCAAGGATCTGCCAATAACTATTTCCCATTTATAATCCCGCAGTGATTCATTACTCAAAGCAATGGTGGTATTGAATCCGGCCCCTTTGTGTGGTCTCCTCTCAATGCGCATAGCTGTGCTGCAAATATGCCTGCAGTTATTAAATGTACATTAGATTATGATCAGTGTTTCCAAGGCACTGTTTCCATATGGGATTTTATCATCATTCCAAATGCATTGTACAGGTAATTGAGCCCTTGGGTTGCTAAATCACTTTGAATTCATTACGAGTCTGGAGAAAAAGAGTAGCTGGGGTGGGAGTGGGCGGGGGAGGAACCCCATACATTTTGCATGGACATATGCTAGAAAAGAAAACTTAGCAATGCACATTCACGAGCTGCATTTTTGTTCCTCATCTACATAGCAAAAGGGGAACTAGGACAAAAAGTTGGGGCCTCCAATAGACTACGTGTGTCAACCAGGAGTGCATCTACACCGGGCATGGCCAAACTTCAACCCTCCAGGTGTTTTGGACTTCAACTCCCACAATTCCTAACAGCCTCAGGACCCTTCCTTTCCCCCCTCAGCTGCTTAAGCAGGGAAGGCCAAAGTTTGCCCATGCCTGATCTACACTGTAGAATTAATGTAGTTTAACACCACCTTAATTACCATGGCTCAAGGTTATCACAAGAGTTGTAATTTGGTGAGGCGGCAGCACTATTTGATAGAGAAGGCTATTTCTCTATTTCTCAAGTACTGGAAAAACATGACAAGAAGAATCATGCACTTGCAAGCATCTTCACAGTTTGGGACTTCGCACAACATCTCCTTGCTTGTTTTGCCTTTTCTGCAGACTAATATTTCTACAGTAAGATAAATTCCTTTTGTGTAAAGAAGGCTGCTTCCTCTGCAGAAAGGACCATAATTGGGGACTTACTCTATGCCAAATCCACAAGCAATTGTTTTGCGCCAAAAATATTAATTTATGTGCAGGAAATTAATAATAGTAATAATAATAACAATAATAATTTATATTTTATTTA